>VZTA01002786.1:665971-686753 GCA_013398855.1 Mohoua ochrocephala
GCATCGGCAAAAGGGAAAAAAAAGGAAGGGAGGGAGGAGGGGGGGGAGAAAGAAAGCAGCAAGCGAGGGCTCCGGGCATCCCTGCCTCGGCAGCCGGTCCTCCGCCGCTGCTCCTCCGGGATAGCGCAGCCAACTCCCTGGCAGCCCCACCGCCCGCCTCGTCCCCTGGCCACGGGCACAGCCAGGGGAGGCAGCGCACGGCAGAGCGGGCCAGGGGCTCGGGGCGCGCTCCTTCCCTCCCTCCCTCCCTCCCGCCGCGGCTGCGCTGCGCTCCCACTCCGCGCCCCCCGCCCTGCCCGAGCGGGAGATGCTCCGCGACGCCGGGGAAGGAACCTCCGGCAAAGCCGCTCTCGGCACTTACTGAGCCCAACTCCGGACCGGCGCGCACCCACTGCCGAGGCTGTGTTCGCTGCTGATGCCTTATCCCCAAATGCCACCTGTAGGCCTGTTTCCTCGGAGGTTCAGTGTCTCGGCTGCCACCCGCCTGAATTCGGCGTGCGAAGTTTCAGGTGGCGAATCAACACCGCGGGGACCTGTTGGCTGCCCGGTGTGCGCTGCGGGTCAGCCCCGCCGCCGGCTCCCGCTGCTCCCCGAGAACATCCCGCACAAACCCGGGCCAATCGCACCCACTGCTGCAACACGAGAGGCCCTGAGGGGGGAAAAGCTCCGGGTGTTACCCTAAAGCAGCACAAACCTTCATTTCCTAATAAACAAACTCCGCGTTGATCCAGCCGCTTATGGCCGATACAAGGGAAGGACCCATCACAAGTGAGCGGCAGCTAAAGCGCTGCTGGTTTCAAATGCAAATGTGCACTTCACCCTACCGCCTCCACTCATCCTCAGCCCGGGGCAGGACAGGCTCTCTCACTCCTGGAAGAAAGTTTTTCCTTAGCCAAGTGACCACAAAACGTAAATTTGCCGTTTAATTACACCAAACTCCCCTCCCGACTTCAAACCCCTTTATAGGGTTTACCTGTGCTCCTCCCTCACACTTCTACGGGCAACTCCATCAGCAAAACCACCAGCACCTTCTATAAAACCTTTTAAAAAGGAGAATAATCACTCCTGACCTTTCACTTGAAGATGACCAAGTAAATCTCGAGTATCTCAATATCTTCTCAGATCCAAACGTCAACGCAGACTTAGAAACCACAAATTTTCTGCATGGAAGCTGAGTAAAATCTGATCTTCCCCAAATATTTTCAGAGGAGCCTGCTAATTCCTTTGGAATCCTAATAACCAATCCCAGCCTTCAGAAGGACTCGCACTGTATTTCCAGAGTCCCAAGGAGCTCTAACGCTCCGGATATTAGACAAGGAGCACAGAGTTTGATCCGAGGGAAGCGGGATGCTGCCAAGTAGCCTACACTCAAGTGCTTCTCCCCTGGACGGCGCCACGTAGCAGCACCCACCGCTCAGAGACCCTCGCTGCGGCGGTGCTCATGGCCCCAAACTGCGGCCAGGAGCCACTGGGGCGAGCGGCTTCGGGCGAGTGGCTTCGCTCCCTCCCGCACCCGCTCAGCGCGCGGGGCCGCGGCTCCCGCAGCTCGGGCGGCCTCGCTGTTACAGTGCGGGTCCCCCATCCCATCTCCCATCCCATCCCATCTCGCACCCCCGTCCCCCGCATCCTCACCTCCGCCTCGGGCCCCGCTGCCTCCGCCGTGCCCCGCTCGGGAGCGGCGCGGAGCCGCGATCGCCAAACGCGGGCGGAGTGTGCCCCCGCCGCGGCTCGGAGGGACGGCGAACTGCAGCCGCAGGCACCGGCCGCTCGCCCCCCTTCCTGCCTTCCTTCCCTCCCTCCCGCCTGCCTCGCGTCGCTCCTGCCCGCCCCGGCACCCCCGGCCCGTCCATCAGCGCCTCCCTTGGCGGACATCGCCCCCTCACCCCCGCGCTCCCTGCAGACTCCGCGCACCTGCGGGGGTTTGTCTTGCTAGGGAGGAAAAAAACCCGCAAACTTCACTGAAACAGAGAGGAACTGCGGCGCGCCGGACGCCGTGAGGGCCCCGAGAGCGGGATTCGCTCGGGGATGCTGGCGTGGGGTGGGAGGTGAACAGCGGTGATTTCCGTGAAGTAAAAATGAATATTAATTACAGCGGCTGAAGGGGGAAGATCGTGTGTCCTGGTGCTGGCATAGAGTCAGCTCATTAGCAGAAGTGGTGTTTAGGCTTCCAGCAGTTGTCCTTGCACATTTGTCTTTACAAACAAGAGATACTTGTAAAGATCCTCGTGCACTTCAATAGAGGCCCATGAGTTTCCTTGTTAATTTGCTTTAAATATAAGCGTCTCCTGAATACGTGAGCTTTGCAAGCTTAATGGGAGATTTTTGGTGAACCATCTGAATAAAAATCTCAGGCAGGATCAGCAGCCTGTGGAATCAAGGACTCAGCCATTATTCATTTTTTACTTCAATATTTATGAACAGCACCGCACATACACGGAAACTTCCCCTACCTCTGCCCCCAAAGCTTATGAGCTCAAGCCCAGATCAATGCAGTAGCCCAGGCCAGACTCCTCCACTCAAAACACGATGTAAAGAACAATTATTTAACAATAAAACCCCAAGAAGACTGAGGTTGGCTGGAGATCCCAACTCCACTGCTGCTGCTGTTCCCACCACGGCCGCTCACATGAAGACACAAGTAGGGCTCAGAAACAGAGTTCTGCCCAGTTGGCTGCCCTGCCACCAAAAGAAAAGTTCCCCAAGTTCATCTTTGCCTTGCAGCAACTTCTCTTGACCCGGTTCAACTCACTAAATCAGCAGAAAACTCACCTGGCAGCAAAAGGCAGCATCTACTTCATCTTTAACAAGCAAAGGGGGATCACTGAGGAGTCAGATAAGCAGCAAAGCCATTGCTGAGCAGGTCTGGGATGAGCAGACCTTGCAGGTGGTGCAGGACCATCCCCTTCAGCTGTCAGTTGTTGTTACACTTGCTCAGCCACCCCGTGACCCCTTCCTCTCAATTTCACCTGTGTAAATCCAGATTAAATCCTGCAGCTGACCCTAAGGCCGAAATTTTTCCCCTCACCTTCTCTGAAGGCAAAAGCAAAAGCCATATTGATTTAGCTGGAGCCTTCTTGTGCTCCTCTCCCATGCAAAAGTGAGGAGAGCAGGAATTTTAACCCCTGTGGTACCCTGGTGCTTTACAGGTCCGCCGTAAATATTTGAACGGCGATGTGCACTTTGCAAATCAGCTCACAGCTCATGCCTCAGCATCATTTGTAGGCGCACAGGTGAACAAAAACCTCTCTTCTCTTACTTCCCTTCCCTCGTGCTTCTTAAACATCCAAATTCTTCAAATTAACTCCTGGAGGAAGGAAAGGAAGCAGAAGGAGGTTAAGCAGGAAGGCAATGCTGCTCAGCATCTGAGGTGTTGCACTGGCCAGGTATTTCTCCCCACCAGCATTAGATGAGTCATGGAGATTTTAGCAGAGAATCTTGTTTGCTTTTACAGGAGAGCGGCAGATGTGAGAGCTCAGGAGCTTCTGCGCTAATGCAGAATTCAGTTGCACTTGTCACAGTGCACAATCATATTTGAAAAGTAATGCTTTTAATTAGAGAAAAATTTAATTTCTACTTCAAAATTTGGTGGATGATTTTAATAAGAGAGTAAGACTTACAAGCGAAAGTGTGAAGACTCCATTAATCAAATATTTGCATGTGCTTACATATAATTTAAATGACTCTGCCATTTATTTAATCTTAAAATTCAGACTGAAAGAGCAGAATTGCCACTGTTTGTTTAGGTATGGCTACATTCACTAAGCTCATGCCTTAAGCCTCTACTTAATCTGTTTTACTACTCAGAATAATTGCAAACAGGGCGATAACTTCTATTACATCCCTGCCTTCTCTTCTCTTTTAAAGAACAGTTAATCACAGAAAGAATGTGCAGAGGCATTTGCAAAGTTCTGATTTTTTTTTTTTTTTTGCAATGGCCAGCTGTACTGAGAATTTGTTCAAGGATCAATGTGCATTTTTTATGAATACAATTAAAGTTGTGAATATCATTCCCCAAAGCCCCAAATTAAGTTCTCCTAATCCATCATCTCCTGTAAGTATTGGAATGGATGGAAATTTTATTGATTTCAGTGGAAGCAGGTGCAGCTCCTTTTATGCACTGGTCCATCTCAGGCCATCTGTACCTATGTGAGTGTGGCGTGTACACTGTGTGCAGTATAGATCTGTACCTCAATGCCACCCACAACCTGCTGCACATGGAAAAGATATCAATTCCACGTGTTATGGGGGGAAATTACAGCCAGGAGCGTATCACACACGTTAATTAATTTACATTTACTGCAAGTTGTGTCCGCAACAGAGACGCAAAGACAAACAACGCAAACAAGCTATGGTGCGAATCATTTGCAGAAGAAAGGTTGGCGCCCAGAACCTGCTGTTGTCCCCATGTCCAGATATCCATCCCATTCCTCGTTAATTTGAGGAATGCTGAGTGACCACGCTGCCCATCGATTTCATTTGCTGCTCCGAGTGCTCAGCACTTCTCCACATTAGGCCTGAGAGTGCAGGGGATGAGACAGAGAATGGCCACAAAAGCTGTTTTGGCTGAAGGGGCTTGCTCAGCAACACGCACAGAGCCTGCAGCAAAAACAGGGATAGAGGAGAATTCTTCTCAGTCACCTGTCCCCAGCACAGCTGAGCCTTTCTCTTTCAGCAATCCTCTGCGTTGTTCTCTTCTCCGAGCACCTTGGGAAATCCCCACATGAGCTGGGAATCTTCCTGACACACACTCAGGTGCACTGACCCCCCAGGTACGTGAGAGAGCTGGGAGAGAGCTCAGTGCTGCAGTTAAAGGGGATTCCCCAATCTCAGTGGGGTTGGAAAAGCCCTCCAAGATCACTGAGTTCACCAGCCCAAGTCCACTTCTACATATTTTTTGAATACTCCAGGCGTGGTGACCCCACCATTTCCCTGGGCAGCCTGTTCCAGTGCTTGACCACCCTTTCGGTGAAGGAATTTTCCCAATATCCAACCTGAGCCTCCCCTGGCCCAGCCTGAGGCCGTTTCCCCTTGTCCTGGCCCTGTTCCCTGGGAGCAGAGCCCGACCCCCGGCCACCCCGGCTGCCCCCTCCTGTCAGGGACTTGTGCAGAGCCACAAGGTCCCCCCTGAGCCTCCTTTGCTCCAGGCTGAGCCCCTTTCCCAGCTCCCTCAGCCGCTCCTGGGGCTCCAGCCCCTTCCCCAGCTCCGTTCCCTGCCCTGGACACGCTCCAGCCCCTCCGGAGCTCTCTGGCCAGGAGGAGTCTGAACTGACACAGGATTTGAGGTCCGTCTCCAGTGCTCAGAGATGCTGAATTAAAAGGTGGCACCATGGCTGGCTTTTCATAACTTTTGAGTGCCTGACACTGCACTCTCGACACAAGAAAACCACCGTAAAGAGGAGAGGGCTGCTGTATTCCAGTCTTTTCTTCACCTGAGAACAAAGGGAAAGAGAAATCCCAACAGTTCCCAGTCACCTGCCCCCAGCTGTGTTCAGACCGCAGGAGAGAAACTGCATCTCCTGCCAGAGAGAGGAGATCTTTATCTTGACTGGGAAGTGGAGTACTGAGGTTATTTTTCTGTTCACTCACTGGAATTGGTGAGACAATATTGCATTACAAGTCCAGTGAAGCCCAAATCCTTTCTCAGTGTTCCCTGAGGAGCCCATGTCCCTGCCAGTGCCTCCTGCCATGATCCACAGTGGCACAGTGTGCCAGGCTACACCATTTATGTTTTGACAAACTGCCAGCATTTCACTAAGAAATCAAGCGCTAAAAAGGGAAATTAGCAAGTTTACATCTCAGCCAAAACTGAACAGAATTTCAGAGAGTAAGAAATGCTTTTCTCTGGTTCTGGAGGTGTTTTTCCCTGCCAAGTTCCAAAGACTCATGGAAAACAACGTAAGTGCTTCAGCCTCTAAAAAACATGGTATGAGTCTCCTACCAGGGTAAATCCTAATAATCTGAAATAAACACACTCTGCTCAGAAAGTATCATGGCTTGAACCAGAAAATGAGACTGGATAATAGCAAATATAAAGTCTTTTGCACCAGGAAGAACATATTTACCACTCTTAACAAGCACAGCACACAGTTCAACTTCTCCAAACTGGGATACTGCACAGATGGAGGCTTTGGAAAGCTCATCTCACATGGGATGCACTTCACTCGGAGCTTCTGATCCCTCTCCCAGAAGAAGGGCTGATTTACACCGCTGACCATTACTTCTCTGTAGAGCCTGGGGACAGCTGTCAGAATCAGGTGGGCTTTTTGGAGAACTGACACTAATAAGGGTTCTGTTTGTACGCACAGAAAATCCTGAGGAGCTGAACATCTCTGACTGGCACTAGAACTAATAACAGCTAAGGATAATTAGCAGCTCCCAGAACACACTCAGCAGCTTTTTTTACAACTTAGTTGTAAAGAGCGATTACACCTCACCAGTAACTGAATTACAAAGTTAAAACACAAACGAAGGGTGAGTACAACAACAACAACAATTCAAATGCCTCTCTATTCTCCAGAGTCAAGAAAAGTTTTGTCCTTGCATCATTTCACTCAGTTGGGACCTCTTCTGTATCTGTGGTTTATAAACATCTTCGAATAGCTTTTTAAATTACCTGATTGCAAATAAAACAAAGAGCTTGGGAAAATGTTAACCCTTGTTTATTTAATATTTAGAAATTTGTATTCAGTGTCTTAGAACAATGCCTAGAAACTCTCATGTCCCCCTACTGAGGTAACAATTTCCCTGCACATGGCAGGGGGTTGGAATTAGATGATCTTTAAGGTCCCTTTTAACCAAAACCATTCTGTGTCTCTGTGATTTCGTATTTCTTTTGATTTCTCTGTTAGCAAACCCAAAGGGAGGTAGGCTGAGGTTGGGGAAGGAACCCACATTCATATCTCCCCCACCTTTAAATGCAGCACAAGTTCTCTGAGTTGTGACATGTGAACAATAATTAATGCAAATTTAAAATGTGTATTTTCATTCACAAAATGAGAATTTACTTCAGTGTAACCAAAATATCATTGCTTCTCGTAACCAGGAGAGTCCTAACCTATACAAACTGGAAAGAGAGAATTTAGCTCATTATACTCATAGAACCATAAAAAGGTTTGGGCTGGAAGGGTTCCAACACTCCTGCCATGGGCAGGGACACCTTTCACTGTCCCAGGCTGCTCCAAGCCCCAATGTCCAACCTGGCCTTGGACACTGCCAGGGATCCAGGGGCAGCCACAGCTTCTCTGGGCACCCTGTGCCAGGGCCTCCCCACCCTCCCAGGGAACAATTCCTTCCCAATGTCCCATCCATCCCTGCCCTCTGGCAGTGGGAAGCCATTCCCCCTTGGCCTGGCACTCCAGACCCTTGTAAAGAGTCTCTCTCCATCTTTCCTGTCAGCTCCTTCTGGTGCTGGAAGGTGACAATTAGCTTTGGTAAGAACCTTCCCTGGCTCCAGCAGGTGCATCCTCACTGCTGCAAAGCTGCAGGGGAAACCACAGGCAGTCTCAGCTCATTAGACAGAGCCGTCCTGGCATGCATGGGAAGGGGTTTGAGGAGACAGTCTATTCTCTCCTCCCAAAATTAAAATACACGAATGGTTCAAAAGCACATCCTCAAGGTAGACAAGGCTGCCCTTATGCACTGGTGAAGGAAATTAGAAAAAAGTTCCCTAAAAATAAACCATTGCTATGGCACCATAGCACCAAATCATGGCCAGGGTTTCCCAAAAAAACACAGTAAAATCATAGAATCCCAGACTGGTTTGGGTTGGGAGGGACCTTAATGCCCATCCAGTCCTACCCCCTTCCATGGGCAGGGACACCTTCCACTGTCCCAGGGTGCTCCAAGACCCATCCAGCCTGGCCTTGGACACTGCCAGGGATCCAGGGGCAGCCACAGCTTCTCTGGGCACCCTGTTGTCAATTTCTTGCTATTTTGATGTGTCAATATGAAGCTACAAAGGGAATCACATTGGTTTGCAATCTCTGTATTTCTGTGTTGAAGTAGGACAAAAAAGGGTTGACCCGCTCTTGCCCAGTTCTATATGAAGCCATCTGTGTTCAGTCCCAAGTCAAGGAATAGCTCCTAAAATCCTGCTACAGTGTCAGGATGGCAGCAATCTGCATTCCCTCATTCCCTAGGGACACTTCAGCACAGGGCCCAGTGCCTGCTTCTGGGGAAACCTGAAACAATATCAGGTCCTCGGTGTGCCAAAAGGGATTGAAGCTGTGGAATCTCCGAGCTGGGAGAAGGAATCCCAATGTCCCCTGGGTCTGTGTGGTGGAGTGCACAGCTGGCACAGTCCAGCTCACAGCCCTCACCCCCAACAAGGGAGAGACCACAACTGGGAATCAAGTCAAGTTTTAACTCTACTGGAATTTCTGGTCTAAGAGAGGGGTGAAAGTCAGGGAAGTGACTTTCCCAGATGTGAAACTTTCTTGGCCTGACTTTATGCTGTGTATCCCCTATCGCCTGCTCTATGCCCAGACATGATTCCTGTGCCTTTCTGTGGCTTTAAAATTGGGTGCGAGAGAAAGAAGAAAAGCCAGAGGAACTTTTCAAAACAGTTTTTGTGTTCAAGGACACAGGGGGAGAGAGCTGCTGCTGCTGCAGAGCAGAGGCACCTTCCTGCTTTCCCCGGCTCTGGGCTCCTTTTCTCGGAGGAGAGAGACGGAGAGTTCAACTCCTTTGTTTCCCTGGGACTTTGGTTTTTTCTTCTTCTCTTCTGGGCTGTTCAGAACACCAGAACATCAGAACCTCACTGGGAGCCCTCACACCTCGGCCCGGAGGGGGCCCGAGCCAACCCAGCTCCGAAGAGGAGAGAGAGAGAGAGAGTGTGCCCACAGCCACGGAAAGGACTCTCAAATCTTCCCAGGTTTTCTCTCCACAGCGAGAGGTTTTATTATTTAGCATTATTCTTTTCCTGTGTGTTTGTTAAATAAATAGGTTTTTTCCCTTCTTTCACTTTCCTTCAAGGAATATTTTTTCCCGAACCTGGTGGGGGAGGGGTGGCTGTGACCTGCCTTCTATAGAGGAGACGTTCCTCCCAGAGCGTTCCTCCGAATTTTGTCTCAAACTGGGACAGAAACACAGAGCTATAAAAGGTCTAACAGATACAGGACAAGTCCTTTAGATGGACGAATGGGCATCCCATTAAAGTTGAAATGGTTTCCAAAAATATCCCGCTAAAGACCTCATCAAAGTCACTTTGTCAGTAGCTGTAAATGTCACACAACAGCTTCTAGGTAGCTGTTGAGGACAGGAAGGGGACACTGCCTTAGCCACTGGCAGAAGCAACAGAGGAAGCAGAATACAATTATTGCAAATGGATTCCTGCCAGCCCCGTGCAGTTAATAACCTTTAATCTGTGCAAAGTGTAACATTTAATGGTCCAAATGGTGAGTGTTGCTCCTCTGGGGACTTCTTCCCACAGCCTGAGGGAGAAGAGCAGCCTTTGGTACTCATCACATCCCTCCTGAACATGCCAGCTACTCCAGTCCACTCCAGCCATTCCTTAACAGCACTCCCTGAGTGTCTTCCATCTGTTATTAAATGCTGACCACCCTTGACACAGACACTGGAAACACAACCCATGGCATTTTCCCATTAGAGACTGATGGCCAGTTTGGTGCTAATCTATGTTTGCATCGGTATTAAGCAAGCAATAGTCTCTCTGAAGTTACCCTTGATTTATGTGGGCACCTCAGAGATAAGAGCCCAAACCAAAAATCTAAACAGGCCATTTATTTTTCTTAATCAGGAGAAACACAGATGGGATTTTAGGTGGATACAACAATTTAAGCAATGAATTAATTTTTGAAACTACTTTTTACTGCCTGAAGAATCTTTTATCAGCACCGTTGACAACTGACTATGTCCCTGAAGGACCTTTATTCAAGAATCTTCTTAAACTAACTCATTGTCATTGTCCCTTAGGCCTACAGGGCTGGCAGGTGTATTTGTGTCACTTGGGTATTTGCAGCAGGAGAAGATGGATTTTCAATGCTATGAGATTGACCTTTGAAGACTTAGATGAGGTATTGACGGGTTACAAAGCTGGATTGACCAAAAGAATTGAGCAAATCCTGACTAACTCAAGTGTTAGTGTCTTGCCAATGCAGTAGGCGTCTGGACAAGCTCAACTGGCATCATCAGCTCATCTCATCTCAGGTAAGTTTGGACTGGCAGATATTGCTAGGGAACAGCTATTCCCATGCATTTCTTTTGCAGACAAATTAGCTGGAAAATCAGCCTCTGTTTAGCACAGAGAGAAAAATATTTACACAGACCGTGGGGCCTTCTGTGCCTTACAGGGCTTAGGAGCCTAAAAATGCAGTGCGAGTTGTCCTCTCTTTATCTGCCTATATGCACCATCTACATCTATACACGTAAGTGTTGGTGGGGCTCGGGAGCTCTTTTTTATGTGTTTGCAATGAGATCAGACTGAATACCTCCAGTTTTAGCCTTAGTAAGACATTACATGACTGATTAAACTCAGCAAGGTGGTGTAATTATTGTCATAATTTCTGGTCACTCCCCATTAAAGAAAGAGCAGGCAATGATACAGCAGTGAAACTTATCACAGACCCAATGAAGGAAGAATGGCAGGCTGGAAATATTTAGCTAAAACAAGAGGCAAATACAGGGAAAACAAAGATACCAAAGCTAATGAATGATATGAAAACAGAATGAGTCATTACAAGATACCATTCTCGTAGCAAGGGATGGCTGGAAGCAATTCATGTGAAAGTGGTATGAGAACAACATCTTATACAACGAAATTAGCCTGAAGATCTCACACCTGAAAGACATTCCTGAAGATAAGTTGGCCAGTTCTTTTGCTCAGGTTACGTTTCCACGGGAATGGAGTCACATCAGCTCATAATAAAACTGCAAATATGAGGACACACTTCTGCAGGCTCCAGGGTGAAATAACCCACATACCACCAAGCAGCAGCTGGAGAATGGACAAACTGCCCAGAGCAGGGCTTTCTGCACCACTCTTAAGGGCACCTGAGCCAGCAAACTGCCCGAGACAGGGTGTTGGGCAAGTGTTAGTTTGATATAATCACAATTCCCAAACTTTTGATCACTTGAACTCAAAATGAGAAGCACCTGAACTGTGATATAAAAGCAGGCATATTCACTGGAAAACTTTCCCCCCATGTTATTATACTTCCTGGGTAAAGCGTGCTACTCCATTTATTTTTGAAATTAAGCAGAACACTTACGCTGGGCCAATGGAACAGCCCCCACTGCAATGCTAAATGACGAGTGCAGCACCAGCCCAAAATTAAGTACGGTGTGTGATGAGGCCTAGAAGTTGGGTAATTGGGAAGAACCACTCAAAGTCAGAAAATCAAACTGAAAAGCCAATTTTAAAAACCCAAAACACAATAGGGATTCAAAATGTAGAGAAACGTGTTATCATCAAAAGTGCTCTACTGCACTGGTAAGCTCTTTGTTAATTGACTGTTTTGTTAAGGTTCATTAAAGGCTGGTGTTGTAGCCAAGAAATCTGGTTGGACAGCTACAATTTTGTTTTGTTTCTCAAGAGGCAGAAGTTTCAGCTCAGAACAGATTCTTTTCAGCCTGTGATGCCTGAAATTGTGTCTATTGCTTTCAGTCATCAGCTATGTCAGGGTTTATTATTTCAGTTATTTTAATCACTAAGAACTGTAGTCGTGCTCTACACACTGGAAATATCTGTACAACATTCCTGTACCTGCTGGGGCCACAGAGATCACAGCTACAGCTTCTCTGTTTGGAGCATTTAACCCACATTACACTAATTTAACATTGGTTTATTTCCTGTTCTCATCCCAGCTTGGCAGCTCTGTCTCTAGAACATCAAATACTTTGTAGGTCTCACTATGTTTCACTCTGTGTGGCAATGTGAAGTTCTTTTCTATTTAGAAATGGAATGTTTTATTAGGAGGAGCAAACCCTGTCAACGATATACTCATACTCAAAACACTCATCAATTTCAGCGGAATTTGGCGCATAAATATTGTAAGGAAGCTTATGATATGTAATTTTCCCATAACTATGGGTAAGCATTAAATAGTTATTAATAATCCCCCACAGAAAATGAAGGCAGTATTATGCTTTACAAAGTATAGTGTATTATGTATTTATCAAAATCTAGTTTATTGAGCTTGGTAAATCAATAGAAGCATTTATTATCCACTAAAAACACATATAGAAAAATCTGAATAAAAAATAATGTATAAGAGGGAGTAAAATAATCAGCAGTGTTCCGAAGTTCACGGAGACAGAAAAGAAACAGACTTGGGCAGGATATATGTTCCAATTGCCAGGTCCTTTTTATCCCGTTTTAAAGCTGTCCCTGCCAGTTTGGCCCAGTGAACACTACAATCTCTCTCTCGTCCTCAGAGAAGTTGATCAAGTATCAATGGATCCAACAGTTTCTAGCACACCTGAGCTGCTTCCTGGCACAGGTACCGTCAACAATTGTTTGAGTGTGAGGCCTTTTGGAATATCTTATTAAAATAAATGCTGGACAGGAGTCAGCACTTCCCAGGACTCCAGGCCACCTTCCACCGCTCTGATTAACTCTCCCCATTTGACCAAATAAAGCTTCTAATACCCATTTACATTCTTCTCAGACTGAAAGCTAACACACCTCAAGGATACTTTTTTACTGAGGCCTCTCTGTGTAGGACAAAACAAAATTTTGCTGGTCTAATGAAGAATGGCAACTGAGTGATGAGATGCAAATACATCAAGTGCAACTCCCTGGGCCGAGTGAGTGTCTGGAGCCAAACACCTTTATCAATTACCTTTAAACCCCAGTGGGTAAAGCAGAGTTGCAAATTAGCAAAAGAATTTACTTGCTGAACCCAGTCTGTAAGAAATTCAGCTGCTTGATAATAATTTCTCTTTTCGCATTGCCCGAACAGAAATCTCTTCCACCAGAGCTGTTTGTTCCCTTCCTTGCAGCTGTTCTCTAAATTGTGCTCACTTTTCTGACTGGTAGGGGAGCAAGCTGTGCCCTTGTTCTGCAGGGGGAGAGGTTAATTTTAGCCCTCATAATCCCAAACACTCCTTGGCCTTCTCCAGGCTGCCATCGGGCCATGAGAAGCTGGAATTAAGCCGCACACCTCCCGAGCTCCGCAGCAGCCCATCCAAAAATCACACTGGAGTCCTTGGCTCGGCTGCTGGGGGTCAGCACAGCTCAGGGCATGTCCAGGGCTGATCCAGACACACGAGGAACCCCTGAGGAAGGTATTTTCCTGCTCGTGCTGAGCATTTCAGTGACCAAATTCTTCCACGTGTGTCTTCATGCCCTGGGTTCTTTATGATCTGTCAGCTGCAGATTATACTCACTGCAGAAAGGATGAAGGAGCAGTCCCCAATTTTAGGGCTGTGCAGACAGAAACAGAAAATCCTGTTAAAAAATAAAAATGAACCCTGAATTCTGACAGCCCCATAGCTGCCCTAAGAGGCAAAATATCCTGATTTTGGAGAATGCTGTCATCATCACAACATCAGCACGTAACAGCTCCGACTTCATTTTACACTGCCTTGGCTTATTACAGACAGGATTCCAGCAGCTCTTCTGTTTTCATTAATCCAGTGCATCCTGTGATCTCCTTTTTCTTCAAGTTTCAAAGTCCTCCAGCAATTCTTGGGTTTGGCAGTACACCTTTAGTGTGGAAACCTCCACTAAGGGGAAAATTCGGGGAAATTTTCCTTTCTCCCTAAATAAATGAATGAATGTTTTGAATGAAGTCTGTATTTTCTAATTAGCCAGCACAATAATCAACCCAATATTGAGCAATGACATTAAAGAATTTAATTCAGAACATTTTTTTGGACATTCAGACAGGCTGCCAGCTGTACTTACCTAGGCAGGGAAAGGTAGTGTGGGACACTCGATGGCCTAGAAATACTAAACTCCAACTGTTTAATTTAGAAGAGAATTGGGGTCCATGCTGAGCTGTGCTGTCACGTCTCTGCTCTGCAGCTGGATGCCTGGAGAGACAACTACAGGCAACAGCACAGTTTTCTTAAATAACACAAGTACCATCCCCAGTCCTAGGGTGTAACTTCCATCTCTTCCAGGTAAAGCACTGAAATAGCAAATGCCTAAAAAATCAAGTTCATCTCTCTACATTGTTCAGGCAGTAACTAAATGGGTTACATCAAGGTGTGCAAGTTTTAGATCAACTCTTGCAGATCTCATTTCACTCTGGCTAATGAACAGTCATAGAATCACAGAATGGTTTGGGTTTGAAAGGACCTTAAAGCCCATCCTGTTCCACCCCCTGCCATGGGCAGGGACACCTTCCACGATCTCAGATTGCTCCAAGTCCCATCCAACCTGGCCTTGGCCACTTCCAGGGGTGGGGCAGCCACAGCTTCCCTGGGTAACCTGTGCCAGGGCCTCCCCACGCTCACAAGGAATAAATTATTCCTAATGTGCGATCTAAACCTACTCTCAGTTTGAATCCATTCCCCCCTGTGCTCTCACTCCAGGCCCTGTCCAAGGTGCCTCTCCATCTTTCTTGTAGGTTCTCTTCACAGAATCCCTGAGGCTGGAAAAGCCCTCCCAGCCCATGCAGCCCAAGCTGTGCCCGATGCCCACCTTGTCCCCAGCCCAGAGCACTGAGTGCCCCGTCCAGGCCTTCCTTGGACACCTCCAGCCATGGGGACTCCAAACCTCCCTGGGCAGCCCCTGCCAAGGCCTGAGCACCCTTTCCAGGCAGAAATTCCTGCTGATGTCCAACCTGAGCCTCCCCTGGCCCAGCCTGAGGCCGTTTCCCCTTGTCCTGTCCCTGTTCCCTGAGAGGGGAGCCCAACCCCCAATAGTTTTCTCAATCCCTTCAGGCACTGGAAGGCCACAATGAGGTCACCCCAAAGCTTTTCTTCTCCAGGCTGAACAATCCCAATTTTCCCAGCATTTCCTCACAGCAGAGCTGCTCCATCCCTCTGATCACCTGGACTTGCTCCAACAGGTCCATCCATGTCCTCCCTGTGCTGGGGACTTTAGTGCTAAAGGAGCAATATCAGTGTAAAATGGAAATCTGCCACTGTTGGTTTACTTTTAGCACATCACACTCATAGGGAAGACCTATAAGCAGCAGAAAATGGACTGAAGAAGTGAAGTCTGTAAGAGAAAAAGAGAGACTAACAAAAAAGGACTAAGCCTGTGAACATGAAACCCATGAATTATTAAGAGCCATCTTTTATTCACATAGGATGCTAGGGTTTTTAAGGCTGGAGGTCCGAGGCAGTAACTTAGCACATTTTAAAGCTGTCTATGCCAATGGGTATTGCAGTAAATTACTGCCATGTCGAAATACAATGTATGCCCCTACATATATGATTACTCATAAAATGTTGTATTCTAACCTAAACCAAATTTATCAAATTTTATTAGGCCATAAATATAGGTATATTTATGTTTATAAATTACTCAGCTCATTTTTTCAGAAAAAAAATGATTCAAGACATGCAGTACAGTGTGATATCATTTAAAAGCAGCAAGGCTATTGGAACGTGTGTTTCTGGCAAAATACAATAAAAATGTATAGACAGGGAAATAAAACTCTTGTATTTACTATTAATGCTCTTCCCTCTACATTGACTATCAATCATCAAGGTATTAACATCACTCAAGAAATGGCATGCTGTGAGAAAATTATGATAATTCATTCTGTAATCCATATTTCTATGAATACATGGAAAAAAAAATGGCACCAATTTAGGTGGGTTCCCTCCCCCCTGCCTAGAAAATTTGATGGGTTATTTTCAGGAGGGAAATCTATGCTGCCTTGAAAATGTATAACTAAATTCACACTGAATGAATAATCTTCCATTGATGTGGTTCCCCCCAACACATTCCTGAGCTTTCCAAACACACTTTACAAATGGATTTGCTAAGTACTTGCCTTACAGGAATCATTTCCAGCTCCTCAGGGGAGAGAGACAGTGAAAGTTTACTGCACACAACAGCAACACGCAGGGGTTAGTGAGCAGTGAGAGAAAGAAGGATCATTTGGAATTGCCAAGGGAGTTTGAAGTGTACAGCATGACTATCAAAAGTTGAATTGGACCAAAATCAGGAAGTTAATATTCTTCAATTACTTAGCTTGGGTAACAGCATCACAGAAAAACCAAATATGTCCTTTTCTCATCTTTGATAAGATTATACAAAAGTGAGAAATGGGGAGCATGTGAAGCAATGTCTGGAAAACGAGACAGAAATGGCCTTCAGGATGCCACCCCAGGTTTTGTTGGAATTGTAAATCACCCCTCACTCAGAGGATGCTGGCATGAAATGCTTAATGGAGCCCCTCTTCTTCCTTTGGTAAGGATTTCTAGAGCAATAAGGCTTCACAGGTGGGCACAGAGAGACTTTGCTTCCACTGGAAAGCATTTGGTGAGATAACCTGGACTAAAGTAGAGCTTTGGGTTTGGCAACTGAGCTCTCTTACTCGCTCCACCCTGTCTTCCAGAAAAAATGGCAAGAAACCAGGCATTTAGTGTTTCATACAATAAAAAAGGTAAGATACGAATCATGTGAGTCAACATATTACAAAATATGAAATATTATCAACATTTTTGATGCTGGAGCATTAAGATGTGCCTTCACCTTGGCCTCAGATCAGCTGCAGGGCAGGTGCTTTCAGAGAAGGGGAAATATGCTCATGAACTCTCCAGTGCTTAAGAAATTAATCTCTATTCTTAACGAGCAATTAGACAGAGGTATTTAACCAAGTAACAGACCCCAGCTTCTGAATCCCCTTGAGTTTAAATAATACTTGTAATAGAATGCTCCTGTCAGACTCATTTCTCTTGTGATGTTCTACCTCCCAAGAAGAACACCCAGTGATTCTCTGAAGCCCCAAGGTGTCCCTCCAAGGCAGAACCTTCGGTGCCTGGCAGTCCTGGGGATCATTTCCATCTGAGAGCTTTCAAGCACACTCCTGGCAATACATTGGTTTTAACTGCACACTCTATGACAAGGAAAAACACCCCCTTCCCAGCAGTTCATGGACAAGCAGATCACACCATCCAGTGGGACACACTTTAAGGGACACCTGTGACTGGGAATTCTGCTTCTGTTTAGTACAGAGATATTTCCCTCCAAAAAAAAGGAGAATCCCAGCATGTTTTGGGTGAGAAGGGACCTTAAAGCTTATCCTGTTCCACCTCCTGCCATGGGCAGGTACACCTTCCACTATCCCAGGCTGCTCCAAGACCCATCCAGCCTGGCCTTGGACACTGCCAGGGATCCAGGGGCAGCCACAGCTGCTCTGGGCACCCTGTGCCAGGGCCTCCCCACCCTCCCAGGGAACAATTCCTTCCCAATGTCCCATCCATCCCTGCCCTCTGGCAGTGGGAAGCCATTCCCTGTGTCCTGTCCCTTCATCCCTTGTCCCCAGTCCCTCTCCAGCTCTCCTGGAGCCCCTTTAAGCCCTGCAAGGTGCTCTGAGGTCTCCCTGGAGCTTTCTCTTCTCCAGGTGAGCACCCCCAGCTCTCCCAGCCTGGCTCCAGAGGGGCTCCAGCCCTCGGAGCACCTCGATGGCCTCTTCTGGATTGGCTCCGACAGGTTAACTTCTTCCTTGTGTTTTGGCCCCACACTGGACACAGTCCTCCAGGTGGGTGCCTCCAAGGAGGCATTTGGTGAGTTCAGCCACAGCCTCGTGATTTCCATTTCTCTTTGGAGGTGCAGCACACCCCTATAATTTACACCACCAGAGTGATTGAGGAGTTGTGGCTGAACTGACCACTCTCTCCACATAGGAGAACGGCACTGGAAGTTCCTCCAAGGCCTCCAGAGTGCTGGCAAGAGCTCCCTTCACAGCACAGCAGTGCCCTGAGGGGGTTCTTTAAGGAAAACATCTCCACTTTTAAATTGGAAGTATCGAAACACTTTAATTGCTTCTCCAGGTTCAGTTTCCTCCCCGTTCTTTTTGCTCTCTCCCTGCTCCGAGTGATGCTCCCGTGCATACACATGGAGAGGGGGGTACCGGGGGAGGGGTTTCTCGGGAAAGCCCATTGCACATCCGGCTGCTCCTCCCACTCTGCCGGCCTCAGCTGTGTGAAGACCCGGACTGGGTACTAAGCACCTAAATCTAATCAATTCCAGCAGAAAGAGCATGACTGGAGAGGAAAATAGCAAAGATTTTCAGGTGTATTTATTTGCTGAACACTTGAAATGAAGACAGGTTTTTCAGATAATGTAGTATTTTAAAGTTGGAGGGGTTTTTTTAAATTGGTCTCACAAAAATATTTTTTTTTCTTCAAATGTAGCATGAGCTGTATTTTTTCTGTCCACACAATTTCTTGGGAATCTTTATTTTGATTTAAATGTACAAAATTTAAGCAGTACTTTAGATTTTTTCCACCCCCAGAAGTTGTTCATATGTTTTTTCGTGTTTTTTTAAAAGGCTCATTTTAACAATGAACAAATCAAACCTTATTTTTTTTTCCATCACTGAGTTTGGCTAATGCAAACTGGGTGATATTGCTGTAATATGTTGAGCTCATTTTGCTATTTGATATGAAATATGAAAAATACACAAAATTCAAATATGCCATTAACCTAATTCAAGCTTTGCTGATACTCGCTAGATATTTTGCTGGTATTTACTTGAAAAATGATCTTTGTTCTCCTTAGTGCAATAGATCTTATTGAAACATCTATCAGGAAGTCTTTTTTTCAGTAACAGGGAAATAATAGCAAATAATACAGTAAAAGGTCTGTCAGATATATACTGCATTTTATACTTCTGCTTCTCCTACATTTTCTTCCTAACAACTCTGTTTTAACTTTGGTCAAATGAAAAAAAATTAAAAACTGAGAGGCACAGCTGCCTTAGGTGCAGACCTGGGCTGTCACATGTTTGATCTGGTCAGTCAGACTGGACATGCCAAATACACACCTGGAAAAGGAGTCCACGTCTGCTCATGATGCAATTTAATTTCTCAAGTTTTGGCCGCTGAAGTTCCCTCTACATCTACAAAATTGTTGGCCTTATCCAGCAGTGCGAGAGTCCCAGCTCAGCTGGTGGAAGTGGCTCAGCCAAGGACCCCTGCAATGCCCAGCCTAGGCATCCCTACAGCTAAATCCTGGGAGAGGCAAGGCTTGGCTTGGCTAGAAAATACAGGAGATCTGCCTACAAACAACACACGTGTTCAATGACAATTTTCAGGCACGGGCCCCACCCCTGTTAAACTCCAGAACTGGAGCAGGATGCTCTGCTGGAGTGGGGGCAGAACAACTCCAGCAATGCCCCATTTCCAGAGCTGTCAGTGGTGGATGGAGAAGGGGACATCACCCTGGGTTTGGGATGAATAATGCTGAAAGCATTAACTCATTGATCCCGAAGTTAAACATCCTGATAGTGGGCTGAAGATGTGGCAGAGCTGATAAAGGAACAAAGAAGCAATCCCATTGATGGCTTACCTAAATCTGCTGACTGACACAGCTGGCCTGGGGACATCTGACTGACAGAAGGTTTCTTCAGACTGCAGAAACCCAGACCCACTTTTTAATGGGAGGATCTTCTAATAAACCCCTTCTTGGGGTGTATATTCTCCCTGGAGTGAGAATATCCCTCAAGGTTGCTCCTGCAGGCTGAGCCAAAGGGATTTGCCCACAGTCCTTGGTCTGGGTGAGTGACATCAATCTCTACCTAATAATAGTTTTTGTTGGCTTTAGTATCATTGTGTCAATATTACTTCAACAATAGCGCACAATGCTGATAGTTATATCTCCTGTACTGTGCAGTAAATAATTCCAATTAACATCTCTTAGTCTAATCATTATCATAACATATCATAACACTTATACTTTTTCCTTTAAAAAGCAAAATTTTTCAATTTGCTGTAATAGAATCACCGGAGTACTGGGCTAATGACTGCAATTCTAAAGAACTATACACATGTACCATTATCATGAACAAGCAAATATTGATTTTGAGAGAATAGAAACAGTTCAATAAAGTCTTCTTCAGCATCAGTAATAAGGCATTTCCAATAAAAAATAATTATTTTAAGGATAATTTACTAAATATATACTTGCTTATTTGAAGCTCGTTTGGCAATTTGCTTCCCAAGCAGCAGAATTAGACAAAGTTAATTTTTATTAGAATAATGTCAACCAGTATCAGAAAACTTAGATCAGATGGGTTTTTGGCAGTCAAAACCCTTCTTTGAGAAATTATAAAGAACATACATACTTTGGCAGATGGGACTACAACATCTCCCACGGGCAGAATTTGGGTACTTTTTTGTGAGGTTAAACATTCAGTGTTTCAAAGAAGAGTAAATTATTTTCCTGTATGTTCCTTTTGCCTGCCACCCACCCACATCCCTCACTATAAACAGCGGAAGCGTGCAGGGGTGGTGTTGCAGAGATAGCCACATGCAATTTCTACTCACATTTCCAGCAAAAGGATCCAGGAAATCTTCCAGAAAATCTTCCAGAAAACCTTTCATGAAAGACCTCGGTGGACAGAGAAGTAACAGGGGACACTCTGGCACAGGTGGGGTCCTGAGGTGGAGAGGTGGGTTTGGGACACTGGGAGGGGATGTTGTACAAGCTCAGAGAGACAAGGCAGTGCTCCAGAGTCCAGTGTGTTGTCCAGAAAGAAATCCTAGAAAAGTTTTTAAATGCCATTACAGCCACAGTATCATAGAATCATCAAGGTTGGAAGAGACCTTCCAGACCATGCAATTCAACCATCCACCCAGCACTGCCAGAGGACCCCTAAACCCCATCACCCGGTGACAGATCAAGACACCTCTC
>VZTA01002787.1:0-19984 GCA_013398855.1 Mohoua ochrocephala
CTGATTTACCCAGTCAGGCTCTCTGACCTGGCCACGTTCCCAGGGATTTTTTCCCAGTTTTCCGAGCATCTCCAGCAGGGAAGAGCTTCCCGCAGCAGCTCCCCCTGCAGCGCCTGGGAAATGTGCTCCGACATCTGCCAGCCCGACTCCTCCAGAGCCATTTGGGATAATTTGTGTGCTCCGGAATGACGCGGGGTTCGTTGGCGAGATGGAAGCTTCTCCCTGGATCGTTGGGAAGGGACGAGGAGGGGGCTGGAATCTCAGTTTTATATCCCAAATCCCTCCCAGGCTGCCTGAACCCCCCTCCCTGCTGGGATTAATGCCTGATTTATACTTCTAAATAATATTTAAATGGTTCCGACTGAATTTTCCCATCTTTCCCCTTTTTTCCATCCCTTCCCAGTGCAGAACCGGGAAGGACAAGGAGCTGCAGCGCCCGGCGTCGGAACAGGTCAGGCTGCAGAGCAGAATTGGTTGAAATTGCCCAAATTTGTCATTTTTAAGGCCAGAAGTTGCCGCTTCCCACGCTGAACCTGACATTTTACCTAATGACAGCCATGGAAATTCACCCAGGAATTCCCAACCGGCCGGGGACGGAGCGAGGCTGTTTTTAAATCAACACCTGACCTTTGGAAATGGATCCCAGGATTAATGACCAGGTCGGGTTTTATTTCAACCAGAACTCCGTTGGCTTCATTTTCCAGACATCCAGACCGGGCACGGCTCCTTTTGCTTTAAAATCCACCAAAACCGGTCCAGGTGTCCCAAAAATCCCTCACCGGGCAGAGTTTTCCCTCCAAGGAATTAAGCTAAGCTTTACCCTGTATTTATATAAAATAAATAGATTTAATCCCATAAAACCGTGATTTGATTCAATAAAAACCCCGGAGCTTCACTCTGAGGCCAGGAGTTCAAACATCCCAACCCAGAGCCAAGGGGCCTGGAAGGGAATCCTGAAGAAAGGTTGGAAATGGATTTCAGGGAGATTAAAATCCAGCGGGGTCTGGAGCTGCCAGAGCCTGGTCGGGGCCGTGGAGTGGGAATTTTTGGGAACAGGGATGAGCGTTGCCTTGGAAAATCCCGCGTCGTGGTCGTTAACGATGGAATTCCTGTCCCCCCCAGCCTCTGCACCATTTCTCACCTCCTGATTCCCCGGACGAGGATCCAAAACCCTTTTCCGAAGGGGATTAGGAGCGGGAATGGGATCGGTGGACGGTTGGAGCTTCATTCCCTGTTTGTGGGACCGGGAGAAGGGGAATTGGCTCTTCCCAGAGGATGCCAAGCCCTGGGAATGGCAGGGAGGGGAAAAGGGGCTCGGCCTCAGTTTCTGCAGCTCTTCCCCCTGAGAAAGGCTGGAAAGAACAGATCCTGTTCCCTTGGAAAAGGCTGGACTGGCCCCAGAAATCACTTTGGGTTGTGCTGCTCCAGCTCCAGGATTCCATCCCAGGAAGGAGATGGAGCTGTTGGAGCGAGGGATCCGAGGGATGGAGCAGCTCTGCCATGAGGAAAGGCTGGAAAAGCTGGGAATGTTCACCTGGAGAAGGGAGAAGCTCCAGGGAGAGCTCAGAGCTCCTTGCAGGGCCTAAAGGGGCTCCAGGAGAGCTGGAGAGGGACTGGGGACAAGGCCTGGAGGGACAGGACACAGGGAATGGCTTCCCACTGGGAAAGTGGAGGTCTGGGCGGGATATTGGGAAGGAATTTCTGTCTGTGAGTTTGGGGAGGGGCTGGGATGGAATTCCCAGAGGAGCTGTGGCTGCCCCTGGATCCCTGGAAGTGCCCAAGGCCGGGCTGGATCACGCCGGGATCACGGAAGGTGCCCACGGCAGGGGTGGGATGAGATGATCCGAAGATCCCTCCCAGCCCATTCCAGCCCGGAATTCTGTTTGCCAGAGGGATCGGGGCTTCCCCTGCTCGGAGAGGCGACGGCTTTTCCATGTAAATGCGTTTTCCATGGAAATGCTCTTTGAGGGCTGTTTAGCGGGAAGTGACAGCGGTGACAGCTCCGATCCTCCCGGGAATCGCTGCAGTCACTGTTGGTTTTCTCCTCAAATGATGGATCTTGATCTCTCCGCCTTTCAACTTTTGTGGATTTTGCTGGGTTTTTGGTTTTTTTTTTCCCCCCCTAAACCGCCGTGTCCTTGATAAATAAACACAAACAGAAAAATGCCTCGGAGCCAGGGAGGGAATTCCAGCCTGCACGGTGGGGGGAAAAAAACGGGAAATAAACCGACCCAGGCAGATCCCGAGGGGTGGGAATCCCAAATTCCTGCTTGGAGGGGTAAACCCTGGGCCTGGCGCATCCATCCGAGCATCCCCTCCTGATCTGGGGAACCGGCACAGCTTTTCCTTGCTTTTTAAATGGAATTTCTGGCTCTTTCAGCCCCACTCTGGGAGGTCCCAACAGCTCTCCCAGCACTGCCCTCGTTTTTCTGGAAGGGCCCTCCGGGCGGAGGGGTTTGGAATTGAAATCCACGAGCAAAAATTCCTCCCTTTTTTTTTCCCCTCTCTTTACATTAAATATTCCATTAATGCAACATCCCAAGTCCCCAAAGCTGGGGAGGACGATAAAAAAAAAAAAAGCCATCACCCCCTGTTGCTCCCCAGATCTTCCCAAACGCAGGAATTTAATTCCTGGCTGAATCCCAGAGGGAAATGGGAGGAGTTTGGGGGAAGGATGGAGGAGGAAATAAAAAACCCAATAATAATCCCCTCACCCAAACAGAAATTAATGAATTAAAGGCAATCAGAGCGATCGGGGAGAGGAGGTGGAAGTGGGGAAAGCTCCCGATGGGAAGGGGAGCGGGATCTCTCCATCATTTCCATTTCCCAGCACGCCGGGACTCAGGACGAGCTATTACGGAGCTGACATTTAGAAGAGCATTTCAAACCCTTCTCAGATTAAAGCTTTTCATTCCCTCCAACTCCCAGCCCCTCCACATTCCCTAACATTTGCCCCCCTCCTTAGCGGATTTATTCCTGGAGTTCCTCGGTGCCTGCATCCCTGTTTTTTTTCCCCTTTCCCTCCTGTATTTACCGCGGAGCTAATGGGGAATAAACGAGGAGCAAAACGAAGCCGTTCCTGCTATAAATAATTGATGGACACGGCGGCTCCTCACGGATCCCACACAGGTCCCGCGCACGTGGGCACGGAACGAGCCGGGAGCTGAGAAATTCCAGCTCCTGGCAGACGGGAGAGGGATAAAAAAAAAAAAGGGGAAAAAAATTTAAAAAGGGGAAAAAAATAAAAAAAAGGAAAAAAAATTTTAAAAAAGGGAAAAAAATTTTAAAAAAGGGAAAAAAATAAAAAAAAAAAAAAAGGGAGAATATTCCTGCCTGACCCATTCCCAGCTCTCAAAATCCAGGTATGGCCGCCCGGGTGGTGCCACCTCGGTTTGCGGCGGCCCCTGTCACCGCCGCCGCCGGCCCCGCGCGGGCACGGCCACAATGCGGCGGAACAGCCGCGGATAATTAAACTTCGCGGTGAGGAGATAAAGCCGAGATGGGCTTTTTTTTCCTCGGAGCTTTTCACATCCCAGCTGGAGGCAGCAGATAAGGTGGAAATTGGCCTATTTTCCAGCCCGGAGTGGCTTTGCCTGGAGAACGCGGGGAAAATTCAGATTTTTTCTCGCCGGCCTTTCTTTGGAATCAAAATTTGAGGGGTTGCGCCCCCGGCTCCGGGAATGCGGCGTCTCCTGGGATCAACGGGATGTGTTTCCTGGTGGGAATGGGGGGAAAAGCCCGGAGATGACCCTGGATCCTTCTCCCTGGATGTTTTCCCAAGGTGATGAGTTGTTATCCGGTAGTGGGATCCACGGGGTCACCAGGCACCAGGAATCGGCTTTGAATCCCAAATCTGGTGGGATCTGTTCAGATTCCAGCCCTGCCCGGGTGGGAATGAGTTCCATGGGCACAGGATGCCGGGAAGAGCCAGTGAGGGACCCCAGGATGTCCCTCAGCCCCCAGGGTGTCCCCCACCACACTCAAAATTGGCTGAAAATTCCAATTTTAGAGGGATTTGGGAGCTCAGGAGCTCGAACTCAGGGTGGGTTTGCCAGGGAATTCATCTCCATGGGATCTGCTGGGAGTGGGAATCGCGGGAGTGGGAATTAACAGGGCTGAGCATTCCCCAGAGCATCTGGGGAAGTGGAACCCAGGAGTGATCCTCAGGGATTTGGGAAGCAGTGGGAATTCTGTCAGCTTGGGTTCATCCAGGGTTTGATTAATTGCAATTCCATGCCCACGTGGATTTATAGGGACACCTATGGACACAGAAGGGCTCCCACAGATGGGGTTGTTTTTATGGCAAAACTCCCCCAAAAATGCATAAAAACCTTAAGGAAAATGGGAAACGGAGGGAGAAGAAGCCGGGAGCTGCTGGGAACGGATCCATCTCCATGGGAAACGGGTGGGCCTCGCTTCTCCCAGAGCTGGAATCATCCCACGAGGCAGCGGTGCCGGAGCATCCTGACAAGATCCGGGTTAAAAATTCCAGCTTTTTCCAGGGATGGAGGGGCCGAGGTGGGAGAGGAGCCGGGTTCATCTCTTGGCACATCCCAACCCTGCTTCTCTTCCTGCTGGATCGGAGCCTTCATCTCCAAAAACCCGGGCCCAGCAGCTCCTTTGAGGCCTCATTAATGGATGTTTGCCGAGCGCTCGGGAATCCTGCGGGAAGCGCGGCCGCGCTATCGGGGCGCGGAATCTTCTCCCGACTTTTATCCACCTTCACCGCTCGATCCAGAGGGGCTTCGTGGGTGATAAAACTCCCGCTCTGCCCTCGCCTCCCCAGCCCCAATCGAAGCGCCGACGGCTCCGAAAAAATGATGGGAAAAAAAAAAGATGACGGATAAACCCCAAACCCTCGGAAGAATCCGTCTGTGCTGAGATAATTCCGCTTACATAACGCATTATCTGCCTTTCTCTTTGCCGGGATTTCATTTCTCTGGGATATTTGCATGAGAACGGGAGCTTTGTTGCTTAGGAAATTCAGCCGCCGCCGCTGCTGGCCCCATTCCGCCGCGCTCGAGTGACGGCCTTTGTGCCGCGCTCCCTCCCCGCGCCTCCTCGGGAATGATATCCCTGCTTTTCACGGGAAAAAACCGGATCTGGGAAAGCTTTTCCTGGTCCCCACTTGGCTGAAGGGGCAGCGAGGAGGGAGCTCAAAGTGCCTGGGATTTGATGGGTCCTTGAGCTCGGGGATGGGGTTGGGATTTTTTGGGGAAAAAGGGTTTTTTTGGGGGGAAGAATGGGAAGGGTTGGGGGTGTTTAGGGGGGTTTGGGAGCTGAGTATCCCATGGCATTCCAGCCTTGGGTTTTCCAAGGATTTTCACTGGAAATGCAGGGCCTGAGCAAGGGATGTTCATGGGTTGGGATTTTGAGGGGAAAAGGGGATATTTTGGGGGAGTCAGTGGGAAGGGTTGGGGGTATTTAGGGGGGTTTGGGATCTGAGTGTCCCACTGCTCCAGCCTTGAGTTTCCCAAGGATTCCCACTGGGAATCCAAGGTCCGAGCAAGGGATGCTCAGGGAGCCACCGTGGGCCTCAGGACACCTTTAGGTATCCATGGATTTTATCTCCAAAGTGGGATTGAAACACCCGTGGGAAACATGAGGGGAAATTCCACGGGAAACTTCAGAATGTCTCAAATTAAAAACGTTCCCAGCCGGAAACACAAATGGAGACGTTTTTGTGGATTGTAAAGCCCTGATTTCCCACATTTCATTCCCTGGTGCTGGCCGGGCTTTTGTGGATTCCAGACAAGAGGAAAAGGACAGAAATGGTTCCAGGAGGGAGAAGGACGAGCAGAGCCAGGCTGGGAGCAGAGCACACGGATGAGATCCGGGACGTTCCCAACCAGCGGGATCCTTCCCGGCTCTTCCCGCCTTTTTCCAGATGTATAAATCATCCAGGCCAGCTTCTTCCAGGGAATTTTTCTGGTTCTGGGCCTTCCAGCAGAGATAAAAGATAAAGGTAAAACCCCGGGACAGTGGTCCTGCCACCTTTGATGAAAAATTCATGGATCCATGCCGGAAAAATGAATATACACTGGAAAAATGGGTCTAGACTGGGAAAATGGATGTGGGAAAACCACACTGGATACGCCCCCGAAGCCCCACGGAGACCCCAGTGGGGGACAGGGTGGTGGCACCGGTGTCACCCACCCAGGGGTGGCACTCCCAGCCCTCGTTCCCTTGGATTCCCTCTGCCAGCGCCATAACGGCTCCGGAACGACTTCCTGGCACATTCCCATTTTAATAAAAATTATAGAGGGGAAGAGCGATGATGTGGCACTTGAAACTGAAACCCGGCTATTTCTTCCATCTCTATCATCCCAGGAAATGCAATATTTTGACATTTCCAAGGAGCTGCAGCCTCGTGGATTTTTTTTTTTTTCTTTTCCCATGTATTTTGTCTTTCCCTGTGCGGTACCAGCCCAGCTCGTCTCCCTTCTCTAATTTCATTAACTGGCACCGAGAATAAACCCCTTTATTTCCCCCGGAATTTCCACCCACTCAACATTTTGCCTTCTCCCATTCCATAGAGATCTCCGTGTAAGACGTTTTTCCAGCCTGATCGCTCCGGGGGAAAAAACAAAATTGCAGGGGAGACAAAACTCCAAGTCTGAGCAGAGCCCTGAGGGGTCCTGGGGGCATCCTGGGCTCTGCCACCTTCCCCAGGCAGGGAAAAACTTCACCAGGGAAGAATTCCGAGAGGCGAGGGCTCGGATGGGAGGGAAACCAGCGGAATTCCGTGCTGGGAGGTGATGGGATGAGGGAGAAAAGGGGGAAGGGGAGGAATCCCTTTTAAAGGGATTTTTCAGCCTCTCCCCGACACGGAAAGGGTTGGAGGGATCTTCTTCTCCTCTCATTTCTTGGTGTTTTAGGAAAATTTGCAGCTCCGGGTTTTATCTCCGAGCTCGGAGGCAGCGGGAAGGTCAGGGCAGCTTTTCCTGTGGGAACCCTTGGAAAGCTCCGGCCTGGAATTCACCAACCTCCTTCTGACCCCCCCAACATTCCCTCTGCTCCAAAAAAATGCCCGAAGCGTCCCCCCAAACCTCACAGCAGCAGCTCAGCAATTCCAGCTCAGCAATTCCAGCTCAGCAATTCCACCCCAGCACCTCCAGCAGGACGGGGTGAAACAATCCCAAAAAAGCCAGAATTTGATGGATTTAGGGATAGCCCCTCCCCACTCCCGGCTCTCAGTGCCCTCCCCAGGTGTTCCCAGTCCTTCCCAGCCCTTCCCAGGAAAGGAGGAAAGCAGGGAATCCTTTATCCAGCCCTAACAAGGCCCCTATTAATTATGCATCGGGAGCTAATGAACATTTTAATTCCATGTATCCCCCCTCTTCCCATTCCTCCCCCCTTCCCTCTGCTCTGAATAAATATTTCAGCATCTCCCGCGCGCCGGGAGCGGGGCCGAGCAGGTTGATTTAATCTC
Organism: Mohoua ochrocephala; assembly: GCA_013398855.1. NCBI lineage: Eukaryota > Metazoa > Chordata > Aves > Passeriformes > Acanthizidae > Mohoua > Mohoua ochrocephala. The sequence continues at coordinate 7,433 of VZTA01002787.1, forward strand.
CCCGTCCCCGCTCTTTGCCGAGCAGGAATTCTCTCATCCGCCTCCCGCACACGGCAAATCCTCGCCGGGGGAAGGAGGGGGGATCAGAGCCCATCCAGCGCTTCCCTCCTTCCCTTTGGAAGTCCTTCAAGGATTCCGAGGGAGATGCGATTCACGGCTTTCAATCGCTCTCCCCGTTAACTCTTTGGGGTCCGAACCCGCCGGAGATTCCCTCGGTTCCCGTGGCAGCGGATTTCCCGGAGGATGAGGCCGCCAGATCATCCCAGGGAGGCAAATTCCCTCTGGTTTCTCCCGAGTTTTTCCACGGCTTGGCTTCGTTTGGGTCCCTTTATTGCCACAAAATCCCTGAGAACACAAAGAAATTCCATCTCTTCCCAGCACTGCCAAACCCTGGGGCTCCCGGCTCCGCCTGAAACGAATCCCTGGATCCAGGTGGGTTCCACCTCTGCCAGGGGATGTTTGATGTGGATTTTGGGGCAAATAATTCCCGATTTCCACCCCTCGGCCCCATCCTGGGGCAGGGAGGAAGGGGTGTTGATGGAAGGATGGAGAGATGGGAATCGATTCCCTTTTCCTGGCCTGGAAAAGAGCCCCAGCCGAGGCCAGCTGAGCTCAGCACCATCCCTGGACAGGTCGGCGTCCAGGCAGGGATGAAGCACAAAAGGAGAATTATTTCCCTTTAATCCCTGCAGTATGAAGGGGAAAAATATCCACGGGAACAGCGAGGTTCTTGGGGGGAAAAAAAAATGTTCAAAAAAGCCTGGAGTCTGCACAGGAAAAACAGCGCCGGAAAATCTCAATCACGACCATGGAGCTGGGAAAGAGCTCCTGGAAAATCCTGACTGGGCAGAGACCCTGGAGGGGTTGTCTGGAGCCGGCTGTTTCCTCTGACTCCTCATCTCCTGGAAGCTCCTCCGTGGCTGAGGCCAACCCGGGATCAAAGAGCTTTCCAAGGATGGGAGCGCGAGGTTCCACACATCCCCTGGAAACCTCCCGGGGAATCGCTGCCCGTTTTCCTCCCGATTCAGCAAAAACCTTCCCAGTTTTCAATTTTACACTTTGTGCTGGAGACGGGGAAAGGTCAGTGGGCTGCCAGAGGTTGGACACGAGGATTTGGGGCTGATTTATGGCTCCCCCGTGACTCCCCTAAATGCAAACTCTGAACCCTGCCCTGCCCAGCCTCGGGAATTGATCCCATAAAACATTTCTGGGAGCTCTGGCGCTGATCCCGCTGCCCTCCCGGATCCCGCTGCCCTCAAGTGGACAATGGACTCCTCACAGGGATGTTCCTCTGCAGGGCAAGGCTGAGATAAAATGAAATCAGGTTTGGGCAGGATTCCAGAATCCCTGAGCTTGGAAAAGCCCCCCGAGGTCACCGAGTCCCACCTTGTCCCCAGCCCAGAGCTCTGAGCGCCACATCCAGGAATTCCTTGGGCACCTCCAGGGATGGGGATTCCAAACCCCCCAGCACCAAAATCCCCCCTCCCCTGGGAGAGTCCTGGCTCGTTTCCACTGGGATCATTGAATGGAAGGAAGCTGCAAGGGATTAATTAACTCCGGAGTGTTTAATTACCCTCGGAACATCCAATGGACATCCCCGGCTCCATCTCCCGGCATTCGCGACACTCGACGTTCTCAATTAGCCATAATTAAGGATTGTAATGAATCTCCATGTTTACAGCACCCGTTACAATCCCGAATTTTCATCATTCCCGGTCCCCGCGTGCTCCTTGGAGAGGGGCACAGCCGGAAAAGGCTCCTCCGTGCCGGGGTTGGTGCCGAGGCCTCGCGGCCGATCGCGGACGGGCTCGGAGACGGAAATTCGGGATAAAATCCAAACTCCAATTTCCGAGGCTGCAATTCCCCGCTGAATGAGGAACGAATCCGCCTCGTGCTGCCATTGTTTACCTCCCCGGCTGACAATGCAGATTTATGCAAATGAGCCCCCGGCTGCTGTGTGTCTGCTCATTAATTAGCAGCGCATTCGGGCCGTGGAAACCAGGCTGGGAGAGCTCCCCTGATTCCATCAGCAGTCGGATCCCGCTCTTCCACATATCCCCGTCCCACTTTTTGGGGTTTTACCGAGGTTTTTACATCATGGGACTCCTGGGCTTGGGAGCAGGGGAAGAGGGATCTGGGAAAAGGGGGAAAAGTGGGATTTGGGAAGAGGTGAGCGGGAAGCTTGGCATAAATCTGGATTTCTTTTCCGGTTTCTTTGTGCAGCGATGATGTCACAGAACCATGGGATTGTTTTGGGGGGGAAAAGACCTTTCACAGGGCCATGGAATCGTTTGGGTTGGAAATGGCATTTCAGAGAATCATGGAATCGTTTGGGTCGGAAAAGCCCTTTCGGAGGATCACGGAATCATTAAAAATGGGTGGGAAAAAACCCCAAGGCTTCCCTGCTCACCCCGAGGTGCATCAATAATCCCGACAGGCAAAATTTGGGCTAAATTCCTGGGAGAAATGTACAAAGTGTCAGTGAGCAAACGCCTGGACAACCTCTGGAATGTTCGATTCCCAAAGAGATGCCGGATCAGCTCCAAGCGTTGGGCACGGCCACGGCTCAATCCAAGCTGAGCTTTATCCGGGAATGTTGTGGGATCAGACACAGCCCCCCAGGGCTCCCCCTCCCCTTCCCTTTTCCCAATTTTTCCCCGTCCTCTGCATCCCTCAGGGACAATTCCTTCGCCCGGATTTACACATTTATTTACAAATCCAGAGCAGCCGAGGGGATCCCGGCACCCGCAGGATTCCGGCGCCTGTTTCCAACCCGGCCTCTTCCAGTGTTCCCTCTGCAATTTCTGCACAAAATGGGCCTAAACACTGCAATTTTCCAACCGTTTTCATCCAAATTGCCGGCAATTTCCCAATGGTCCCAGCACCAAATTATAACGGAGCGCTCGGAAACGCCGCGAGGCTGCCCAGGCATCCCCGGGCACCGCAGGGAGGGGGGAACGTTGGGATGAGATGGCAGCAGCTGGACACAAACCCTTCAAAAATGGGTTTTTAGGTCGTTAGCGGCCACATCTCGGGCCTGGAGTCACCCAGGGGGAAAGATGAGGCTGTTCCCGTGATGGATTTGGGATTCAGCACCGTAAATCTCCGCGGATGGCAGGGAAAGGGGTTGTTTTTGTAGGATATTTGTGGCGCTGGGATGGCAAAATAGAAATGGATCCCAAAATAAATCAGGGCAACGGCTTGGACTGAGAGGTCGCTTTAGTTCAGTCACTTGGGATGGGAACGCGACGGGAATTTGGGATCGGGTTCCTGCAGCCCCCTCCCCTCCCAAGGAGCTCCGTCGCTCCCCGTCCTTCTCCGTGCCATCCTCCTGCTGCTTCCCACACGGATTTCACACTCCCTGATCCCCCCTCCTCGACGCGAGGAACCCGTCAGATATTTTTGTGTTCCTCACAGATGGCCTCGGTTTCCAACCCAACCGACTGCTGCAGGCTCGGGGAATGTATTAATAATTACACAAGGTGTTAATTGCTTCCCAGGCAGGGCTTTTGTCTCTCCTTCCTCTGCTGAGACAGCGACAGCGAAAGTCAACAAGTGTCGAGAGCGGTGCTTGGTTCCCGAGCCGAGAGCGTTTATTAAAATTGCTAATGAATCTAATAATTAAACACATAAATATGCGTTACCTCAGGTATTAAATCTCATTATTGGGCCCGTCCGAAATCAATTTTGGGGGCGTGCGCCCATTAAGGCGCGGGCAAAGTTAATTAGAAACGTCCAGATCAATATTTGAGTAATTCTTAACCGGGGTGGAATCCCTGTCTGCAGAGCCGTGAATAAGTTATATCCCAGAAATTAATGCCTTCTCCTAACGGAGTTTATCCTGGGAAATTAATAATGCTCCGGGAAATCTGAGGAAATAAATGACGAACCTGTTCGCCCGAGCATCGCCCTCGGGGAAATCATTAAATACCCGCTGTCAAGGCCAAGGCTCTGCTCCAGCTCTGGAGCGCTCGGAGAGATGGGACAGAGCTTGGATGGAGCCCAGGGGGCTCTGACCCATTCCCTGCTCCAGGGGGTTCAGGCTGAATTCCCTTCTCTTACGAAACCGGGGCTCCTGTAACTCAGGCATCGAGCCTGGGGGGCTCTGACCCCATTCCCTGCTCCAGGGGGCTGAATTCCCTTCTCCCATGAAATTGGGGTTCCTGTAACTCAGGTATGGAGCCCGGGGGGCTCTGACCCCATTCCCTGCTCCAGGGGGCAATAGGGAAAGGGGAAAAGCAGCCCTTGGGAAGGCCAAGCCCAGCCCTGAAGCTGATCGGTGCTGATTTCAGGGCTGGATCACTCATCAATGATTTATCGGGAAAATCGGCACTTCCCGGACATGCTGGGGACAGGATGGGGCCACAGGGCCGGGGGGCAGGAGCTGTCACACCTCGGTGTGCGCTGACAAATTAAAGCCCAGCCCCGGGGACAGCCCAGCAGCGCTTTATGGAGCCGTGGGGTTCTCCCGCAATTAATTTCCCCCTCATTAAACGCCTCGTTGCCATTTATCCGCCCTCCTCGCGCTGTTTGGGGATTTATCGTTGATAAAGGGTGGCAGAGGGGGGGCTGAGCAGGATCCGGAGGGGTCTCCCCCATCTTCCAGCAGCTTCCCTGTCTGGGTTTGTTTCCGTCTCTCGTCGCCTCCCCTGGGATAACGCCATCCCTCAATCTGCTCTGACACATTTCCTTTCCCCAGGGCAATTTACGCCGAGAACGATTCCCTGATTGCTCACTTTGCCTCCTCCTCTCTTGTTCTGCGGGGTTGGGGTTGGGGTTTTTTTTTGTTGGTTTTTTTATTGTTGTTTTTTTTATTATTATTTCTGAAGGATGGTAAAATATCGTGGTTTTAGGCAATAATTGCGCCGTGGGGACGTTTTGCTGCTCCTTCCGTTTCCAGGCTCCGTTTGCTCAGCGCGGGTAGGTTCGGGGTTCCCCCGTGCCCTGGAGGGGCTGCTGCCACCTCCGAGGGGACATTTGGGACCTCTCCGTCCGAAGGGAAAGTCCCATGGCCCAGGCAGGGCAGGGATGGAGATCTGGGGTCGGATTGAACTCCAAGCACGGAATTACCCCACAACGGTTTAGGTGGGAAGGGACCTCAAATCCCACCCAAGGGACATCTCCCATTATCCCAGGGTGCTCCAAATCCCATCCCAGGGGTTAAAAACATCCAAATCCTAAAGAAATTCCCAGCAGGAGCAGGGAGCTGTGCCCAGGCTGGACCGCGGTGGGTCAGGCCCGGCGCATTCCCAAATCCAGTGGGATTCCTGGGAGTGCCAGAGCCCCGGAGCTCCCCCTGCTTGCTTCGATCTGGCTCAAGAACCCCGGAACATTCCTATTTATCTATAAATTTATCTGTGTTGGATTATCCATTGCAAGGGCAAATAAATTCCCTTTATTTCCCAAACCCAGGAGATTCCGGCCTCGAATCCTGGGGCGATTCCCAGGCCCAGAACCAGGAATTATCTGCAGGGCTGGGCTTTCTTTGAGCATCTTTCTTTTCTTTTTGAATTTTAACCTTTTCCAGGCCACGCCTGGATCCCTCCAGATCCCAAAAATCCTCGCCTTGGCGCAGCCAGTGTGGGATCCTTACGGGATCCACGGGGTGGCGTGGATGGGGTTCAGGTGGCTGTGGAGGTGNTATTATTAAATTTTAACCTTTTCCAGGCCACGCCTGGATCCCTCCAGATCCCAAAAATCCCCTCTTGGCACAGGCAGTGTGGGATCCTTACGGGATCCACGGGGTGGCGTGGATGGGGTTCAGGTGGCTGTGGAGGTGTTTACGAGGATATTTATGAGGATATTTATGGGGATATTTATGGCAGGTCCTGCTGTTCCTGGGCGAAATATCGATTTGTTAACAAAGGAGGGTCCCCATGCCCGTTAATTCAGCCCACCCTGAGGTCCCTTCACCCGCCGCCACCCTCCCGCGGTGCCACGTCCTGGCGTTCCGAGGGTCCCAGGCTCCGGCACGTTCCCAAAATCCGGGGCTGCGGCACAGATTGGCATTGCCGCCCAGCGGGGTGCCCTCTGTTCCCGCCACCACCACGGTGCCACCACCACGGTGCCACCACCGAGATGCCACCACTGCAATGCCACCACCACAATGCCACCACCGCGATGCCACCATCGCCCTGGCCCCACCCTGGCACCGCTCCCCAGGGACGGGATTTGCTGGATCCGGGACAGATCCGGGAATGCCGAGGCTCCCTCCCCGCTCAGCCCGAGCCCGGAGCGAGCCCTCAGAGCGTTTTTGTTCTTCCACCGCTCCTCACAAGTTGTTTTCCACACAAAAATCCCCCTTTTTTTTCCCCCTCCCTCCTTCGAGCGGAGCGGGAGCAGCAAAGGTCAGGCTTTGCCCGGGGCGCTGGGGCCGGGCGGAGAGCTCAGACACCTTCGGATTCCGGGGAAAAAAGGCACCACTGAGGGGAAATCGGGACAGGCAGACACCAACCCCCCTCCCCAGGGCACCGGGGCCGCCTTTCAAAGGGTCCCTGTGCTCGGGGAACAAAGGCCTCATGCAGCAGGGAGGGATCCTGGCGAGGACGGGGAGCTGAGGCTCGGAAAAAAGGGAATAACGTGGCCAAGGGCACCAAAAAAAGGGAATAACCCATCCAAGGGGATAAAAAAAAAGGAATAACCCAACCAAGGGCACCAAAAAAAGGGAATAACATGTCCAAGGGCACAAGGAAAAGGGAATAACTCATCCAAGGGCACCAAAAAAAGGGAATAACCCATCCAAAGGCACAAGGAAAAGGGAATAACGTGTCCAAGGGCACCAAAAAAAGGGATAACTCATCCAAGGGCACCAAAAAACAGGAATAATCCATCCAAGGGGTGGAAAATCCCGGCTGGAACTCACCGGGAATTTCAGCAGCGTTGGGAATCGAGGTTTTCCCAATTGGGAATTAACGGGATGATTTCTTTTTTAATTGAATGGAGGGGGGAAGGAAAAAAAAAAAATTATGCCAGATCGGGGCTGTTCGGCCCCAAAAAACGCCCGAATCCGCGGCTCTGGAAAGGCCAAAAATCCGGGAGAGGCCCTCGGATTTTAATTATCCCTCATTTCACAGCTCCGTGAACAGGTTTTGCACCAGCCCAGAACAGATTTTGTTCATTTTCCTGGGGAAAATTGAGTTTTTCCAAGCTTTTTATTTTGTTGTTGTTTTGGCGGGAATGCTCGTCAGGGACGATGCCAACAAATTGGGGAGAAATTGGGAACATCTGCGCCAAAAAAAGACGATTTTGGGACAGAAGGACGAGCCCAAAATGGGATTTTTTCGGCAGTGGGAGATGCCCCAAATTGAGGGTTTTTTCTCCTCAAAATAAACACTGGGTGAAGGTGGCTCTTAATGGGCTCGTTTTAGAGGGATTTAATGGATGGGTTTATGGAAATCAGCTTTTCTTTCCATTCGGGTGCATCGGCAGTCAAGGAGCCGGGGAATTATTTAGAATAGGAAGAGGAGGAAAAAAAAACCAACCCTAAAAAAGGCAAAAACGCATTTTTATTAGAAATCCCACACTGAGAGAAAAGTGAATTTAATTCCTATTGAATGCTGAACAGCGTCCTTGGGGAAAATAATTCCAACGTACTCCAAATTAGGCTTTTTTCCCATAAAACTTGAATTTTCCTCTTTTTTTTTCCTATAAAACTTGAGTTTTCCTCTTGATTTTTTCCTATAAAACTTGAGTTTCCCTCTTTTTTTTCCCAAAAATCCTGAGTTTCCCTCTTTTTTTCCCCCATAAAACTTGAGTTTCCCTCTTTTTTTCCCCACAAAACTTGAGTTTTCCTCTTGGTTTTTTCCCATAAAATCTGAGTTTTCCCCTTTTTTCCCCATAAAATTTGAGTTTTCCTCTTTTTTCCCTGGAAGATTTGGAGCTCCTCGTGTGCGGACGCCACACCGACCCCGTGAGGCCTTCCCAGGAACGGATCTGGGGTTAATTACAATAAAATTAAATCAAAATAATTTGGGCCCCTCTTGGAGCTCTCACTTTGCCCGGGAGCTGTAGGAATGGGATTCCCTAAAAAGTCTCAATTCTACATCAACCTTGATAAAAAAATGCTGTTTTGAGGAGTTTCCCGTGGGATTTTCCGCACTTCTGGTGCCAGGCCCTGGTTCCCAGGAGCTGAAGGTCCCGTTGGCACCACTTTGGGGTGGCGGCGTTTTGGGGTTGGGCTCAGCATCCCAAATCCCGCATCTCAAATCCCAAATCCCGGATCCCAAATCCCAAATCCCAAATCCCAAATCCCAAATCCCAAATCCCAAATCCCAAATCCCATATCCCAGATCTCAGATCCCAAATCCCAAATCCCGCATTCCAAATCCCGTATCCCAAATTCCACATCCCAAATCCCTCATCCTAGATCCCACATCCCATATCCCGCATCCCAAATCTCACATCCCAAATCCCAAATTCCGCATCTCAAATCTCACACCCCATATCCCAAATCCCGCATCCCAAATCCCACATCCCACACCCCAAATCCCGTATCCCACATACCACATCCCAAATCCCCCATCCCAAATTCTGAATCCCAAATCCCAATCCCAAATCCCGCATCCCATATCCCCCATCCCAAATCCCAAATCCCTCATCCCGGGGAGCCCCGTCCCCCCTCCCCTCTCCCGCAGCTGCCTCGCTCTCATTAGCGGCTCCTCATTTCCATGAATTCCCCGGGAACGGGATTCAAACCGAGCCGGGCTCGGAGCGATCAAAACAGATCAGCCGCGACATGAAAGCGGAGGGGTTGAGCGGAGGTGAGGAGCTCCAGGAGCCGTTTCCATCCTTTCATCCCGGGTTTTTTCCCTCCCCTTCCCTCTCCTCTCCATCGTTTCTCGCGGAACGGTGAAGTTCGGGCGGGGATTTGATGGCTCCGAGATCTGAGGGCTCGGCTGGCAGGGGACGCGCCGCGCGCGGCATCGATAATCAGCCCCAGCGCCGGCGCTTCGCCAATAGCAGAGGCCTCAAATCCCAAACCCTAAACCCCAGATCCCAAATCCCGCATCCCAAATCCCAAATCTCACAGCCAACATCCCAAATCCCACATCCCACCACAGGCATCCTGCATCCCTCATTCCAAATACCGCATCCCAAATCCCAAATCCCAAATCCCCCATCCCACATCTCAAATCCCACATCCCAAATCCCAAATCCCACATCCCACATCCCGCATCCCAAATCCCGCATCCTGCATCCCTCATCCCAAATCTCACATCCCGCATCCCAAATCCTGCATCCTTTATTCCACATCCCTTATCCCACATCCCACATCCTAAATCCCGCATCCTGCATCCCGCATCCCAAATCCTACATCCCACATCCCAAATCCCGTGTTTGCAGCACCTGGCGAACCCCCCAAACCCGCGGCGGCAATGGCGATGCCGTTTGGGGTTTTGCCTTTTTCCCCTCCTGCGTTCCCCACATTTTTCACCCACGTTCGTCACCCTCTCACATTAACAACCGGTTTTCCCAGGAGTTTTCCACACTCTTTCCCTGAACAGAAACACGAAACCAATTCCGGAGCTCCAAAAAAAACTCCCAGAGGAAAATCTGCGGCTGCCCCATCCCTGGAAGTGTCCGAGGCCGGGCTGGGATAACCTGGGATGGCGGGAGGCGTCTCCTGTGGGAGAGGCGAGATCCCGACTCGGAGCACAGAGCAGGGATCGGCCTCTTTCGGGTGTGCAAAGTCCCATAATCCACGGAATTTTTATTTTCCTGGCGGCCAAACCTTTTCTCCCGCAGTTCAAATCCCAGGAAGAGATTTTAATTTTACCAATTAAAAAAAAAAGGCCCATTCCCCCCCAATTCCCCTTGAATTGTTTCCTCGAACAAACCCAGCTACGCCCACGGAAGTTCTTCCCACCGGGAGCTCCGCTGGGACAGAAAAACGGCTTAAGGGGAAAAAAAAGGAGCAGCAGGAATATTTTATCACAGAATTCCAGGCTGGTTTGAGTGGGAAGGGACCTTAAAGTCATCTCATCCCACCCCCGCCGCGGGCAAGAGACGCCTTCCACCATCCCAGGTTGATCCAACCCGGCCTTGGACACTTCCAAGGATGGAGCAGCCATGGCTCCTCTGGGAATTCCATCCCCACCCTCCCAGGGAACAACTCCACCCCAAAATCCCACCCAAACCTCCCCTTTTTCAGCTCGAACCCCTTAAAGCCGGGATTTTAAGTACATCCTTCCCTCCTCGCGCCTCCGAGACCCCAAAAACGCCTCTTGGCTGCAGGGGGGAGTTTCCTGGAGCTGGAATCCCGTTTATTGCTGGAATTGCCCTCGGCGGCGCCGTTCGGTGCAGGAGGACACCTGATGGAGGCCTTTAATTTCCTTAATTTCCTTAATTCCGCTTAATTGGCCGTGGCTTCGTTGTCCCCCTGCGAGGAGCGCTCATTAGGGTGGCACTAAAACAGAACGGGAGGGAGGGAATCGGAGCGGAGAGAAGGGAGGGACTCGTGGAGAGGCTCCAAGAGCCGAGATCGGCACCCGGGAGCTCATTCCGGCTGGGAAAAAACGCCGGGAATGACGGATGGCGGCACTTAGGAGCACCTTGACAGCAATAAAGGGGATGATCCATCCCGGCGCTGGCAGAATTCCAGCGGCTCGGGAAAGGCTTGGAGGGATCGGGGCCCTGCTCTGGGATTGGGAGCCCAAAGGCCTGGATTCCGCTCCCGTTAAAGACGTTCCATGGGATGGAGGTGCTGGGAAGCGTCGGGAACCCGGCACAGCCAAACCTGAGCCAGCAGCTGCTGGGGTGGGGGGCAAACATGGCCCCGGGCTCATTCCGGGGATAACGCCGGATCCCGGCCTCTGGAAAAGCTCGGGAGAGGCTCAGCAGAGCCAAGGGGGGTGCAGGGGGGCAGAAGCGCAGCTCAGCACCTCGGTTTGGGGCCGAATCCACTGATTTCTGCCAGGAGGAGAAGGAACGACCTCGGCTGTGCCAGGGGAGGGTCGGGTGGGACATCCGCGGGAATTTCTTCATGGAAAAGGTTGTCAAACACCACCCAGGGGGGTTTGGAATCCCCATCCCTGGGGGTGTCCTGGATGTGGCACTCAGAGCTCTGGGCTGGGGGCGAGGTGGGGATCGGGGTTGGACTCGCCGACCTTGGAGCTTTTTCCATCCTCGGCAATTCCATGATTCCCCTCCACACTTCCCCAGCCCTCCCCTCCCGGAGCTGTGCCCAGGACCAGGAGCGGACCCAGGCGAGCGCCAGAGCCTCAGGACGGCCACGGCCACCCCCAGCGGGGCCATTTCCGCATTTCCAGGCTCCCTTCCAGCTCCTCTGGAGCGCAGCTCGGCCGCTCCATCTCCGCCTCCAATCTGCCACCAAACCCCACCTGCTCCTCTCCTCGGGCTCCTCAGGTACAAAGCAGCACAAGCGCTTTGTAATTTAGTTGAAAGAAAAGAGGTATTTTCTTTTTAATCCCCTAAACGGCACCTTTTTATACATTTTTTTTTCCCTTTCCGCAAAGCGCCAAATCTCGCGGATTTTTTTTTTTGTAATTTTTCTTTTAATTTTAGAGGAGAAATTAATGCAGGGAGCGAAACGCTGGCGGAGAACAAAGCAGAGGGGGTTTGTTTGTCCCCAGCAGATGACAGACGGACACGCGGCCACCGCAGGTACGGCTCCAGATCCGCACGGCTTTGTCTCCTGGTGCCTTTGATGCCTCAAATTAAAATGTGCCTGAGGACGGTAATTAAAACCCAAAAAAAAAAAAAACAACAACCCCAAACCCTGAGAACCACTCGGCTTTTAGCGCTCGGATCCCTCCTGCCTCGAGGTTTAACCCTGTGAAGGATCTGTGCGGGAATGGGTTTTCCAGGGAAAAACTGATCAGGATCCAGCCCTGATCCCAGTTTCTGATCACAACAAACCACCCCAGCCCTGATCCCAAATCCTGATGGGAACAAACCCCCCAGCCCTGATCCCAATTTCTGAGAACAACAAATCACTCCAGCCCTGATCCCAATTTCTGAGAAGAGGAAACCCCCCCAGCCCTGATCCCAATTCCTGCTCAGATCAAACCACCCCAGCCCTGATCCCAATTTCTGAGAAGAGGAAACCACCCCAGCCCTGATCCCAAATCCTGATGGGAACAAACCCCCCAGCCCTGATCCCAATTTCTGAGAAGAACAAATCACTCCAGCCCTGATCCCAATTCCTGCTCAGAACAAGCCCTGATCCCAATTCCCGATCAGAACAAACCACCCCAGGCCTGATCCCAATTCCTGCTCAGAACAAACCACCCCAGTCCTGATCCCAATTCCTGATGGGAACAAACCCCCAGCCCCGATCACAGGCAGCTAATTCGGATCTCAGCTAAAGGGGACCCCCTGATCCCGATTCCTGCTCAGAACAAACCCTGATCCCAATTCCCGATCAGAACAAACCACCCCAGGCCTGATCCCAATTCCTGCTCAGAACAAACCCCCCAGTCCTAATCACGGGCAGCAAATTCGGATCTCAGCTAACGGGGACCAACCCTCTCAGGAAATCCCAGAGCCTGAACTCAGCCGGACCCCCCTGGATCCGACAGAGGAGGAGCTCCA
>VZTA01002788.1:7723-19831 GCA_013398855.1 Mohoua ochrocephala
CAAACCCTGTGCTGCAGAGAACGTCGCATCAGATAAATAGATCCATTTTCTTGGCAGAATAACAACATTTTTCCTTCTTTGATATGGGGCAAATGGAACTGCTGAGCTGTGTTCTCCGCTGAGATTAGAGATGTGTTCGGAGCCCAGAGCTCCCTTCCATCACAAGTTAATATTAACAAAGCCGCAAAAGCCTCTCTGCTTTAAGCACTGCTACTACTGCTATTAAAGAGTGTTTCTACCTGAAAGTAGAATATGAATGGCTCTGGCTTTTCATCCACAAAGAAATGCGCTCAGCTCCTTTGCTGAGACGCTTCGATTCGCGATGTTTGTTCTGCCGCGGTTTAGATGAAGGCAGCACAAAGGTTCTCTCTCTGATACCCCCAAGAGGAACGTCTTCTCTCTCAACTTCCCTCTCATCTCAGCATCGACCCAAGCCAAGTGTTCTTCCTTTCCCCATTTTGGGTTTTCCAGGATTTTTCTCTCCTTTTTTTTTTTTTTTTTTTTTGCCTCCTTGCAATTATCGTAGGCACCTTTTGGCCCAGATGGTCCAGCCTTGCATGAAAATTAGATTTTAATTAATCTCTCACAAAAATTTCTGCCTTGTGTGGATGATGTCACGTTCCCATTATCTAACCCTTAATAACTGATTATAGCCTAATTGAATGTACTGGAGGAAAAACGACAGGATGTCAGGATATAAAGTTCATTAAGGAAAATCAATTTGCAAGGCTTTAAATTGCATTAAGGGCTACCCTTTAAATCATCTAATGTATTTCTTCCTGGTTTGGGAAGGTAAATAGGCACATTGTGGAGAAATATGTGCAAGGAGAAGTGGTAGGTTTTGTGGGTAAATTAAATTGCAAATGACTGAAGATCAGACAACAATTCCATTATCAATGACAAGCTGCCAAGGTCCTCAAAGAAATACTTTGCCAAGTGCCTTGTGTTTTCCATTTCTTTGTCATTTAGAAATAGATAAATCTTGCTTGGAGGCTGGACCGAGATCTCTCTCATTTTATTAAAAAAGCCAACCGAGAAGGGTTAATGAATACCAGCTCCATTACTGGCTCTCCAGGATGGATTTGGCAGCCCCTTTCCATGCCAGACCGGATGTTTTCATCTTTTTCAAGTCTATAAACAGTGGGAGCTGCTCGGAGTCATATTCCTGGCACCAGCAGCAGCTGGATGCATTTCAAATCGTGTCTTTTGTGCTCTGGAGTGAATTCATACCTTCGTGAATTGTTTAATAAAAGCAGGCGGTGGGAGAGAACCTCACCTTGGCAGGCAGCTCCTGAGGCTTGATTGAGGTGGTGGTGACATGCTGGTGACAGCTGATGTCCCATGGAACTGGGACACGACACACGTGGGGCTGTTCATGTCAGGGGCTCGGGGCGCCTGCACCTGCTCCTGGCCTCCTGGGTGCCCAGGGGAGGGAAATGTGGAGCGATTCCAAGAGGGAAGGTAAGGATGATGGCTGGACTCGGAGCGGTGGGGAAGGAAGGTGAGGATAACTGGAGTCTGAGGTGTGGAGAAGGAAGGTAGGGATGATAACTGGACTCTGAGAGGTGGGACAGGTAAGGATGATAACTGGAGTCTGAGAGGTGAGGAAGGAAGATGAGGATGATAACTGGAGTCTGAGAGGTGGAGAAGGAAGGTAGGGATGATAACTGGACTCTGAGGTGTGGGAAAGGAAGGTGGGGATGATAACTGGACTCTGAGGTGTGGGAAAGGAAGGTAAGGATGATAACTGGAGTCTGAGAGGTGGAGAAGGAAGATAAGGGTGATAACTGGACTCTGAGGTGTGGGGAAGGAAGGTAGGGATGGTAACTGGACTCTGAGGTAGGGACCAGCCTATGCTACCTTGTGTGTACTGGTGTGGCCTGGCTGGTACTGGACCATCCCTGGCTCTCTGCATGACCTCTGTGCTTTAGCACCAGGCAAAAATGGGTTTGTTCAAAACCTAAATGAAGTTATAGGAAAACCCCACAGTATTGCGAGGTAAATTCACCAAGGTTCCATTCTGGATCAGAAGCTTTTCTCTCCAGCACCCAGGTTTCTTCTCGATGCTGTTTTGGGCTGGATTTGGGGATCGTAACAAGGGCTGCTCCATCTATACCCTGTCTCCTCTGGCCTTTGGCACCCAAACATTCCCAGCACTGACAAAGCCCCCCCACTCCTGTCCCTGATTTCTTTCCAGGCCAGGGCCAGCAGGTCCTGTTTCGTTGACTGCAAAGGTCCATGAAGAGATATGCTCCCAAAATAAATCCAGCATTGTGGGCCTGAGCCAGTCTCATTCTACCCCTGGGATTCATTGTCCAAGATCCAACTGCTCACCAGAATTCCACGGTCTTGCTTGGCCTCAGTGGGATGAGGAGCCCAGACACCTCAGTATGCAAAAGCAGCCTCCTGTTTATTGTGATTCTCAGGAAAGATAATTAATTAGGACTTCAAAGGAAGGAGGTGGCGTGTGTAGCATAAGCTTCAAGTCACATTTTGTCACCTCCCCAGAAGCTGTTTAAAGAGGGGCGAATGGGTACAGTGTGTCTTCCTCTTTGAGAGGGTTTATACAGAGGTTTTTAATTACTTTGGAGATTTCTTAAATGTAATTTTGTATGATGGCATCTGGTACAAACTGGATGCCTCTCTTTGATCTGCTGGGGAAGAGAGGGTGACATTTTCCTTCAAATGAAGAGTAACATCAGCAGAAAAACAGAGGGGGAATTAACATATTGGAGCATCACTTTTCTTGTAATCATCACCCTATTAAATATGGAGGGGAGGATTTTGAAAATCAAGTTTGCATTTTGAACAACATTACTGGGGCTGAGTTGCCCTCATTAGCTATTTTGTATTAAATTTGATAAAAAACCCGATGCCGACAAGCACTGGAAATGCTTTTTTTAATCCTGTTTTTAATCATTTTAGATCACCTACTAAATATCTTTTAATATTTTAATGGGTCTCTCATTCATAGTAAAAAGAGGTGAATAAATTGAATGGAGAAAATAAAAATGCAAAAATCTTCTCAGGCTTTTGCTCCTCATAATGGCACCAGAATGAAATTTATGGTGCATCTGTGTTTTGCTTTACTTTCAATTTGCAACCATATTTTTGCATATTTGATGTGACTGGAAAAGTATGTTGCATATTTTTGCAATAAATTTGCATTCCAGGTACTAAATTTTGGGCAGTTTTCTTCTAAATCTCACATGACTCTAAGGCCATTTAGGGCTCTTTTTTTTATTATTTTTTTGGCAGGATTTTATGACATTCCCAGGGTCTTCCCTGAGCGTAAAGAAGATGCATCCAAACATACAGATGCTCACTTTTATGTCTTCTCATCCCACAGATGAACTCCCAGTGAACGTTTTCATTCTGAATGGGTTCCATTTTGTTGGCTTTATTTGCAAACCTACGTATTTGGGAATGTTAAAGAGGGAGAAGGTACTTTTTATAATTCTCTCTGTTTATCGTGAAAACAGATAAAAATTCCTGCAGATATTCATTGAAGCCTTTCTTCGCTGAAGGTTTTTATTCCTAAGGGATAGAATATCTATGTTTTGTGTGCCAAAAGCATGAGGTTAATTTTTTCCAGGGGATTCACTGAATCCTTTCTTTCAGGAGAAATTTGCTGCTGGAGGGTTCCTGGTTTTTTCCAGGCACTGATTCCACCTGAGACATCCAGGGAGAAGGGTCCTTGCATTGACGACTCTTCTCTCAGGAGGTTGAAGGGGGCTTTGAATACGGTTACTCGGCTGAATTATGATTTTGTAATGTTCTTTAATTGAAGGTTGGTGTGCTGCAGCATCTCCAGCGGAAATGCCATCGAATTTGGGGTAAAGCTCTTTGGCCAACCATCCCAGTCTGTGCCACGTACTGGGGCCTTGGCAGCTCATCTCAGTGAGTCGGGGAATCATCAGAGTTGGAAAAGACCTCAAGATCTTCAGGTCCAAGCTCTGCCCAAATCCCCCATGCCCTCAGCAACCCAGAGCACTAAGTGGCATCTCCACACATTTTATGGGCACTTCCAGGGATGGGGACTCCACCAGTGCCCTGGGGGGGCTGACAACAATTTGAGTGAAGAAATGGCTTCTTTTTTGTTTCAAGAGCTCTCTAAGCCCTCCCCTCGACTTCATGTGTGTCAGGACAGGAGAGTGAAGCAAAAGAAGGACCCAGCACTGTGTGGCTCCAAAATAAGCATCTCTTGGTCCCTCTCTGCTGTGGCAGTACCCTCTTCTGAGTTGACAGGGGGGATTTTGGAGGTGGGGAAAGACAAATACCAGCGGGAAATGGCACATCTCTGTGTCCTGTCCCTTGTGCACACCCCTGAGCCTGGAGGCTCCTGATGATTTGAAGGCACATTGGCACTGACAGGATCCTCTTTCCGTCTGCACGGCTCAGCAGAATCCCTGTCACTGGAGGCAACCCTGAAAATATATAACCAGGCAGCCCAAGTTTCTCATTTTCATAAGAGTTGGGACACCTCTGGAAAATAATCTCAGCAAAAACACAATAATTGTGGTTGGCTTGCTCTTTGCAGTTAGGGAATTTTGTCGTGCAGGACAAATAAAGAACAGAGCTGCAGCAGGAAAGCAGGAAAAGTGGTAAGAAATGAGTGGGGAAGCAGGGCTTTGTTGGGTTTGGGACAGCGAGAGGCACGATAAGAAAATCCAGTGTGTGTTTTCCATCCTGCTGGAAATCGGTGCAGTTTAGGCAGTGTGGTTGTGCTGCAGGGATGGCAGGGAGAGGGAGGCAATCTGATAAATGAAATGATGCATAATTCAGTGCTGCAAGGGCAGTGTAGGAAAACAGTATCATCTCCAGACAAATTAATCTGTCTTAGGTTTATGACTGTCTCAAGGCCGTTTGTTTCATTGTCAGTTCAGTCACAGGTAGAGATGTGATTATTGTTTCAAATGGAAACTTCTTCTCCAACAGCCATTTTCGGGAGCTGCTGCCTCAGATCAGAGTCCCTTCCCTGAAGTAATGCTTTCATTTGGAAGTACAATAGCAGGCGTCAGTTTTGCTTCCTTTTGCTTTGTTTCCATCGTCTCTGCGTTATCGTTGCAGGAGGGAAATGTGTCTGTGAGCAGCCAGTGCCAGATGTCTGAGCTTCCACTCATCACTGGAGGTGCTGGCAGCGCCACTCACCCGTCCCAGTCACAACCAGCTGCTGAAGACCAGCTGCGGGAAGTTGGCTCTGCTCACAGACTGCAACAACTTCATAAAACTGAGGAGGAAAGGAATATTGGTGGCACTTTGCAGGAGACTGAGGCACGGAGATGGTTGGTCCCCTGCCCAGCAGGGTGTCAGAGATCTGTTGGAGACCCTTTGGCAGCTCTAGAGGTATCTGCACACTGGGATTAAAGTCACTCAGCGAGGGCTGGTGCAGCTGGTACTGGGGGCTTGAGCTCAATGGACTGGCCTGAAATCCCTGAATTTGTGATATCCCATCTTTGGCAGCACTGAGGTAGACTCTAGATGCCACTAGAATGGATTAATGATAAATAATGACTTTAATATAAGCTATTTTAAGTGATCATGTGTATAATTATTATACGAAATATAATGTAATACTGTATTATGCAATCCTAAATGTTAAATATGATGTTTGATAATATGATTATAACCCCCAAGTACCTGTTCAGCTTCTGGAGCGATTTCTGTTTTCTCTCCTTTTACAGACTCATGGAATGACAGAACAGTTTGGGTTGAAGGGACCTCCAATCTCATCCAGTCCCACCCCCTGCCATGGGCAGGGACACCTTCCACTATCCCAGGCTGCTCCAAGCCCCGTCCAAGCTGGCCTTGGACCCTTCCAGGGATGCAGGGGCAGCCAGGATGGAGGGCATTTCCCCGAATATAACTCTGCTCTGCAGCTTCTTTTCCTTCAAGCTTGGATATGTTTTCTCTCCTGCAATGGACAGGGCACTGAACCCCGCCCAGCCTGCAGCCTGCGACCTTTCCAAGCGGGTTTGGTTTTCCAGCTGAGCACACCTGGGCAGGAGGAGTTCAAACGTGAACAAGCTGCAGCCAGGGGGAGATGGAGAGGGAAGAAAGAGTTGTTTCAGCCTTGGCATTGGGGATTTCACGTATGAAAACAGGAGGTGCAGAAGCTTCTGTTCTCTTTAGGAGCAGACATGCCGGGAGCATGTCCGTGGCTCTTATCCCTCAGGCTATCTGACAAAATTACGGATATTCTCTGCACCTGGTGGCACACTGAACATCCACACACCTCATTCATGCCTCCTTGCTCACAAACAGGGTCATGGCTTTAACATCCAGGGACAGAAAAATGTCCTTTTGAATTAGGCCAGCCCTTGTTCTGTGCTTTTTATCGAGTTCCTTGCCCATTACAAGAGGGTTTTTCTGGAAACAATAGAAGGCAGCAGATAAGGGAGCAGGCTACAACAGATAGGAGCACTTAGTTGCTGTCAGTAGACGAGCAGCTCCCTTCCCCCCTGATATAATGCCTAAAAAACGAGAACAAAAGCACAATTTCATTCACCAAGTTCCTTCAGTGCCGGAGCTGATAAAAATCTGAGACATTCATCCTGAGCCAGTGGCAATGGGAGAGGAGAAGGGACTCTTTCTCAGTGGGTAGCAAACAAAGGGGAGAGGAAAAAAATCCTGACATTGTCCAGTGGGGAGTAAACAGGATTGAATTTGGGGAAGAAAGGTCTTGGGAGCAATGCTGTGATTTAAATTTCATAGAATCCCAGAAGGGTTTGGATTAGAAGGATCATTAGAGCCCATCCAGTACCACCCCCTGCCATGGGCAGGGACACCTTCCACTGTCCCAGGCTGCTCCAAGCCCCGTCCAACCTGGCCTTGGACACTGCCAGGGATCCAGGGGCAGCCACAGCTTCTCTGGGCACCCTGTGCCAGGGCCTCCCCACCCTCACAGGGAAGGGAAGAGGGGTAGGAATGTTCTCAAATTTTCCTTTAAAAAGAAACAATTTTATGTACTTCCCTCATCTTTCTGGAATATCTGCCACAGGAAGTAAGCAAGTTTAAACAGCCTAATCAGCATGGGTAGGCCTGAAATTATCTATTTAATTAGGTTTTATGCTTTGAATCTGGGAATGTTGGTATTAATTTATATTTAATTTTACAGAGCTGTCAGCAAAATACGCTGTGAAGGAACCAACAGCGTGTGTTGCTCACTTATTTCACATTGGACCCAGAGAGTGTTTTAGGGCCCAGCTGAGGTTTATGGAAGGTTTGGGAGGAGAAACAGCACCACATTTCCAGACTGGTGCAGGTGGGGAACATTTCCTCTCTCAACAGTGGCTCATGGCTCTTTTCCCAGTGAAAACTGTAGCTAAAAGTATTGGTTGAAACATTTCTAAAGCCAGTAGTTTCTTCTTTACAGAATATTTCATGTTAATAATCAATGATTATGGCACGTGTTCCATCTGCTTTGATGTTGTCTTTTAGAAAGCCATAAAAAGAGAGATTTCCAAAATAACAATTTTTTTTTTTTAGAAAAAAAAGAATAAAGAAATTGCTCAGTTTCTCACCATAATATATTTATTTGAGGGAGCTGAAATATCCTCATAATTGTAACAAACTGAAATTGCTCTTTGTGTGGCCATGAGGACTGAGTCCATATTTCTCAAGGTTTCATTTCTGATCGCTCTGGAAATCAGACTTTGTTCTTTGAGCACCGAAATATAAATAAATATCGCCTATCAATTTTTAACTTGCATTTGTTTCACGGGATAGGGCTCATAAAAACACCTCTTACTCCACTTGCTAATATCCAAAGCAGGTGAAGCAGCATTAAGACAGAGCACATAAACACGGCAGAAATGTAAATGAAAGGATTCTGAGAACGAGTGCTGCCTGAAGACATCTCCACCGCACAGTGATATATATTTCCTCAAAAATAACTTGAGGATCTTTTTTTCCCTGCCTCCTGCACATTATAAAACACTCAGGGAAATATAGATGAAGTCCTGGAATGCATTTAGATCATTATTTGCAATGACAACAATGCAATTCTCTGAACAGTGTGCATGTCATATATACAGAGGCAGTGGAATAAATAAGGCATCTACTGCATTAGGAAAAAACCTACATGTCATGATTCAGGGGCTTGGGAGAATAATGGGGACAGGGAGATATCCCCTCCAAGAGATTACGAGAGTAATTGAAGTGATTGATTGAATCGAATTGATGCTGTGAATCGTTGGTGAAGATCCAGTGAATAATTGCTGGCAATAATTATGGTTTCTGCGATGTAATACAGAGTTACACAAGTGTATCAACAAATCTTGACAAGCCACTGCCCTCGGTGAAGTGCCACTGTCAGGGCAAAGTCTCTGCCTGGCACGGGCCTCACAGAGACACTGAATAGTCCCTTTGGACTCTGAGCAGTGGTGGAATCATCCAGTGCCACCCCCTGCCATGGCCAGGGACACCTTCCACTGTCCCAGGCTGCTCCAAGCCCCATCCGACCTGGCCTGGGGCACTTCCAAGGATCCAGGGGCAGCCACAGTTTCACTTCAGAGTCTGAGAAGGTTATGCCATTTCCAAGGACCTGCTGATGGCTGGGTTTGTTTTCACTCTTAGAGACACTGTGGTGTAACAAGAAACTCCAGTGATTGTAGAGCAGAGGGGTCCTCGTGGCATCAGGGTGTGCCTGAGTCAGAGGAGAAGTGGCAAGGCCAAATCTCACTGCGCTGACCATCCCTGTTGTCCTTTATCATCTGTGGAGGAGACAGGAGTGGAAAGCTGGAATTTTCAGGCTGGAAGCGGCTATGGCAGATCAGAACTTCATGTCCATCTCAAAAAGGCGAAGGCCTGGGAGAACAGGAGGCAAAGTCCTTAAAAGGGACACAATAACTGCGATGCTCCATGCCTGAGTGCTCGGGGGTCATGAGGTGTGTGCTAATCACTGGGACTCAGCTTCATCAGACAGCACTAATGATGCTGCCTGCCTCTGGCATCAGTGAGCCGAGGGGAAGAATGTTCTTTGGATTGCACCGAGGACTGGATTGAGGAACTGATCCTCCCCAAAAATCTGCAACATCTGGGCCATTTGGACTCTTTTACCTGCAGCACTTCTGGCTCTGCCAAAGCCTGCAGCGCCGGCAGCCGGGGATCAGCCGAGTGCCATGGCACAAACCAGAGCAAACAAAGCCTCAGTTCAATGGCAATCAAAGCCCATTCAGCATCAAACCTTTACGAGCAGCAATTTGTGGGATGCCATGTCTGCCATGCCGGAAACAGCTCGCTCTGATTGGATTAATTTTTTGGGGATGTGATTAGGAGTCACTGGCATGAAATCAAATGTTATAAATATCAATAATTGGTTGTTGGATCAGTTTTTCCTAGGACAGCTTAATTCCATTCGCCCTGATTTGAAGGCCTCACCCTTAATAACATTTTGTCTGTGTTTATAAATTGTTTTTTCACCAATCTTGATATTAAAAAAAAGAATCCTTTGTAATAAAGTGCCTCAGAAATCCTGGATGCTTTACAGTTTTTGTCTGGCCTACTTTGGAGATTAGTTTAATTTAGGTGATATTTGATTTTCCTCCTGCTGGTGGTGTGATTTTTTTGTTTTTCTTCAGTTTCTCTTTTTTTTTCTGCTTCTTGTGGAGATTAGCTTTCTATAAACATGTTATCCATAACATAAATCAAAGAAGCTGGAAATAGTAATATAGTATGGTCATGTATATTCATGGTTGTTTGATGAAGGAAAGGCATTAACATATTTCTAGATTCTCTGTCATTCCCTTCAATTTTTTTTTTAAATGTAAAAAAGAGAAAGAAGGAAAACGTTCTAGTAAATTCACATCTCTAGGAGAGTAAAAGTATCAAAACAGGTAGGGGCAATAAATCTCCTTTTCTCTCTAATTTGGTGATTTGTAAATTAGTGAGAAAAAAGTGGGGTTTTTTTTTGGTTCTGTCAATCAGTGGTGAAGCAGACTTTACTCTGCTAATTACCTGCAGCTTTTCCTTGTCCCCTTTACAGGGAGAATTTAAGTGCTTTGGAAATCACCCCCAGCAGCACTTTGGGAAGCGGGAACACCTCGGGTGCTGCAAGGAGAGCTCCCAGCAGCTCTGCACACCCTGTCAGGTGCATTTCAGCCGTTCCAGTCTAATTCCTGTCGAGTTCCTTATCTGCTGCTTTGGATTATAGCTGAGACATCCCTTCCTGCAGGCTCCGGGCCATCCGTTTATCCAGGAGAGGGGAAGGGCAGAATCTCACCTGGAGAATTCAGTGCTCGTCCTACCCTGGGCTCTTTCATGGTTTTTATACTTAACAGTCACACCAGAGATAAATCTCCCATGGTGCTACACCCTCTGATCTCTTACAAGTAGACAGAATTGCTGCTCAGTAAATCAGGTAAATTCTCCCTTAATTTAAAATTAGGGTCATTCTTCCTTTCTTTACAAAATCGCAGTCATTCTGATCAACCTGATGAAGGTGCCTGGAAAGCCCAAGTCCTCTCCCATGTCTGAAGATCTCATGTGAGCTGTCCCAGAGCTGTGCCTCGGTCAGGAGGTCCCAATTCCTGCATCCATCGGGGTTACACCCCGGCCTGTCTGTGCACTGAGCCTTCCACGTACCCTGTAATGGGATGCTGGGCTGTGCAAGGCGAGGTCAGCACCTCTGACAAGCTGGATTTGCTGCTCCTGCATGGAAAAATGCCAGCTCAGGGTTGTTAGGGCTCCCAAGGAGTCCCACTGGAGACAGGGGGAAAGGGGTTTCGCTGGATGTGAATGTTGAAATGGCTTCAGTGATTACTGAAATCTTTGGCTTATTTATTACTGAAGCTAAATCAATGAATCTCAGCAGACCACCTTTGAGCTAAATAAAACCACAGCTTCCCCTCTCCTTTAAATATTTTATACTTAAACCAGATGAAACCGATTTTTTGCAGTAGCTTTGGCTCTGTCTGAGGTGGAGCAGATCAAAGGTGAGATTTTCTGTCCATGGGATATCTGTGATTCGACAAAAAAGGGGGAGAGGTCATACCTGCATTTGTGAACGAAGAATTGGAGTTGTGAAAGTTTCCCAAAGAGGAGAAAAAAAGAGAACAAGATAAAAGAAGCTTGGCAATAGTAATGAAATTGTGAAGCCTGCAGTGAACTGGAGGCTGTGCCCGGGTTCTGGGGGTCCCCTGCTCAGCCCCTCTCCGTTCTGTCATCGTCCCCAGCCCAGGGCAGCAGCCAGGACACCCAGGACAGGAGATTTTGGATTCTGCTCCAGCATCAGCTGTAGCTTCAGACCCTGAGAATGTGCCAGGAGCTCTCCAGGTTTCTGCAAGCTCGAGAGATAGGAGGGAAGCCCTGATTAACCCAAGGTTCCTGTGCAAGGCTTTCATCACTGCCTTGTTGAACGAGATAAGTGAAGTGAGACTTAGCACTGCAAGCTTAGATAAGCCTGAAGAAAGGAAAACCTGACAATTACCAGTTTGATCTAATAATGCAGTAATGTGAGTAACTGAATTTAATACACAGGAAAACAATATGAGGCAATGGTGATACTATAATTAAGGGAATAACTTAATACATACGTGTTTAATTAAACCCCCCATTTATCTGAGAACACTCTCTTCTGTTTGGAACAGCAATTTGAAATCACTAAAGCTTGAGTTGAACAATATAATTTTCATTTAATACTAATCTTGGACCAGCACATTGAAGACATTCATTCAGCACAGCGGAAATTCGATTTTCAGGGAGCTGTATCATGGGTCGTCTCTTGGATCCCAAACTGTGAAATCGTGGCTCGTGGAAGCCCAGCACATAATTACCCTGGCTGCATAATGCAGCGTCCAGACTCTGGAATAATATTGTAAGGGCTGCTGTTTGTAATTTCATTCAAGATGGAATTTGGAATTGTCAAATTTAATTTTAAAATATGTTCACTTTGAATAAAATTATAGTGAAGAAGTTGCTCTGTGTTTCCTTTGATGTTTTCTACAGTTTATTTATAGAAAGTTGGAAAAATGGTATAGTAATGAAAAATTAATGCATTCCTTTGATGGCCTTCTCCTCTTCTCTTCTCTTCTCTTCTCTTCTCTTCTCTTCTCTTCTCTTCTCTTCTCTTCTCTTCTCTTCTCTTCTCTTCTCTTCTCTTCTCTTCTC
>VZTA01002788.1:20106-79340 GCA_013398855.1 Mohoua ochrocephala
GGGATTTTTGTGTGTTCGGTTGGTTGTTGTGGATTTTTTCCCTCCTTAACAAAATATTATGAAAAACCATGTGCATTTTACCAAATGCTTTCAGAACCAAGGGCCAAAGAAAACTTATCCGTGAAAATGCAGATAATAGGAAAAAAATGAAAATTACAATTTTGGAGTGCAACAGGGTGTGAAGAGAAGCCTGGATTTGTGGAATGATGTTTTCCAAGTCATTTCTGATCAGTTCCAAGAACAGCTTGGGGCTTAATCACTTAATTATCTCATCACACTCATTCTTTTCCTACTTTCACTGATATTTTTCCCTTTGTTTCTGTTTTAATTTTGCAAGAATTAGGAAAAGGCTTATAGAATTAAAAAACTTGGCTTCGGCTCTCATAGAAGCTTCTAGAATGTGATGTTTTTCCTTTGAAAGTCATCAAGCTTGACCTCAGCTTTCTTACCAGAACTCTTAATCCACTTACTGGAAAGAATGAGACATTTCACTGACTTTTCTTTTATTGGAGTTTCCACATGTCCCCTCTCGTTGGCTCAGCTGGGCACTTAAGCTGCTTCCCGGGAAGTCGTAAATGTCATTTGTCAGCCTTGTTTTTCAATGCTCGGGTTTTTGATAGCCTCATTTATTTGGAAGGTATGGACCTTCCAGATTGTGGTGATGGAGCCGATGGAATTACAGATTGGGTTGACTTGGGAGGGACATTAAAGCCCATCAGTTCCACCCCCTGCCATGGGCAGGGACACCTTCCACCAGCCCAGGTTGCTCCAAACCCCGTCCAACCTGGCCTTGGACAATTCCAGGGTTCATTCTTCCACCTTGTTCCTTCCTTGTTCCAGCTTGTTCTTCCCACTGTGGGAATTTTGAATGAAATATATCATAGCGGCTTTCCATGAGTTCATATCACAAAGAATACAAATGAAAGGTGGAAATGCTGCTGCTGCTGGTGGTGGTCCTGGTGAATGAGTATTCCACAGGGTCAGACTGAGCAGGAGGAAACACCTTCCTGCGCATGGGAAACTCCTGTTGAGTTGTGAAAACAGGAATTCCTACCCTAGTGAGGGGTCGGGTAGCAAAGTCATCAGATCCAGTGAAAAGCCAGGAATATCTTGGGATCCAGCTGGAGCCCGGCCAGTGCTTCTTGGGAAGACTTTGAGGCATTGCAGAAGTCTCTGCTTTTGATGATTAACAGTGTCTTGGACAAGGTAATCCCTCCAAGGGCTGTCTCCTCGATTTCCAGGACGCAGCAGAACTTTCTCAAACTGGGAGATGTTTTGGAGCAGTTTGCCACTCCCACTGATTGACTGGAACAAAACAGAGCCTTGGTAAAAACGGTGGGAAAACGCACATGAACTGCTGTAATTTGGGCTCCTCGTCTACACAGAAATTAGTTTCTGTATGAAACAGGAATTGGAGATTTAATCATCTGTGTTTTAACAGACCCGAGGGAATGACCTGCACAGGTTTTGCCCTCTGTTGTGCCATGAAAATAAAATGTATGGGAGCTGAAGGCTTTGGTGCTGGAAGCCTCATGGAGACCATGTGGGTCTTGCTTATGTTTAAAGCTGATCACTCTTTTTTTTGTGTTAAAAATGGAAACTTTCTTTTGATGAATTTTCCTGTTCTGTGTTCAGGTTTCTTTGATTCGTTCAACAAATTCTTTCAAGATGTAAACTCAATTCTTAGTGGAAAGCAATACGAAAAATAAAGCATGATACCAACAAAATCTTTTTAATTTGGTTGAAATTAAATGTTTCAGGGGATCCAATACAACCTGGGGGAACTTTAAGTCTGAAATGTCTCAACTTCTGCCTTTTGTCCCAATTCGGGGTAGATTTTCCTCCCAAAGTTCTTGTAGAGCTCGTGATGTGTTTTTGCCATGCTCTGTTCAATAACGTTCTAACCTCAGATGCTCCCCAGATTAAATGATTGTTTCAGAGGGTTTGTAGAGGGAGCAGCAGATGTTCTGAATTCTATTTCCTTGGAAACTCTATTATTTCCTTGTCATCTTGGCAACTGGTTCTTTATTAGCTTCTCTCTCTTTCCCTAAGCTCTCTGAGCCCCTGACATTTTTGTGACCAGAGAAAAATCCCACCCCACTTGAGGCCTCACCATGGAATGGGAAAGGCTCCATTCGGTGGAGATTTTCTGCTGAGTTTTCATTAAATTTCATGGTAGGATCCCAGTTCGTTTTCAGCTGGGGCTGAAAGATCTTCCATAGCTGCTAAAACCTCAGGGAGGTCAAACCACCCTGCTCCTCCAGCACAGCCAGCCCGGGCCTGGTTCTTGCTGAAAATCTGCTGCAACTGTTCTCCTGAAGCTGAGAATTTTCAAAACGTTCCGTGCCAACTCTAGGTCCTTCTTTTTGCTCTATAGCATCAGGTGGGGCTGATGAAATGCAATTATCGGGGTGGTTCTGACAAGGAAAACCCTGCATGTGTCTGTATTTGAGTGAAACTAACTGGATTTTCTTTCTTTTTTTTTTTTTTTTTATTAATTTAAAAGAAACCACTATTTTTCTTATTGATTGCGTGTTTTAAAACACCACAGTGAGTGAGGTGGTGAAATCTTTGGGAAGTAGGTGATCCAAATGACTGGCATGTGGGAAAACAGATTTTCTGTAAAAAAAATTAATTTATTTAAATCAACCTGTGCAACCAAAGTCATGCACATCACTGGGATCATAATACCCATGAAATCACTGCTCGCCACAACCAGAACAACACAGGGCCCTCAAGGCTCCTGATTCCCTGTGCATGTGGAGCATTTCAGGGACAGAATTAGGGATGGGAGAAGACCCAAACAGCTGAAAAAAACTTGGCCGATTTTCCAGCTTGAGTGGCTTTTCCAGCCGTGATAAAATAATGCAAATTTAGATGTCTCCTATTTTGCATCGAGCTGATAACTTTATGATTGGCTTTCATATTCTTTAGTCTTTGATTACTTCTCCTGTGTGCTAGTTATTATATCCTAGAATCCCAGAATCCCACAATGGTTTAGGATGGAAGGGACCTTAAAGATCATCTAAATCCCCCCCCTGCCATGGGCAGGGACACCTTCCGCTAGCCCAGGGTGCTCCAAGCCCCATCCAACCTGGCCTTGGACACTTCCAGGGATCCAGGGGCAGCCACAGCTTCTCTGGGCACCCTGTGCCAGGGCCTCCCCACCCTCCCAGGGAAGGATTCCTTCCTGATATCCCATCTCGCCCTGCCCTCTGGCAGTGGGAAGCCATTCCCTGTGTCCTGGGACTCCAGGCCCTTGTGAACAATCTCTCATCCATGTCCATGATGTTTCTAACAAGTGAAGTGTCCAAGCATGAGGGGACTGTACCAATTTAGCCAACTGGTATTTTAAACAAAATTAGTTATCTCAGTGTGCCTCTCCATTTATGTCGCATTTACTCGTTGTCTCTAAGAGTGGTTAGAACTTAGTGATGGGTAACTGCAAGAGACAAAGTGTCTCGAGAACAACTTCTCTGGGAATTACTCCAGAGAACAATGGGATTTCTGTTTATGAGGCTTAAACGGCATCAAGAAATTGCTTGTTTATTGCAAATCTTGTTTGGGTTGTTAGCAGGCCCATCGCAGCTGAAATTCAGGCTCTTATCTCTTGGGTGCTTTTTTGTTCTCTTTTTAACCTTTCAGGATAAATTTAAAATTTATATTTAAAAAATAAAAATAGATGTTTAAAAATACCTCCAACTCTGAAAAAACCCACATCACGGGAGTAAAACCTTCCTGATATGAGGGCACATTTGCAAAGCACCTCTGATTGGAACAAGCTGAGCCCTGTAAAACAACTTCAAGAGAGTTTGGGCACCAAAATAACTCTTTTACCTCATGAAACATGGACCCAGTAGAGACATTTAGCTCTGCAGCACCACCCACAGCCAGCCAACACCTCAGATAATTGCTTGCAAGGCTCCATCCATAAGGGAATTCGATTTTATCACTGCTTTCCTTGCTAACATCCCCCTCTGCTCCAAAGTTGCTAACCATCATTTCATCTCAAATTGTCAAACTAATTAATGTAATTAAGTTAAACTCAGGCTGCCACCTACAACTGTAGGTGGCAAAGCCATTTTTAAGGCGTTTGCACCTTCGGTCCACCACAGCTGAAGCAACATTTCCTAAAATAGCCTTGGCATCTTCCCTTGGAGGGTGAGCTTCTTGTGCTGGAGCTCTGCTGAGGGACAGCGCCTCTCTGATTTTGGGCAAAGGAGGCACGTCAGGCTTGGGATGAAGGTGATTTGCAGAGGTTTGGCCAGCTCTGAGCCTTCCTGCCGGCTAAAATATCTTGGGAAGGAAAGGGAAGGACAGGGATGCCCATGAGCCATGAGGGCCAGAGCCCTTTTGTGGGGTTGGGTGCTTGTAGCCCCTCTCAGCTGAGGAAGGCACAGGGGCATCACCTCAGCTCAGCTTCTTCCAGAAGAGGACATGGGATCTCTGCTTTAACCCTCTCCCCACCAGGCAATGGACAACATGGGGATCAGGGTGCTGTACAGGAGCATTGCTGGGACATCGGGATGGAGAGGCAGCTGAGGTTTTGGGGACCATAATATCATTAAAGTGGGGTGATCTTTGTGTCAACAACAGTCCGGGGGGCCCAGGTGATGGAGAACTCACAGTGTTCCCCAGTTTTCTTTCACTGGCACTTAACCTATAAAAATACTGTCATCTCCAGCTGTATACTCTGGTATGAAATGGGAAAAGAGAAGTTTAACAGCCTTCTGCAGTTTCTGTTGCCTTCCCATCTGTCAAGGCTTCCTTTTATATGGAGCTTGCTGGCTTATATGAGTCACTGGGGAGGCTCTGCCTTGATTTACATTGCAGTGCCATAAAGCAGGGTGTGCTCAATCCAATGCTAATAAAAGCTAATGATACAAGCAGAACAATAGAAGGTGGGACAATGCTAATGTTACACCTTTCTGAGAACATAGAAATAAACCTTCCTCAAGTTTTCTACCTCTCAGCGTGGGTTTCCCCCCATCATCTCAAGGTTACACTGACATATTTTTTTTTAAATGGTTTGGTGTTTGTGCTGAATTTCCCAACACAGAGGAGGATAGTGGTGCATGTGTGTTTTTTAATCAGTGATTGATTTGTTCCCTATGAAACTTTTCAATTGTTCTAGCCACAAAGAAAACCCTCACTTCCACGGAAATCATTCCTGGGTTTTGGTAGCTGAAAATCTGATCATCTGTCTTCCTGATTTTAGGATTTAAAACCAAAATGCTGTGCTTTCTCCCCAGGAAAATGAGGCGAGGATGCTCCATCCTGCAGCTGGGAATAATTCCCAGTTCCGACCTGTGGGTACAGCGCTGCACAGACATCCTTCACTTATTGGGGCCGGCAGGGGAGAAGCTTAGCAGAATTTCAGGTGTCAAGCACAATTAGGTGTTAATTAAAATGATCCATTTGCCTGTCCCCCCAAGGTCCCCTGCTCCGGTTCAATGACAAGGTGCAATAAAAATATCGGGGCACGTTTATTTTCCAGCTGTCCCTGCGACAGGGCAGGTGTATTTTTGGTTGGTCAGTGGGTGCCTGTGACACATCTCCCACGACACAGAGGGAAATCTTGTGACTCCCCCTCTACTCATTCACTCTTTCTTGGGTGTCTTGTCCTGGGTGCTGGGAGATTCTGCTGGAGGGGGTTCACAATACACGTAACCCACGAGTACTCAGCATCACACACACGGTATCTAATTACCTTGTAATTAGGCTGATTTTTCACTACCCCCACGGTAGGGAAATGTTGGCCTCTGTTGCTTTTCAGAATGAGCCAATGCTTGACTTCTGGTCTTATTCTTTGTTTTCAATTCTTTTCCTTAGGGCTTAAAAACTTTTAAAAAAGGTTTCAAACCCTCTAAATAGGAGTATTTTTCTCCTGAGTTGCTAAGTATTGCCATTTGAAATATTTCTTTCCTATATTTGGATTTTTCTGATCTCATGTGGTGTGAATTCCGATATATTTGCACAGCTTAAAATCCCACCGTGCCCACAACCAACATGAATTTCTGGGTCCTGGCCAGCCAAACTGGTGGGATGAAGGTTCCTTTTTAATTTTTTCCTTGTTTTATGCCACAGTAAATTCCTGTTACGGCTACTAGGAAGGAGATTAGGAAAGAAAGGACATTTTACTTGTGTGCTGTCAAGAGTATGCACAAAGTCTGTGTGCAAAGAGTTGGGGAACAAGTTGTGAACGTTCCCATCATTGTCTCTGCAGGGTTTGACTCGTATTTAGGAGTAGGAAATGATCAATTCCTGCCCAAAGCCATAAGAGAAATATTTCTGTCTTTCCCACTGGGATTCAAAGTCCAGGAGCAGAACAACAACCATTTGACTTTTGTGAGTGATCATCATTTTCTGCCCCAGATGGAGGGTGGATTGCTCGGTCCTGATGGGTGACAATTTTTTGTCTTTGGGTCAAAGAAAAGGAGAAAAAGTTGTAAATGAAGGCAAAAATGAAAAGGAACAGAAAATAAAAAAATGTTACAAAACATTGAAGAAAGTGGAGTTTGAGCTGGCTTAAATCTGCTTGGTGATATTACAAGCTGCATATTGGGCTAAATTCAGCACATAAATGTAGGTTCACCCAGTTTTTTGGTGGGATGAGAGTAGTGGAAGAATGGGAATGACACAATGAATTTTCCATGACTCCTCTCTGTATTTATTTTGTCTCCTAAAATCTGTCTGTCTCATTTTCTTCCACCTTGAGCACTCTCTTCCAGTCTCCCACTCCTTTTCTCACACTGGCAGCTTAGAATTCTGGATCCAGGAGTTTGTTTTCCACTGTTACCCTGCTTCCACCCCCTCCTGGCCTGTGTCTCGTCGGATGATTCACCCACTTGTGTTGTGCCACGTTCCCCCTGCATCCTGATCCATCTCAGTTTGCATCTCCAGCTCTAATTCCGTGTCACAGCTGATCTGTCACCATTAATCCAAGGCCATAAATTAATTACAGATTCATTTTGCTCTCAGCTTGCTCTCTTCCACTTCGTATCCCTGAGCCCTTCCTCTCCAGCCACGCTGGGGACTTGGCTCATGAGGTTCCCGTGTCCTTCACCCCATCCCTCTCCCTTCGGACTCTCATTTCCACTGGGATTTCTCCATTCCCAAATGCACATTCCTGATTGAAACCTTCTGCGTGTCTTTCTATGAGGTTTGTGTCAAGCAGGGGTCTTGTCTGGAGCAGAAATTCAACTCCCTTTTTGTCACAGCAAATGAAATGGGGAGTATTGAATCCCAGCAGGTGGGAGAAGATGTCGTGGCAGTGCAAGGCAGGCTGAAAACTCTGCTTTTGGAGACAAAGGCATTCAGAACTGTGACAAAGCTGAGGCAATTGATGCCATTTTAGATCCCGATCCTGTGGATTTTGGAGCTGATGAGATTTGCTGTTTCAAAGTTGTGATGTTACTGGGAAATCAAATGTCAGAGAAAGGGAGGAAACTGGGGATTTTTGTGTAGGACCTTCAAGGGGGGCAGAGTTGCCAAAGAGGCTTGTGCTTTCTGTTCTTGTGCTTTCGGTGCTCCTTTCCACCCGGGAATGCAGTTTTGCACCAGGATTACAGCATGAGAGATGGATGCATCACAAATAAGCACATTTCCCTTGCTGTCAGCCTGGTGCTGAGGTGGTAAATGCTTGCAGAAGAGAAGATAGAAAAAAGTCTAAAGTGTTCATTAGGCCTCGCTTTGTTTACCCAAAAAAGTCTGCAATTTTAAAAGGAACTGAAGAGAGCCAGGAAGTCAAATCCGTGATGGAAGCTGAGGGGCTGAGGGCTTCTGTAGGAAATTTGGTTCTCTTCTGTGTTCAACAGAACAGAAACTTTTATGAGAGGGTTTGAAAAGGGGAAAGGATTGACCGAATGAGCTGCCCCTGGATCCCTGGAAGTGTCCAAGGCCAGGCTGGACGGGGCTTGGAGCAGCCTGGGACAATGGAAGGTGTCCCTGGGTGGCACTGGATGGGCTTTGAGGCCCCTTCCAACCCAAACCACTCCGTGATTCTGGGATTCTATGATTGGTGAACAAAGATAAACCCCAAAGTTATTCAGGAATAAGGTATCAGAGCAATTAATTAATTATTAATTAGGCAAGACAAGCCCGATATCCCACAGACAAAAAAAATAATCTTCGAGTGAACAACTGTTCACCAAATATTTACTGCTGGGAACAAACCACAAGGTAAAAAATGGTCAAAAGCCACCAAAATAAAGTCAAATTACATCAGTAAGAGAGACTTCAATTTGCTTTGGTGTCTGATGCTTAGGAACAAACACTGATGAAGGAGGAAATGCTTGAAAATCTTTATGAAAATCAGTTCTGTACGAAATTGCCTTCCTTGGAGCGTCTCTCATCTGTGTGTTTGTGTTAGGATTAAAATTTTGCCTTTTCTCTTTTTTTTTTCTTTTTTTTTTTTTTNTTTTTTTGATCAATCATAAGATGTAAGAACAACCACATCAGCAGTTTTGTCAGCGGAGAACTGAAGAAAATATTCAAACATGTACTTAGCCTCAGCCTCGATGATATTTGAGGGTAGTTAAAAAGGCTTTTCAGGGAGAAATCCGATGCAATTAACCAGCTTCCGATCTGCCTTATCAGCAAATCACATATTTGTGTGTGGAGACAAATGCTGACACACAGCTCTGGAAGTTTACTGAGTTTACTGCTAGACTGAACTGGAGAGATTAAAAAGGCTTTTGAGGCGGAATCTGCAAAATGAGCCTGTTGATGGAAAAAGAGTGAATTCACTCTCACATTTCGTCAAACAGATGAAGGTGTGGAGCTCTACAAGAGAGGGACAGTTTGCAAGGGCCTGGAGTGGCAGGACAAGGGGGAATGGCAGGGCTGGATGGGATATTGGGAAGGAATTCCTCCCTGTGAGGGTGGGGAGGCCCTGGCACAGGGTGCCCAGAGCAGCTGGGGCTGCCCCTGGATCCCTGGCAGTGTCCAAGGCCAGGTTGGATGGGGCTTGGACACAGTGGAAGGTGTCCCTACCCACAGCAGGGATTGGAAAGATGATCTTTAAGTTCCCTTCCAACCCAAACCATTCTGGGATCCCCTGATTCTGTGACCTAGCAGAGGTGGTTCACTGATACCCCAGGATCCATTCCCACTTTCAGGGAACATTTAAGAGTCACTTTTTGGATAAAAGTGATTCTAATTTAATTTTTGATCATCTCTATACTAATTTTATCTCTGCAGACAGCTGTGCAGTCACTCCTGCTCCCAGACACCATCCTGGGCCGGGTACTTCAGGTTCCCCCAGACTCATCACCCCAGAAGGCACAAAATCCTCGACACTTCCTGCGAGCCTTTGCAGCAAAGTTGTCTTTCTTTGCCTCGGTGACACTCGAGACTGTTGTCACAAATTAATTAAAGGTGTGAAGCGAGCACATTAATTAAACCCCATGAACACCTGCATGGATCCTCTCAGTCATAACTCATATCCCGTTAAATTGCTTTTGCATAATAGCAGACCTACTTTGGGACTGAGCAGACCTGAAAAGGGCCCTCCTGGAAGCAGCCAGGAGAAAACCCCTCCTTTGCAGGGGCTTTGGCTTGGCCGTGGCCTTGGAACGAGGCCCAACCTCATCAAAAACTATGAGAATGTTTTAAGCACACTTGGGACGAGATAATTTCAAACGAAGGTGACACTTGTGGTCTGAGGCAGCCAGTGAAACACCATGATTTGGAGAGGGTTCTGCTTGGGGACCGAAGATTTAGTGGCGTGTCAAGCTCAAAGTCAACACAGCAGAATTTAATGCTGGGTAAATGGGAGCCAAAGACAAAGCCCTCGTGAATCCACGGGATAGATGTGCCCGTCTCCCACAGCTGCCTCCTCCAGCACCAGGGCTTTGCTCAGAAATAACCATTATTCCTAGCAAAAAGAAAACACTATTGATTTTCAGTCCTCACTGAAGCTTTCTGAAGTATTTTTTACATGAGAGAAAGCCTTTGCAGTTTTTAAATTAAAATTCTCTCTCTTTTTTTTTTTTTCTCCCTTAAAAATCTGGTCAGGTGAAATTGTGGGCACGGCCAGAGCTGGATGCGTTTCAGACTGATCCCCGAAGGANAGTAAGAAATGGCCAATCCATGCCACACAAAGACGTGCAGGGCCCCAAAGAGCTGGAATGTCTCTGACAGTCGGTGACACTTCTCCTCACGGGCTGCTTCGCAGTAGTCACGCCGAGCTCCCTCTCACGGAGTGCCTTGGCTCCCTTTAACTGCATGCTGTGATTTCACCTGGCAGCTTTCAGCTCTCCCCAGCAGCTGAAGGATGGGGAAAAAACATGGGAAACACTGCAAGAAAACAAAGCTGTCTCTTGTAATATTTGAAAGCATTTTTTTAGGTGAAGTTTCTGCGACGCTTTAGCGCAGCAGCGCTTGGTGGAAGTGGAGAGGTGTTTTATTTATGAGTTTCAATGAAGCTGAGGTTACTTCTTCCTCTTTCTTATAAACTAGACAGTCTTAGAAGTAAATAACATCCTGTGCTGGGGAAGTGCAAGATAAATGCCTCTTCAAACCAGGGCATCCATCCTGGTATGGATTTTTTAATCCATTTTTTAACATGCTTGATGCATATTCTCCATTTCCTTTCAGCCAGACTTCTCTCTTTCACCTGTCTTTCACTTCATTTCATCCTATTTCCCCCAGTTTCATATCCGTGTGGTGTCTGTCTGAAAAGGCTGTGTTCACATTAGCTCCAAGCATGTTGACTTTGTTCCTGGTCTTTTACGACATGAAAATTGTTAAACTTTCCCGGGAACACGCTAATTATCGCTGGATGTAATTATTTTTAAATCAGATGTCATTTATTCTGATTTCGTTTTGATCAGGAAACAGTTCCAGCATATTGCTTAGAGGATTGATTTCAATTAAACTTATTTTTTAAAAACTTTAATCAAAAATTAATCCTTGATGAAACAAAGAGCTAAGCAAGCTGAGTGCTTGCAGAGTTTAAACAGTCTCAGCAGTTCTCGGGGCTGAGGGGACTTGCCTCGTTTCCAGGTTTTCTTACTTTCTTTCTCTCACTGAAAATAAAGACAAAGAGAGAAGAGCTGAAATGACAAGCCTAAGTGCCTATTTGTTGATGCT
Source organism: Mohoua ochrocephala (assembly GCA_013398855.1). Lineage (NCBI taxonomy): Eukaryota > Metazoa > Chordata > Aves > Passeriformes > Acanthizidae > Mohoua > Mohoua ochrocephala. Next base: position 31,201 of record VZTA01002788.1, read on the forward strand.
TCCATTTTCTTGCTATGCTACAAAAAAACCCAAAAAAAAAAAAAACCAAAAAAAACCCAAAAAAAAGCCTAGAAAAAAACCCAAAGAGAGAGGAAAAAAAGACTCTTATGGAGTCTTGTGGGAAGAAGCCCTTTAAAATGAAGCTAAATTAAGTTGTTTGAAATGTGACCTTTGGCAAAATGTTTCAGTTTTCCTCATCCCCTTTCCATTCCCCCACCTCAAGGCTGCTCCCGTTCGTAGAGCGCGGCTAATTCAGAGCATCTGCCTCCGAACGTGATGAGGTTGTTAGGGAGAGCACTGCTGTGCTGGGGAATATTTCTGTGGAAAAGCAGAATCCCTCACTTGTTTGATGGAGGCTGCAAGGTGTCTGTGTGCCAAAGAGCTGGTTCCCAGCACAGCCAGCTTGCTGGATCTGTTGGGAGTCTAGGGGATGACAAATCTGGGAGCTGCTGGGCCGGAGATTGCCACGGACACTGCAGGGAGAGTGGGAGGATGAAAGCTGGACCAGAGGCAAAGAGATAAGGAAAGACAGCAGGAAGCCTCTAAAAAGAGCTTCAAAAACTTATGAGGTAGAAGGTTCTGGGGGTAGGAGCCTTCCCTGAGGAGGCTGCTGGTAAATTAGGGATCTGTTGGGATTTTCACAGCACAAATGCTGGGGTACTTGGCTGATTTGGAGGGGAGGGTCTCCACCGCAGTGCTTTTCTGCCTGACTGGTTGTAGAAGTAGGAGGTGACCGAGGAACTCTGATTTTGGCACCAAGCTCACCTTGAAGCTTTGGAAATTCCATTTACACCCAGAGGCAAAGCTGAAGCAGCCTCCGAGGATCTCCCCGTTTTTGGGGCTGCGTTAGGGGTGATGTCCATCTGTGCTGCTGAGGGTGACTCAGGGGTCAGGATGAATCCAGGTTCTTCTTTCTCTGGACACCCAGAGAAAGCAAAGCCAGAGGCAAGTTTGACTCGTTTGTGTTCCAGAGGTATTTCCCAGAGTGCATCCCTGATGTCTGAGCAACCTGGACTCGCTGAGGAGAAAAGCTCAAAGTTTTGGAAAGAGGGCGTAATGAATGTTTTCCCAAAGCAGGGACAGCAGGGAGCACAGCTCTGCAGAAGGGCAGGAATCCACCTGAGTGGGTTCATTCCCAGTGTTTTGTGTGAAGAATGAATGAGCCTTTCCCCTTTCATAGATCACTTCAATGCTTCTCATTTTTCACTTTCTACCCAAAGAGAAAAAAAGTCTCCAAAACCAACTTTATAGAGGTTGGTAACATTCACAAACTTTCATCTTTCCTAGAATCGGGAGGAAACCGATATCTGAACTTTCTTTACAAATGTATTTTAAGAACTTGTTTTTAATCTTTGTGTCTTCCCAAGTTTTATAAATAGACCCATATTATCAATGTTGTGGTTTTTTCAGAAAGCAAACTTCCCATTGTTGCTCTGCATTCCTTGCTAAGTTCTATCTATTCTTACCCTATATATATTGTCTTCCACAGAAGTTTGAAAAGTTTTGGAGCTCTGACTTCATTTTCAATATGTCCTTTCCTGGTGCTGTGATAGCACAAGAGGAAACCTCTGTGCTCAAAACAGACTCAAAGCAACCCGAAGACGTCCAGACTACAGAGAGACTTTAAACCTGGTAACCAAATCTGCTGGTGCCTATGGAGATATTCTGACTCAGTGTGGACCTACAAGGTCATGATTTGGAGCACACAGATCCCAGTCCTGCAGTTTGAAATGCAGAGTGCAGACAGAGCCCCCCCATTAGAGTCAATACATATAAGTTCAGGTAAGTTGAAGCCTGTTACACTGATGCCATCTATTTTTATTTATGTTTGTTTCCCTCGTATCTCCGTTTCATTTATTTTTCACAAAGTGCTTCCTCTATGGGTTTGTCTGAGATATCATATTTCTGCTAAGTCCAATTATTCGTGTGCGTTTCTTTTTCTGCCATAGTTCTGTCCTCCCTGGTTTTGATCTTTTGCAGGAATACACACTTTCATTCCTCTCCTCTCTGGGAAAAAAACTGTGCCTTAGAGCCACCAGACAGTAATTATGTGCATAGTGTACCACTTTCTCTTGCATTTAGAGTAGTTGCAGTGGTAAATAATATTTTATTTCTCTTTAGCATTCAGGGAGCAGAGAGGACGAGCCCGGCGTGAGCATCCCCGGGCGATGGCAGATCAGAGGACAGACGTGAGGCTTCTGAGCATGTCATTCCAGTGCCCTGCTAACCACGGGAGCCAGCAGCAGAGCCACAGGTCTTTGTTTCAGGAGGCCCAAATTCCAATCTCTTTGTTCCTGCTGGCCAGCGCCTCGCTGAATGAAGGCAGTGAGACATTTCCGAGTGCAAAGTGGGTCTGTGACGTGAATAAAGCCAACACATCTGCCCTCCGAGCTCAGAGCCCACGTGAATGCATGAGTCTGCAATTTCACGTTTGAAGTGGTTAAAACTGGTGGAAACAGCCAAACTCCAATTACATTTCAGACAAAAAGCCTGATTAAGCTCAGTGTTTTCTGCTGCAGTAAAACATGTGAAATACAAAAATTCCCAAGAGGCAGGAAGCACAAAAATGCTGCTTCTTGTTAATTTGCTTGGTGTGACGGCGCAATTTAGAGTGGGCTGTGCCGAGCCAGGGTGGAACAAAAGCTTTGCCCCCCTGCTCTGCTCCTCAGTGCGTCTTCCCAGCCCTGTTGTGGATTTCATAATGGACCTGGAGATAATTTCAAGCTCCCGTTGATCCGAGATGAGTCAGACAAGCCAGCGTGATGATGAAGCAGGCAGCGAAATTCCGGCATGCAAGGGAGAAGATGAGAACTTGCTCATGCAGAGCTGTTTTCTGCTCCCAGCAAACATGGAAATCTGGTTAGTTTTTCACAGGCCTCTGTGCAGCAAAAATAAACGATCACTTCCATTTACACCCCGTGCCTGGGTGAGCTTTGTCTCACACTGCTAAAATACCGGCAGGTTGACGTTAAAAACCCTGAAATGCCGTGGCAAATCTTTGTTGCTCCAAATAATATTTTTCCATAACGGTGACACGAGAGGTTAATTGTTAAAATTACGTGAACAATACTGGCAGCAAACGTTGGTTGCCCAGAGAGGCTGTGCTGGATCCCTGGAAGTGTCCAAGGCCAGGTTGGACGGGGCTTGGAGCAACCTGGGCTAGTGGGAGGTGTCCCTGCCCATGGCAGGGGATTTGAATTGGATGAGCTTTAAGATCCCTTCCAGCCCAGGCCATTCCAAGATTCTGTGATACTGTTGGCTTTGTGGTCACGGCTTTTTCCACACTTCATTGCAAGAAGACTTTGTTGCCATTTATTTCCTCTTACTGCACCTCACCTGTCACGTGTTTCTTATCTTGCCCCAGAATCCTGTGCCGTCTCAGTGCCCTGGCTTTTTGTGCAGCTCCAACAACAGTTTAAAAGTGAGGTTTTTCACTTCTCACACCGTCTCCCTCCTTCCCCCTACTCTATTTTAGCACAAACTCCATGATGCAAGAAGGGGGAAAAGAAATTGGGTAGAAAATTTGTTTTTCAGTTTTCAAAGGCAGACACCAAAAGCTTTATAAAACAATCAGAAAGGAATGAAAGGACAGCCTGCCTTTGGAGAACGTTTATTACTCTGGGGAAAAAAACCCTGCCTTATGCAATTTTCTGTAGAGTGATTCCATGCTGTCCAATTTGCCTGCTAACATTTTAATTGGATAATCCCACAAATGCTCAAGAACTGATCTGACTTCTCAAATAGGTTGAGTCAAACATCGGAGTGGTGTGGAGGTCTCTGCCCCTGACAGCTGGGCAAGTGAAGGAAAGCTTGTCTCTGCATGTCTTTAGCTGGTTTTTCTGTGATTGGCTGTGGCTTTTTCATGCCTGTTGACCACTGAAGGTCTGAGAGAAGAAGGAGGTGGCTTTTCCTGACCTCTTTAGAGATTCCTCCTAGGATAAGGTCCAGATTACTGCGTTAGGTAGGAAAAAAGTGAAGCTCCCCCAAGTTCAGTGCCTGCTTAGGAACTGCAGGAAACCGAGCAACTGACCTACTCTGCTTGGGTTTGACCATAAAATAAAGTTTCATTTCAAAACCTAAGAAGGAAACACATGAATTAGGAATATTTTTACCTTTCTAGATCTTTTACCTGGTACCTGATTTATCATAGAATCATAGAATGGCCTGGGTTGGAAGGGACCTTAAGGCCCATCCCGTCCCACCCCTGCCATGGGCAGGGACACCTTCCACTGTCCCAGGCTGCTCCAAGCCCCGTCCAACCTGGCCTTGGACACTTGCAGGGATCCAGGGGCAGCCACAGCTTCTCTGGGCACCCTGTGCCAGGGCCTCCCCACCCTCACAGGGGAGAATTCTTCCCCAGTATCCCAGCTAAGCCTGCCCTCTGGCAGTGGGAAGCCCCCCTTGTCCTGCCGCTCCAGGCCCTTGTCCTGCCACTCCATCTTTCCTGTTGGCTCCTTCTGGAAAGGCACAATTAGATCACCCTGAAGCTTCTCCTCTCCAGGCTGAACAATCCCAATTCTCTAAGACTGACTAAACCCTGTGGTACAACACCAAACCCCAAAATTGCCGCTGAAATTTGCTGGTGGATATATGGGGGTTTTTTTTGTGATTCTGCTCCATTGTAGTTGCACTCCAAAAGCCACAAAAACCCGAACCAAATAATTCAATGCTGCTAATTGACAGGAAAAACCGTTATAATTTTGGGTGTATACACATGTGCCAGCTGGGAACACGCTCTCAGCTCTGGATGAAGCCATGGACAAAAAGCCACATGTGGGCCACTGGATTCAGCACCCTCTGCTGCATCTGGCTGCTCCCCTTTTGGGGAGGAACATGCTAAATCAATGAAAAGCAGCCTTTTGTATGTCAACCCCCACCCATCAGTCTTGCTCAAGGTTAAGACTGAATTCCTTTATTAGGAATATTCAGCGGAGTTTGCTGGATTTGCACCTCGGTGTAGTTCATCCCATATAATAAAATAAGCGTAATTACAGCTGTAAATCACTTTATTAGTTCCTCTGCACGCCAGCCAGTATGTGACATAGTAAAAACATCTGCTTTACAGAGATAACACATGTCCACGTCTGCTGTTATTTTTTGTACTGTTATATATTTAATTCTAAGTATTTTTCTTTCCCGCTTGGGCAGCTGAATGGGGAGGTAACCCAGTTTGTGCTGCTGTGTTACTGAGCCAGCTAAATCTGCTTCAGCCATGACTGGTGTCTAGCCAGGCTCCTACCAACTGCTTTGTTTTATAAGTGCTAGAGAAATCTGCCTGGTTTTTTATAACCAAAATATGGGCTTAATGAGTCTGGGATGAAGGGATGAAAACATGGGAAACCCTGAGGCTCCAAAGTCAGTGCCTCGAGCCCAGGGGCTGATTGTGCACCTCTGCAAAGCATGTGTGACCCTAAGGACCCCTCCCTTTCCTGCAGGTGACAGATTCCAGGCTTCTCTCCATTGCAACACTGCAGGTTTGTAAAATTAAAGCCCCGAGGGGTTTTATTTACCTCTCAGAAAAAATTCTGGGTTCAGAGCCCTGAGAAGTGGCCTTTTCCAGGATGGTGGATGCCGTGGAGGGATGAGCTCACTGCCCTGGGCCGAACTACACCTGGCGGGAGATGAAACTCCTCTTCCATCCCTCTGGAAATGGTTTTTGTGAGTGCTCAGCCAAATAAAAACGCTGCCAGCTCTCCTGCAGTGCTCCTCCCAGGGCTCTGCCCCTCTCCAGGCAGTTACAGACAGGGAATTACTTTGGTAAGCTGGTATTTAGGCTGAAACTCTTGAAGGATGGATTTGAACAGGAGCTCTTTGTGGCCGTGTGTGTTCCTAGGCTTCTGTGAATATCAGAGAAAGCTTGTGCCACGTGAGGAAGAGCCCAGAATGTTTAATTACTCATTTCTTTAGTCCTGTGCATGGTTTGCCTCCAGAGATCCTTAAACTCACTGCTATGGCCAGACACTGGCCCCAAACCCCAGGTTATGCAAAATTTCTGATCATTATCTCCCTGTTAAAAGGCTTTAACTTTCCTTCCCTTCCCCTTCCATTTTCCTTTCCTCTTCATTTTTCCTTTTCCTTTTCCTTTTCCTTTTCCTTTTCCTTTCCCTTTTCCTTTCCCTTTCCCTTTCCCTTTCCCTTTCCCTCTTCCTTCTTCCCTTTTCCTTTTCCTCTTCCTCCCCCTTTTCCTTTCTCTTTTCCTCCTCCTCCTCATTCTTTTCCTTCTTCCCTTTTCCCCTTCCCTTTCCTTTCCCTTTTCATTCTTCTTTCTTCCTCTTCCCTTTTCCTTTCCTCTCTTCGTCTTCATTCTCCTTTTCCTTGTCCTCTTTATTTTCCTTCTTCAATTTTCCTTCTTCCCTTTTCCTTCTCCTTTTCCTTTCCCTTTTCCCTTTTCCTTTTCCATTTCCCTTTCCCTTTTCCTTTCCAACACTTCCAGGGATCCAGGGGCAGCCACAGCTTCTCTGGGCACCCTGTGCCAGGGCCTCACCTCCCTCTGAGTAAGGAATGTCATTGCTTTCCATGGAACAGGTTCATAATCAGGAAGAAAGCCTTGGGAATGTCCCAGATTCCACATATTTCCATGTACTTCTTTTCACAATGTCTAAACTGAACTTTTCTGGAGGTTTTCAGAAAGAAAACCAGAGCCAGAAGGTGTTCTAGGCTGTCGTGGTTGTGATTGGGCAAGCACAGTGCTTTGTGCTCCACACTGGGAGTTGAATTTCCTGCATCAATTAAATAAAAAAAGGAATAAAAAGCCTGCTTAGCACAAGTATTGACGTAACTTAGTTTCTGTATTTGAAGAAGGGAGGTGTCCTTCAGACAGAAGGGCAAACTAAGCAAGAGTGGAAAATGATTCTAAAAGGACAGAGGAAGTTACTCCATCTTCAGGAGTTGAAATGGTGCATAAGATTTTGAGTTTTCCCTGGTAATTATTCAACTGTAACCTTCTCAATGCCTTGTCACTTCTTAATTTATTCTGTATTGTAAACACCTGCAGGCGCAGATGGCTGAGCTATTCTCTAAAGCTTTGGCTATTTTGCACTGCTAAAATGAGGTAGGGCACTGGTGCAATACAGATTAGGTTTATTGTGGAGATCTGATGGAATATTCACACTTCCACATGTTTGCAGACAGGAGGATGATCCTTTATGAGTCTGTCCCAGCAAAATGGCTGAGGATCCTTCAGCATCCCCCTTCCCTTAGGTGTTACCTTCTGGTGACTGAGTTATTTTTCATTAATCTTTTATTTTAGTTGTGGTTTTCTTTTTTTTTTACCCTTGATTTGGGGTAGCAACATTGTTCTGGGCCAAATTTTGCTTTCTGTGCTTTCACAATTTCAGGCAAGGCAGCAGGACTCTGATTCTCATCATATCCTCTGTTGTGGAATCTGGGGATGGTGTGGGTGGGAGTGACCTGAAAGGCCATCCAGTACCACCCCCTGCCATGGGCAGGGACACCTTCCACTAGCCCAGGTTGCTCCAAGCCCCGTCCAACCTGGCCTTGGACACTTCCAGGGATCCAGGGGCAGCCACAGCTGCTCTGGGCACCCTGTGCCAGGGCCTCCCCACCCTCCCAGGGAACAATTCCTTCCCAATATCCCACCTAACCCTGCCCTCTGGCAGTGGGATGCCATTCCCCCTTGTCCTGTCACTCCTGATGAATTGTCCCTCCCCGGCTTCCCTGTAGCCCCTTTAGGTACTGGAAGGGGCTGTGAGGTCTCCACACAACCTTCTCTTCTCCAGGCTGAACATTCTTCGCTCTCTCATCCCAGTTCCATAAGGGAGGTGCTCCAGCCCCCTCAGCAACTCCATGGCCTCCTCTGGACTTGCTCCAACAGTTCCACGTCCTTGTGTCTGGGTCACCAGAACTGGACACAGAGCTCCAGGTGGGGTCTCCCCAGGGCAGAGCAGAGGGGGAGAATCTGCAGTTCCATCTTAGCAAACGATGTTTAATGGATCTGTTGCATTTTCTGATAAGTAAAATGAGGGGGAAAAATCAATTCCCATCATTTGCCGCAGGCAGCCCTTGGAGGCTGTGACCTGAATTCCAGCAGAGCCAGGCAGGATGGACTTGGATCCTGACTAGTGATGGACATGGGCTGCAGCATGGAGAACATCATCGATTTCTGGTACCTTTATCACTGTGCTCATCGCAATCAAATCCTTCTCCATGCACCAAGGGCGGAGGAGAGAGGGGATTAAAAGTCACTTCTGACCTCCACCAGTCAACTCCCTGGATTCCTTGAGAAAACTCATTCTCTCCCACAGGGTACCCACCCACTGGGAAATATGCCTCGTATATGTATTAAATAGAATGGAAAATTTATTTCAACGACAAAAAAAATTGGAACAAAATCATATTTTCAGCAAAAGTAACAAGATGTTGTGGGTTTTGCATAACATATTTACATTATTTTTATTAAATTACTCAAAACTAGCTGATGGTTCACAAAGCCACTGAAAATAATGTCTTTAATACACAGCAACCATCTAAGAATAAGGAAAAAATGCAATTTTTTTCACAGATTAGTAGTACGTCGTGTTTATTATGCTAATTTGGGGATTGGAGACAGCAAATTGAAGTATCATTTTTCCAGTTCATTAAGATTTGACTTTTGATTACGGCTCTGCAATTGATTAGTTTAATTATGCAGATACCAAATGTTCTGAAGGCCATGAACACGGCCGCGTTCTACCTATGATAAAATGTGCTGTTGGTAAACGATAATGAGAGTTTTTCTAGAGAGGGAACTGCTCCATTTGGCTGGAAGTCCGAAATCCACCATCTCTTGTCAACGCGAGCCATCGGGGTACCCCGTAATTAATACATGGAGCATACATGTTCTTTGAGTGATGGAAATTACATCTAAAGCGACAATTAGCCTCCACCACAGAGCAAGACTTTCACACTCCATTAAGAATAAAATTAGGAATAGCATTTTCTCAGCATAATCCACGGTCATTATAAAGCCATCCATGGGGATCAAGAATTGTGGTTGTTATTGAAATATATCATTATAACAAGGGTAATGATTGCAGTATTCATCCAGCTGTAGTCATCAGTTGCTCTTTTTTGCTCTGATTTGAGGAGGAAAAATGTGCAATTAAAAAGCACATAGTCACGGAAAGTCACTGCAATTATTTTTTGTGCCACTTCTGCGCTTTAGAACTCCATTTTCCAGAGAGTTCAAGAAAGAGGCAGAATAAACACCATTTGGTTTTCTAAGAGAAAGAAATGATAATTCAAGTGCTGTGTAAGTTAATCGATGGGATCCAGCATGTGAACCTAGATGTTAAATGAAACAACGGAAGCCTTTGACGAATCACCGTCTCTCTTTCCCTCTCCATGCACTCCTGGTTCTCAGAGGATGGCTCATGTAATGACATCATTCTACATTTTTTAAAACAAATCCAGTCTTGGTCAAGGCTGGGCCCCAGAAGGGACGCACATTGGTGGTGGTGCGGAACCATCGGTGGACAAAGGAACTCTCCTGTGAATCCAACACATGGTCCATGCCCGGAGTTTTGGTCACACAGTGAAATTTGTGTCTTGGTTCCTTCTGTTGACTGGCGGCTGGATTCATTCCCTGGGCACCTCAGCACCTTCAGGAGAACTTTCTCCCGAGATTGATCTGGCAGAACTCGTGGATATATTGGAAATCTCCAGTCTGATCCCATGGATTACGTACCCAGATGTTTCCTCATTGACCTCATCTCTGTTTTATTTAAATATTATCAGTCCAGAAAATCATGACCTTCACAGAATCATCATAATATCACGGAGTGGCCTGGGTTGGAAGAGACCTTAAAGCCCATCCAGTGCCCCCCCCTGCCATGGGCAGGGACACCTTCCACTAGCCCAGGCTGCTCCAAGCCCCGTCCAACCTGGCCTTGGGCACTGCCAGGGATCCAGGGGCAGCCACAGCTTCTCTGGGCACCCTGTGCCAGGGCCTCCCCACCCTCACAGGGAAAAATTTCTTCCTTATATCTAATTTCAATCTCTCCTCTCTTTCAGTGTGACACCATTCCCTCTTGTCCTCTCACTCCATCCCTTGTAAACAGTCTCTCTCCACGTTCTCTGTAGGTTCCCTTCAGTCACCGGAAGGCCACAGTTGGGTCACCCCAACACTTCTCTTCTCCAGGCTGAACAATTTCAGCTCTCCCAGCCTTTCCTCACAGCAGAGCTGCTCCATCCCTCTGATCATCTTGGTGCCTCTTCTGGACTTGCTCCAACAGATCCATGCCTTTCCTGTGCTGATGACCGCAGCTCTGAGGTCCCCAGCTGTTCTTTCTGGTGTTTCTCTTGACCATCCCCTTCAAGTTTGATCGTTTCCATTTTATTGTCCAAATCTCCTTAAACCCAACAGTTCCTTTCATTTTACACCACTAACCTTAAACTGATGGCTCACAAATCTGTCCCCAGATGAGGTGTCTTTGACATGGAGGAAAGCCCAGCTCAAGTGACCAAAAAACTTTCCATCCTCCATACCTCCATCATTTTAAAGGTGTTCAAACTGAACTTTGGTTGTTAACCCTATGGAGTCTGATTGTAAGTCCTGATTCAGGAAAAGTAATTGCAGGCCAGTTTAATTGCAAACTTAAATTTCTTGGATGTCAGCGAAGTTGTTAGCGTAGAAACACATAATCACTGGATGATTCTATGCAGGTGCTTTTATTGAAGAGCTCTGGGAGTCGGGGGACAGACAAACCCCAATCTGACTCCGACATGGATTCGAGATGGATACATTTTATACTCTTCCTTTACATAACTGTTGTATAATCATATGTTAATCATTAAATTGATATTGTTTTATTGTTATATATTGTTTTCACCCAAGCATGAGTTTCAGTCCCTTTCCCATATATTGATTTGATCTACTCTTTAGGTGGGTACACACAGGCGGGTGCACATGATTCTACTGAGACAATGCATAATCACTCCCGTTCCCAAGGCCTGCTTTAGCTACCACGATTTCAGAAACATTTTAACCCTATGTTATCAAAGTGTGAGTGCGCTGACTGTGCACCCTCCTGTCACAGGCATTTTCACAAGCTTTGCAGGGTCCTGTGTCTTTCTCTACCACCCTCTTTCCTCTACAGAATCCCTTTTCGTATTGCACTGGTCTCCAAAACAACCTGCCTGTGAGCTGCTGAACTCTCCTGCCTCAATGAAAGCATCCTGGAAAGGCATCTTGAAGACATCAGGAATAGAGTGGCCAGCAGGACCAGGGCAGTGATTCCTCCCCTGTACTCGGCACTGGTGAGGCTGTACCTCGAGTGCTGTGTCCAGTTCTGGGCCCCTCAGTTCAGGAAGGACATTGAGACGCTCGAACGTGTCCAAGGAGGGCAGCAGGGCTGGTGAAGGGCTTGGAACACAAGCCCTGTGAAGAACGGCTGAGGGAGCTGGGGTTGTTTAACCTGGAAAAAAGGAGGCTCAGGGGTAACCTCATCACTCTCTCCAGCTCCCTGAAAGGTGGTGGTAGCCAGGTGGGGGTGGGTCTCTTCTCCCAGGCAACCGCTGACAGAATGAGAGGACACAGTCCTAAGCTGCACCAAAGGAGGTTTCGGTTAGACATGAGAAAAAAATTCTTCACTGAAAGAGTGATTGGGCACTGGAATCGTCTACCCAGGGAGGTGGTGGAGTCACCGTCCCTGGAGGTGTTTAAAAACAGACTGGACGAGGCACTCAGTGCCATGGTTTAGTTGATGAGGAGGTGTTAGATCTTAGGCTGGACTAGATGATCTTACAGGTCTTTTCCAACCTAGTTAATTCTGTGACTCTGATTCTGTGATTTTGGGTAGTTGCACCAACCAGCACTGGGTGAAACTGGTTTTGTTGACACAACATCTGGGGTTTGTGCGTAATGGGGACACGTTACTGAGATTTCATCTCCTGCCATACAATGAATAGCCTTGAACATATGTTTTATGGGGACATTTCCAACAACCTTTGCTGGGTACCAGGGGTGTTTAAAGGATGTTCCCTTTCTGCCTGCGCTCAGCTGAGGTGCAAGTGCAGTTCTGAGAGGTCAAGTCTGGTTGTAAAAGTTTCACTTGGGTTTTACGGATGCGTTTGCTGGTGTTTCCTGGCAAACGGGAAATTAGGAAAGGCAGCAAAATCGTGAATACATTTAATTCCTCCCATCGAAACCAAATCACTTCAGACTGCAAACCAGGCACACATGCGTGTATTTCTAGTAGCAGAGCAGTCACATAGCAAAGGGAATGCCATTTTCCCTGTTGCTGTCAGGGCTTTTAGATTGGAGGATATTCCTGAAAAGTATCCTCTGGAGGAAAACCAGGAAACTTTTCTTGTACAGAAAGTCATGCTAGTTGATTGCAGTTGTTCTTGCTGGCCTGACTGGTTTTTAAATGGATTTATTTTATGCTAATATGGAGCTTGGAACCTTTACTTCTCTTAAGCATATGAGACATATAGGATTAGCCCTGGAGGCAAAGTTTGGGATTCCCCTATGACATTGAAATTCAGTGCAAAAAAATAGTGATTTTTTTTATTGCTCCCAGTGAAATGAAGTAGATGATGTTACATTTTGAGGCAGTTCAAAATGTTTTGAAATGTTGTTTTTCCTGAAGTGATTTATCTCTTTAACTAGATTTTTCAATTTAGATGTGTTTTTAGATGAACCAGAGTTCACTCTTTTGTATTTCAGAATTAAATAGACTTTTATTTGAAATATTAGACACCAAACTCCTCCCTTGCCCTGCTTATTTCTTGAAATTTGTTAGGGCTACTATTTATTGCAAATAACTAAAAATAAACCAGTTTTGCTCATAGTTTAAAATTTACAACTTTTTGAGAGATAATTTTTTTCTCATTGTCCACTTTGGCTGGGAGGAGTGGTAAGGAGAGTTTACCTATACCACGTATTCCTTATTTTTTTTGGATAGAAACTCAATTAACCCTCCAATGGCTTCAGTATGGGAGACACAGGGGGTAGTTGTTGTGAGGTGTTTTTCCCTTTGAATAACACAATATAAAATACAAATGGTGGAGTATTTATCCTGTGCTCCCTGCCCATGTTTCTCCTGCTCACAACCAAGCTGAGCCTTTCCCTCAGACAATATTTACAAAGTAAAAATCTATTTCAGTCAGTAAACGATAGTGCTGCTAATAGCTTGGACTGCAATCCCATAAAGACCTTAAGCATATGGATAATATCTGCTGGAGTTAATTGAGCTGCTGGCATCGTTGGAATGACAGACACACAAAGACGTGAGAGCAGGAGCTCGGTGAACTCCTCTGAGTTGTGTTGGGGTGTGAGATCCCCCTGGAATGGGATCTAGGGACTGTATCCCTCGCTCACCACGTGATGCTGGGCTTCAAGATCCCTGTTTTGGGATGATTCAGCCTGGCATGGCTAAGTTCTCATGGAGAGTCATTAAATTATTAAAATTGTTCACTCTTGTAGTCTGGTAGGGCCCTCATGGTCACCTCTGTGGACATCCTCAAGCTTAAAGTCATGGTGAGCCTTGGGGAAGAGGGAAGCTCAGGTTTCCTCCTGGCGTCACTGATACAATCATCTCTCAAAGCTGATACCTTTTTCTTTGTGTGAATCAGGTGGGAAAAGCAGACTGGCCAGAAAACAAGGAGAATATGTTGGGAACCACTTCTGTAACTGTTTTTTAAGCCCTATCTTAGGCAAATCAAGCTGTGTTTGAGCAGGCTGGTTCTGGCCCATGCCAGTGGAGCTCCAGGGTGTTGCTGAGGAGGGTGGTGAGCCAAGCCCAGCACATGGGGAATGGGAAAGGCCTGGAATGTGTTGGTGTGATTTGAGACACTCATGAGCTTCTTGATGATGACAAAAATCTTGAAGGCTCTGGAGCATCTCCGTGCCCAGGAAAGGCTGAGGGAGCTGGGGCTGCTCAGCCTCGAGAGGAGCCCCAGCCGAGAGGGGCCCTCAGCCCTGGCTGGCCCTGGCTGCAGGGAGGGCTCCGAGCAGGGCCCGGGCTCTGCTCCAGGGCCCAGCAATGGCCCCAGAGCCACGGGCAGGGACCGAGCCCAGCAATTCCCCCTGGGCAGGAGGCAGAACTTCTGCCCTGGGCAGTGCCCAGCCCTGAGCAGATTGTGCAGAGAGGCTGTGGGGTCTCCTCCCTGGGGCTATTCCAGAGCTGTGTGCACACAGTGCTGTGCCCTGGGCTCTGGGATGGCCCTGCTGGAGCAGGGAGGTGGCACCAGAGGAGCCACTGAGAGCCCCTCAAGCCTGACCCATCCAGGAATTCTGTGATTCTCTTCCAGCAGAATGCTGAGGTCCAGGTCTTGAAATTCATCCTTTCAGAGAGATTTATTTGATAAAGATAGGAAAAGAGCACCCTTGTTTATAGTAACTACCTCATAGTATCAGAGCCAAAAATGACTTGATTTTTCCAGACAGAAATGCAGTTAGGCACATTCCATTGCCAGAATGAGAATTTGTGTGCTCTGTAGAGGTTTATTTCTGAAAAGCTTCCTAGTGTGTTTTACAGAATCCATATGAATCACCACACTCGTGTGAGCTCAGTGGATTTGATCTGGTGGGTGACAGGCTGGAGTGAGACTGGAGCTGTCCAGGCCTTGGGAGTTGGTAGAATCACGGAACACCAGCATGGTTTGGGATGGAAGGCTCCTTAAAGCCCATCCAGTGCCATCCCCTGCCATGGGCAGGGACACCTTCCACTAGCCCAGGTTGCTCCAAGCCCCATCCAACCTGGCCTTGGACACTTCCAGCCACAGCTTAAGTCTCATTTTCTTTGGACCACTTGCCTTTAGTGGCTGCAGTAAGCGGAAGAGCAGCAAATTAAATTTTGCCAGTCGCTAGCCACGGCTTCCCACACACTCCTAGAGTGGCTGGAAAAAAGCACTCGGGAATAGGCTCGGGAATGGCACATCCCGAGTAAGTGAAGCTGACAGAATGAACATGGCTCTGCCCACTTAAAAGTGACGAGTGTGATGCTGGATAACAGCCAGAGAGGTGTGTGGTGGGGCATGAAGCTGCTGCCACATTCGGGGATGGAGATCGTACTCACTCATCAGGTAAACTCCTGCTTCGGGACATTACCCCGGAGAAGGGAGATTTATTCCACTGGTTTAACTTTTCCTGCCCTATCAGAAGTTCTCTTTATCTTCCCAGTATATCACCTTGGCATTTGCCTTGACTGAACTCTGCTCTCGCTGCTGTTTTTTAGTGCGCCTGCAAATCTCTCTGTCACCGCCCCTGCTGTGTGTCCCAAGTCATTACTACAGCGCTCAATAAAAGGTACAGTGAAGTCATCTTCAGCATCCTCAGCTCTCAAATATTCCGAACGAAGGTGTTGCCCGGTGTCCGGAACTGTGCCGTGCACGGGAGTAATTCCATGTCAGCTAAGGGAAGCAGACCTTTGGAAAAAGGGGCTCTGCCTCTGCTCCATCCTGCTGGGGATGGATTATGTATCACAGCAATCTCCTACCGCAGCAGCAAACGCAGTCCACCGGGTAATGGACCCGAGCACAGAGGTTCACATTAAAGACATTTTTCAGTCATTTAATTGAATTTGAAAATGTCACAGTAATTCAGGCTCTACTTCACTTACACCTGTACAAATCTGTTTATGGTGGCTTGATGTAATTTTGTCCATTATAAACCGGCTTAAATGACCCGAAAAGGGGATTTGTTTTCCCTTTCCATTCCCTGAAAGCTTTGTAGAACTTAATAAAGCAAGTTCTCGGTGTAATTTTTGCAGCAGGCAGAATCTTCGCTGCATTTTCCCCTGTTTAGTTGTTAATTTACTCCAGTATGAAGGAGTGCGATGTCGTGGCCATTAATAAATGACATCAATAAGATTTTTAATGTGTTTTGGGAACATTTTTCTTGCTGATTTTCATTCTGGACCCATTCATGAAAATGCAGGGAACCTAAAGGTTTCACAGGCAAGGGGCTGATTCAAAGGGACACGACTGAGGTTTGGTTTAAGTTCATATTTAGGATAGAAGGATGGAGTGAGGATTTCATGGCCTTTTTTGGGATGCAGAAAGGTGTCTTCTCGAAAGCTGGACAAAGCAGCAGTTCATGGTCGAGACTGACCTCAGAAGCTGAGGCTTTTTAGAGACCCACTTTGGGGAGAAATGAGTTGAATGCTCTGTTTATTGTTTTACAAAGATCTCCCTTCCATCTTTTCACACCTCCTGCTGGCACAGTTGGGCAGAACAAACACAAACACCTTCCACGTGGCTCCGTGACTGCAGCACGCTGAGAGGATTCCTGTTTAACCCCCTCTCTTCCTTCTCTTTCGGTTGTTCCCTCCTTTCCATGCTCCTAAAACCAACTCAAAGGTGGAACCCGTTTCCTGATCTCCGTCAAACATTTATTTGTCATCAAAAACCTCCCACAGTGGAATGTTCTGTGCCACTTCCACCCCTTATCTGTGGAATCAGCAGGCACAGCCAGTGCAGGAGATCCAACAGCTTCCCGTCGTTTTCCTGAAGTCTCTCCCAGATTCACTTCAATTACATGCAGCAACTTCTTCACTGGGAAATGTCTGTGAAAACTTTGTGACCCATGTGGTACATCAGGTCCAAACGTATTGGGAGGTTATTAATATTTTTCTAAAGATAAAGTAAGATAAGAAGAAAAGTTTTGGGGTTTTTGTGTCCAGCCCACAAAATTACCTCTCCTGAGTCCCAACAGAATAAACCTGTAATCCAGGTTTAATCAAGCAAGACTAAATCAGGATCACTCCCTGACCACCTGGGAATGCTTTCCCCAGGATCCCATTGGCCCCTTACCCCCAGGACACCCCCAGGAAAATAGGGGTTTAATGCAGTACAAGGGAAAGGGAAATGCTAAGGAAGAAACAAAGGTCTTGGTACCAAATATATTGGCACCAAAATAAAATGGGAAGTGCAAAATGAAATCCATGATTGGCCCTCATTTTTAAATTTCACCAAACCCAGGCTAATTAAGATTTGCCACTGGTGTTGACAGACACTTTCTGTCAACCATTCTGCTGGTAAAAACATCTTCCTGTGCAGAATTTTGACTTTTTCTAGACCAGGCAAGGTCATTAAGTGATTTTTCTAAAAGCCTAAGATGTGCTGAATGTTGATAGATGTTTGTTTATGAGCACTAAAAAACAGTGCACTGTAAATGAGTTCCTATTGGTAGCGAATGAACTCTTTCATGATTATTAATGAAGTCTGGAGTTGCTATTGCTGTCTAATTATACCAAATGTATTTCTCAAGGTTCAGGGATCTACATAAATCAATAGAAGAACTGAGTCTGAAAAATGAAGTGAAAGCAGTTAATGCACTGCTTGATTGGACCTTACTGATGACTATTAGATACTTGGGTTTTTTCTGGCTTAATTTTCTCCCTTGCTTGAGGAGCCTTCCTGGTCCCAGGCACTTTTGAGTAGCTGGTATTTTTTTGGTAACCTACCTAGAAGTTATTTTTGCATTGTCGATGCACTAACCAAGAACTCTCCCCATATAATTGCTGTGGGGTTATGGAATTTTCCCTGCAGTGAGTTTTAATTATTCTGTGCTAATTAAGCAACTGATGCCTACTGTGAAAAATTCTCCCTTTGGAACAATGTGAGCAAAGGTGCATACATAAATTTCATAACATATGCGTAAAAGCATCCTTTTTTTATCTCCTGTACTAATTTCATGTCCCCTTGTTGGGGCGGCAGCATGAATAAATAGAACTCCTATGGCTGTATATAGAGTGCTCCAAAGACATAATATTCATCTCTTTGCCATTGAATAAAATAGCAACATGGGGTTTTTTTGGGCTTGTTGGATCCTCCCTTCAGCACAAAGACCGTCACCTATTAAAAAGTTAGATAAAAAATGAGGTGCTTAATTATACCTGAGTTAAAAGGAGGCTCGTTGTGCCTTGCTGGAAAAGAATCCCAGGATGGTTTGGGGTGGAAGAGACCTTAAAACCCATCCAGTGCCACCCCCTGCCATGGGCAGGGTCCACCTTCCACTAGCCCAGGTTGCTCCAAGCCCCATCCAACCTGGCCTTGGATGTTTTGCAATTGCAATGGCATTGAAAAGAGAACAGAGAAAGGGCAGAGGGAGCAGGAACTGAAGACAGATGTTTTCTTCTGGAAATTGCATCCCTCAGGCTGTCGAATTTATAGGACAGAGCGTTGCAAGAACTGGCAAGATTATAACTGGTGATGTGGAATCACTCTCAGACCACTCCAATGGTGGGCAGGCAGTAAGAAGGAGGAAATTTGAAGGCAAAATGAATGTATAAAAATGCCCGGAGAAGTAATTTCTGATCTAAATAAGTAAAACCAGATTTACCTCTTTTATTCTACCTGAAATTAAATAGATTTTTTGATAGCTGTGCTAGAGGTGAAATATATTCTCTGAGAAAACTTTCACTGGATTGAAACTCAAGGTTTTTTTCCTGAAAGAAGTGTCAGTATACAAAACAAATCAGCATTAGTCGTTTCCAGGGGTGGTTTGGAAAGCAAGCTGAAACACTGCACTGGTGCTCACCATGGGTACAGAGCTGAGTGGATGGATAATTGGGTAATTACAGCACTCATGGAGCCCTGGCAAAACGGGTCCAGATCCCTCCTCTGCTCCAGGCTCCAGCTGTGTCTGCTCCGTGAGGTGGAGGTGGCTGAGCCCCACGGGGGGATTGTGTTGGCTCTCACCCCAGTGCTGCTTTCAGAGCACCCAAAGTGCAGCTCTGGAACAGGAAAGCTCTGTAGGACAGGGATGGCCTGGCTTGAGAGCACCCCAGAAGTGCCAAAGGATTTGATTTCCCTGCTTGTGAAGGACATGGAGGCTGAGCTAAGGCTCTGTTTTGGGGTGAATGTGGTCTAGAGCATGTCTTGAGGGCGTTGTCACACCCAGGTGGCTGCACTGGGGTGGAGTGTGAACATCTTTAGCCAAGCCACATGAGGCCAGGAGGAGTTGGAGGCTGTGCCTGGAGGAATTTGGGGTTCAGCCATTCATCCTGCAAAGGGAGGACCCTTGTGAGCCGTTAAAGCCACAACAGCAAAGTCCTTATGGGTTCAAAGCCCTGCCCTGGCCAGGGGAGCTCTGGGGGGAAGAGCAGGGGAGACCACAGTGCCCAGGCAGAGCATCCTGGACCACAAACCTCCTGAGACCCCTTCCAGCCTGAGTTACCCTGTGATCCTTTAGAAAACCGGGCTGAGTACTGAGATAGAAACTTATTTAAATTTTTTTAATGAAGAAATTCAGGAAAAAACCTCAAACCAGTTGTAAACTTATTTTAGACTAGACCCCAAAGATGAAATCACTTGTTAGCAGACAGCTCTCTGTGTCACATGTATGTTCCAGCTGAGCAGACAGGTGGATATCCCGGTCCTGATCCACCTGTGGATCCAGCAGGGCTGTGGAGATCTGATCTGACCTGACAGGGACAATGTCCTGGAGTCAGGAGCTGTGGCAGCCACATCCAGTCTGTGGAGATGTGAAAATGCCATCCACGCAGCGAGCTGTCACAAGCAGGATCATGGGCTGCTCTCCACTTAAAATTCTCCATATGACCAAAAAAAAAAACCCCAAAAACCTGCGTGAATCATCTTTAGCACAGCCCGTTTTTCACCTCTTCAAATTACAGATCTGGCATTTCTATAGGTTTTTAATTCAATTATCTTCAGCTCCGCTTAACTGGGAGCTCCTGGTCCTTGTAAAGGTAGAAACCAAATATTGTCTTTTGGCAGCTCAGCCTCATCTCTCCTTGTCTTGATAAGATGCTTAAAGAAACTACAGGTTTCAGAGAGGCTCATTTATCTCATCTATTACTTCAAGATACTCCGGGCAAGTTGATCACAATGGTTTCCAGATTTTCCCTGGTTTTGAGCTTTCCATCTCTTCCCCATCTCAGCTGCGCTCCCTTGCAGGAGCACACAGATAGGAACTCGTGCACGTGGTTTTTTAATCCACGTGTGCTCCCTTTTAAGCCCTGCTGGATCTTTCCTTGTCGTGGCACCTGGCAGTCAATAATCAGAAGAGAAAAGCTTTATGTCCATTATTCCCTTTTCCGCTATTGAAGGAAACTGTGCAACAAACTGTGGGACCAGTGCACATTGCAAGGCGTCGTCACGGACCACTCCTGATCGCTCTGGCTCGAGTCCCCAGAAGTCTTTTTGCTCCCTAAATTTAGAAGTTTACCCCCAGAAAGGATTTCCCCTCCTGTGGAGGGTGCCAGCGCTTTGAATGGGTTTTCATTTTTCCGGGAGGTAAAAGGGAACGTTACATTTTCCTGTGAAAATACAAAGTGCGGCTTGCATTTGTCCAGGTTTATTCTTTGATAGTGTCCAAAAATAACTTTTTAAAGTGGAAGTAGTGCTGTTGGTGCTTGCTGGGGGGTGGCAGGCAGTGAGGCTGCTGGGATAACCCACCCTGTGATGTCACCTTTGCTATTCCCAGCAGAGATTCCCTGGGACACCTCAGCTCTGCCTCGAGTGTTGCTCTCCATCCTGGAGAGAAGCTTGACGGAACATGGAATCACAGACTCATTTAGTTTGGAAAATCCCTCTGAGATCATCAGGTCCAACTGTTCCCCCAATGCTGCCAAGGCCACCACTCACCCATGTCCCCAAGTGCCTCATCTACACAGCCGCTAAATCCCTTCAGGGTTGGGGACACTTGTCTGGGCAGGAAGGTGACACTTCCCTGTTCCACTGCTTAACCACCCTTCCAGTGAAGACATTTTTCCTTTTCTTTTCCAAGAAATGTGGTGAAAAAAGGACTATTCAAATGCATAAAGTATGCAATTATCTGATATGTTAATTGCTTACTTGTATGTCTCTTAATAAAGAGAAATGAAAAGTGCCCAAGTGCAATATTTAGCCAGGCTGGACGGGGCTTGGAGCAACCTGGGCTAGTGGAAGGTGTCCCTGCAAGGGGTGGAATGGGATGAGCTTTAAGGTCCCTTCCAGCCTAAAGCACCCTGTGATTCCAGGATAAATTATAGATGCAATGCATCATTGCTTTTTCTAGTTTGGGGCATGACTAGAGAAGGAGGATGGCGAGGGCTCTGCTTCCTCTGCTCCCTGCCTCTGCCTGCGTGCAGGGTCAGGAGGTGTCTGTTAAAACACACCTCAAACCAAGCTGTAGGGCAGGTTTGGGGAGCAGCATCTCCTCCCGCAGCACGTTGTGTGCAGTGACAGCAAGGGTAGCAGACTTTGGAGCGTGACAGATTCCAAATTGCTCTGCTTGGTCGGATGAATCCCGGGGTGCCTCCCCTCCCCGGCGCAGGAGCTGTCATTTCCTGGAAAGGGCACCTTTGATCCAGGATCTGTTACTCTCCTGCCGAACAGAGCTTGCAAATTACTAATGATTCTGGCAAAAGAACTTTAATTTTGTGCCAGTGGGAGATTTCAGGTTAATTAAACGGTCTCGTTGCTCTGTGTTTCACCAGGTAACTGCTTTGGGCTGAGGCTGAGGAACTTTACAACTTGAGGACCTAATCCTGCCTTGATCTGAACTTTAGCAGACCAAGCCAATGTCTCCAAGTGCCTAAACAAGTTCTGAAACTCATTCTGAAAAACTTTAGGGCCACGCTAGGACAACGGTGTGCGCCAGGCTGTGAAAACAACGCCTTGCTGCTTCCCACTTCTGTTATCCTTCAAGCAAACGTCCAGAAATGTGAGAAGAGCAGCAAACCCAGCTGCTGAAGCACATGTCACATGAATCAGGGGTCTCACCTGTGTGATGGCTGAGCAAAACAGAAAAGCGAGAAGTGCCAGGGCAGAAGGGAAAAACTCCAGAGCCAGCTTTTACCAGAGGCAGTCAGTGTTTGTGTCTGCAGCACGGAGAGAGGAGGTGGGTGCTGTGGGATTAAAAACTGATGCCCTGGGTGTGGCAGAGCACCTGCTACCACATCCAGTCCTGTCTCTGCATTGGCAATGGTGCTGAATTCCACTTGGGCTCCCAGCTGGGACAGGAGGCTGGAATGGGATGGGACATCAAGCAGACATCACACCATGGATGCAGGGGGCGTCCCTACAGAGAGGAATGGGAAGGGCGAGCAACGGGAGCCCTGCACATTTGCTCAGGGGGAAATCTGGAGCAAGGTGAGAGTCAGGGAGCATTTGGGAGACCAAATATTGGGATTTTTCTAAGGGTTTTGTGGATAGTGTTTCTGGAGGGATTAGGCACAGGAATGGAGGAAATGAGATGAACTCAGAATTTAACATCCGCGGCTGTCTAAAGATTTTATATCACATTTTGTGACTCTGATAAAGTGAAACAGTGAAACAAGAACAACTGCAGAATGTAAGAGAAACGTCGCCAAGACATCCAGAGTGACCGTCGCCTGTAATGGTTGCCACCAGTGTTATTTTATTCTAATTCAGAAAAAAAAATCACATTATTATTAACAAGAAGGAAAAAAAGGTAAGAATTTGGACAAAAATAATTCTGATAAAAGCAATCCAGGCTCTGTTCTGAGAGATGCAGATGAAGAGAGGATTTAAGTGGAAAAGGGAAGCAAAGTAAATAGAAAAGACATCCCTGGTGAGCAAAGCCTGTTCCACCTTTTACAGCGCAAGGATGGTAATAATTACAACAGTATCTGACTTATTCAGTTTTTGTAGCCTTTTTCCTTGCACTCAAAAGAGAGATGGGAAAGGCTCAGGAAAATACAGAGAGGTGGGAAGGGCTCTGAAACAAAAAGCCCGCCTGCTATTGCTTTCTGCAGCTTTCTGCCTCTCTCCTGAAGGAATAAAAGACATCAAATCTCCACATTTTGGGGCTCTGCCAGCTCTTCCCCTCTCTGCATTTTCCTGAGCCCTTGCAGGAGCGGCTGTGCCTGGTGAAGGCAGGGGGAGGAACAGGAGGTGCTCTCACCTGGCTCCACACACGTTCTGAGCCGCCGCACCCCATTGCTCATTAATATGGCATTTTTAGGGTAGGATGGCTCCTGGCTGGCAGGTGACGGAATTGTTGGAGGTGCGTGCCGCAGCTGGAGCCAGGAATTGCAGGGGGACAGGTGGAGGTCTGTAAATAAGGACACTTGGAGCCTGTCTGTGCGATGCCAAAGCCATTCCCAGCCAGGAGCGAGATGAGCCCTCGTCACTGCTGCCTGTGCTGGTGTTGTCACCGGGAGCCAAAGGACAGGATCTGCTCAGCTTTCAAGAGATAAGTTCACAAAATATGTAAAAGCCCCAAAACGGGTCAATTTCAGACCGTTTGTACAAGTTCACTGTGGTTTCTTACCCCATCCACCTCCCTCATCCCAGTGCCCATGGCTCCTGCAGCACCTCTCCTGCTCCCCAGGTCCTGCTCCTCAGCAGGACAGCACCAAAAGGACATCGAGGGGCTGGGGGGTGTCCAGGGAAGGGAACAGAGCTGGGGAAGGGGCTGGAGCACCAGGAGCGGCTGAGGGAGCTGGGGAAGGGGCTCAGCCTGGAGAAAAGGAGGCTCAGGGGGGACCTTGTGGCTCTGCACAAGTCCCTGACAGGAGGGGGCAGCCGGGGGGGGTCGGGCTCTGCTCCCAGGGAACAGGGACAGGAGGAGAGGGAACGGCCTCAGGCTGGGCCAGGGGAGGCTCAGGTTGGATATTGGGGAAAAGTTTCTTCACAAAAAGAATTGTTAAGCACTGGCATGGGCTGCCCAAGGCAGTGGTGGAGTTACCATCCCAAAAAACGCGTGGATGCGGTGGTTTAGGGCATGGTTTAGTGGTGAATGTGGCAGTGCTGGGTTAACGGTTGGACTCAATGATCTTGGAAGGCTTTTCCAACCTTAACAGTTCTGTGATTCCAAGATTCTAGGACCTGCTCCTAAACCTGTCCGTTTGTAAAGGTCAGATCAAGGCCTGACCTCAGGAGGAAAACCTCAGGGGTGTGGAATTTGTGCAGAGCACCGTGTGAATGTCCTACACTCACACTCTTTTTCCTGAAGCCAGTTTGCATTTTGCTACCTCGGGCTTGGCTGTAAATCCCAATTTTGTGCTGTAGCTTTTCTTGTGCCTTTTCTCTGATCCCTGCATTAACATTGCTGCTTCATATTCTGACGTTTTGGCACCTACCTTTGCAAACTGTTAAAAGTCAAGATTGCTTCATTGAGTTTGAAGGGCAGAGCAGGCCAGCACTGATTTTTCTTTGACATCTGCCTCATGAAATCATCTCTATTGGTTCAATATGACTTATGGGCCATTTCAATTTGTTGGGACTCTGGTGGGGTTTTTTTTTTCCATTGATGTGGAGGACTGCAGGCCATGCATGGCAATGAGGGAGTTCGACCCAATCTGTGTAAGAGGCTCAGGAGGTGGATTAGAGCAATATTATCAAACCATATCAATTTTTATGCGGGTCCATTAATGAAGTTCGTGTGTCTGCTCTGTTTATGGACAGCGTTGTTTGGTGTGCCATAGATCATTTTCTGCATAACTGAAATGATTATTGCAGACGTGCAATCAATGAAATGTTCTTCTTCCAATTGGCACACTTGATTTTCCTGGTGAAATTTTGCTCAGGCTTTAATGGGAATAAATTTCCAGTCCAGCCAGGCTCCGAGGACATCCAGTAAGGACACTGCAAAGGTCTGTGGTTTGCCAGCAGTCACTCACCAGCAACAGTTCCTCGGGAAAGGAGCTGGGAATTCCAGCAGACCGTGCTTTTGGAAAAAGGCAAACATGAGATGTGGATGTTGAAACGAGGGAATGGTTCAGAAGTGGAATAAATTTGCTGCATTTAGCGGCAGCGGTTGAGCACCAAACTTCAGGAAAATGAGGCTGAATCAGGGAGAGTCCAGAGGCAGAGAGCAGGAGTCAAGCTTTAGAACCATGACCCAGAAGAAAAGATTGAAGTAGTTGTGTGGGTTAACTTTAGAGGAGAAAAGAGAGAAGGGAAACACGGTGGCCCAACCTCCCAGCACGTCTGTGGCTGCTGAGCAGTTTCCTCCCCATGTCAGGGCAAAAAGTGACTCGGCTTGGATGGCAGCAAATTTTAGTCTAATGATACAGCTAAATTAGGCTGGCCATGACATTTCCGATAGTTTGAAATCTGTGTTGGAAGAGATTTTAGAGAGATTGTATAACCTCTGTCACCGGATGCTTTAAAGACCAATGTCCATATACCCAAGAGGAACACAGCAGAGACAGAGGGTTTGTAACCCTTCCTCAGCCCTTCCACATTTCTTTTCCTGCAACACACCTCTTTGTACATACAAAAATCTCACGTGTTTTCACTTTTTTCTCCCCAGTTTTGACACGCAGCTTTCCCTTTGTGCTCCGTAAAGTTTGCTCATAGTTGGTTTCACTTAAACAACGTTCCCAGTGGGCTTTTCAGGCAGTCTTTTTCTGGGAATAGGAGTTGTTCTGTCCAGATATTTGTGAATCAGAGTCATAGAATCCTGGAATGGCTTGGGTTGGAAGGGACCTTAAACCCCTGGACAATTTCCACTTGTGGAAAGTAGTCACTAAACTGGTGAAGAAAGGAGAAACTCTATTTCAGATGTTTGGAGGGGGGCTATGGCCAGGTCTGTGCTGACCCTGCATTGTGTATGCTACTATGATAAAATAAATAATAATTCTATAATTAATAATAATACAATTAATAATGCAGATTTAGTGAGGAATCAATCATGTACAAATTTCCACATTTTTACCTTGATGGAGAGGAATTTTGCCTAAATAATAGAGTGGATTTCACCCAACAGTAAGAAGATGTCCTATGATAGCAACCAGCAATGCGTTGATGTCCCCTGGTTACTTACAGGTTAGTGAGCCTTTTGGAACATCTTTTCAATATCTTCAGCGTTTTTTTCACTGAATTTAGTTTCCTTTCTCTGAGCACAAAAAAATAAAATATTCACTTGTAATAACAAATCCTCTGATGGCATGGAAACGTTATTAAGCAACTTCAATAACCTCTAGAAACATAAATGTAATATAGGAGAAACATTCCTTTACAAAAGTCGATTTGAGGTAGGGTTTTGATGCAATTTGTCAAATCCATCTTGTTTCTAAAGCGTGATGGAAGTTAATATTGATTGCCATTTTAAAGCCCAGCTTGTGGGCTTTGTTCCACTCAGCTGCCAGCATTGTCATTCCCAAGGTTTATTTTTCCTGTGCTCTCAGATCACGGAGGCTACTGGAGCATGTTAGGGCTGGTAATAATACAGCTGCTGATAAACAAAAGCTGTGAATATCAGCACAGCAGAATGAAGTGGAGTAAGAAAATCTCTCTCTGCGTCTGGGCTGTGAACGTATTAAGAGCACTAATCAAAATTTATTTAGGGAAAAACTCCTGCAGTAAAAACAGCAATCTGCCCATGGTATCAGTTCTTTCTCTGACCTGCCAACAATGAATAATATCTGCCAATTATTTGATTCGAGTTTTTGCCATCTGACCAATAGAATTATAAATTTCAAAATAAGAAAATCCATTATTACCTATCACTGTTCTTTTCAAGTATGAAACTTTGCCTTAATGCCTTTAATTAAAAGGATTTCTCTTTTGACACTTGTGTGTTTTCCCCAGGTCTCGGGTGTTTCTCCCTGGAGGTGTCCTCACTATACAGTTCTAGGAGTAGGGAAGTTATGCCAGACCTCTTTTTGTGGTTGTCACATTCCTGTGTCCCTGGCTCCTGCAGAGCTGGGGTCCTGGTGCCTCAGACTCTTGGCTTTACAGGCACAGGGACACGAGAGATGCTTCCAGAGCGGCGTCACAAACTCCAGCCTTACACCGAGCACGCCGCACAGGCAGGAGGACAACCAGAGCCCAGAATTTGGTCTAACATGCTAGAAGGACAGCAGATCCCAGATTCTGAGGCACAGCAACCCACAGGTCAATAGGTAGGGATGCTGCTAAACCTGTGGACCTGCAGGAATGCAGGAACAGGAGTTCCTTCTTCTCCACCCCGAGCTGAAAGCCCCAAGCCTTTCCTTCACGGCAGGAATAAAAGATTCCCCGATAAAAACATCTCTGCCCCGTGCTGTCAGATGTCTTGATGTACTCGACACGCTGCTACAAAGTGCTCAGAGGGCTGTTCTTCCCTTGAATTGCTGTTTTTCACAGGAAGGTTGCTCAGCTGGAAAATGTCTTGGCTGGCAGACCCTCAGGAGGTCAAGCAGCGCATCACTGTCGGGCCGAGTTACAGCCTCAGCCTCCTGCCTCCCCAGACCTGCTTTGGGGTTTTTTTTCCCATCCATCAGGACAGTTTTCTCCCTATCCTGGTGAGTCACAGTGCTCAGCAGTTGCCTGGGCGAGTGAAGGCTTTATTAGCACATCTCCTTTGCGCTGTCTGCTGACTGATGGGGCAAACAACCCCAAACTCCACATGGGTGCAAACTTTCCATTACTCCGCTGCCCTCGGAGAAGCATCGCCCCTAAAAGAAAAGCCTCACAACACGATCTGCGTATGCATAAAGTGATTTATTTCAAAGGCACACTGTATTAGCAGTGCTTCCACCCGTGTGCTCTTCCCCTGACAGAGACAAATCGCTATCTCAGCAGCTGGTCCTGCCAAGGCAATTTGCACTTGCTTTGCCAAGTGACAGGAAACTCCACTCTGTACCCTCGTCCCCCCTGAGTTGTCTTGTTAAAGCGTTTTTGGGCTGCAGGAGCTGATCTGCAGCAGTCAGCCGAGGCACTGGGTTGATCAAAGGGCTGGGAAAGTAGTGAGGAATTTTCCTGCTGAAGGGAACTTTTTGACACCCTCCCCCCCCTCCCACCCCCCATCATTTGCTCTGGATGCTTAATCCTATTTAAATAACAACATGTCAAACATGCCCAGTCATCAGCTAGCAGGTGTCCCTGCTGAGATTTCCAGCTTGAAGTTTTCCTGCGTCTCGGGGCAAGGATTTTTTTTCCCAAATATTGACTTTTAGTTTTCAAGGTTACCGATGATGTGCTCGGGGACAAGAGTCCTTCAGCCCACATCAGGAAAAGAGGCACATTAAGAAGATGGATGCATTTATCAGACAAATCACCTGGCTGGATATAGACTTTTGGATTTACCTGTAAAACCTTGTTTGAGTAAACCCCTGCTTTTCTGTAATTACCTGTGCAAACACCCGTGAGCCCTCGCCTTTCAGTTCCTCGAAGAAGGAGCTCTAATTTATGATGTTTACATGGCAGTGTCTGTGTGCTGGCACCAAACAGGCTTCAATCTTCATCTCCCCCAAGAAATAAAAAAATCATATTAAATAGCGGTGAGAAACCTGCAGGATCAGTTGTGTGGCAGTGCCTAATGTTGCACTTCCAGCTCCGGGTAAGCCAATTACTGGAGGTGTGGAAAAGGACGAATTTCAGGCAGCTCTTCTCCATCCTTTTGCTGCTGGTGGCAGGAAGGGAGGGCAAAGCTGGGTTTCTAGATCAGACCAAGCGACCTTAGCTGGCTGTTTTGGCTGTGACAGCGCTGGGGCTTTCTCACATGCTGCCACAACTTCTTCCAGGACACCTGCTCCATGATGTAATAGCTCAGGTGCTTGCGGTTCTGTGGCTGAACTAAAATCAGATGCTACGTTTGAGCCATTAGTCTGGCTCTGTATGTCCCAGGAGCAACAGTCCAGCAGTGCTGTGAGAAACAATGGTAGGGTTTTTTTTGTTTGTTTTGAGAAAACAAGAACAACTAAATTAGTGCAAAAAAAAACCCCCAACCCAACCAACCAACCAAGCAAAAGAAACCCACCAAAAAACAAAACAGAAAAACTTGTTTTCTCTGTGTATAGAGAATTTAAAAATCTTCAAAGCAGTAAAAGGTTGGGAGGGAGGAAGAGCAGGTAAATCAGATGTTTCTATGGTGCTCTTAGGTGAAAAGCTGACTCTGGCAGTGTTCAAAGTGCTTGGTAACCTTTTGTCTGAATATTTCACAATTGTAAAAAGAAAGAACAAAGTACTCAACCTCTTCTCTTTTTTTTTTGTTAAATTAGGCCCAGAATAACTATTAAATGTATTAACTGTTCCCTGCTAGTTTGTCAAATTATCCTCACACATTTTGGGTGCTGGATTGGGGTTTTTTTAATGGATGTGGGTTTTTTTGCAGTGTTCACCACATCAATCTCTGGCTTCCTGCAGTGTTTATCATTCCGAACATGCCACCTTCTCCTCAGGGCCTTGCCTGCTCCCCTGCCAGCCAGCTGGAATGATTCTGGCCAAAGACAATTAAAATAACAAGTGACAAAGAGCGGAGAGGAAATAAGGAGCACGGAGCCCCTGTCTGTGCAGGCAGGGCCGTGTGTGCACGTGGGTCCAGGCACTGGGATCGATGGCTGTGGCCCAGGAGCTGTGTTTGCAGGAGCTGGGGAACGAGGAGGGTGTTCTGGACACTGCTGAATGAGGGGGTGTGGATTTGAGCAGAGCAAATGCTGTGCCCAGGACAGCTCAGCCTGACTGTCCCAACCTTTATTCCAACAGATCCCTGCGTGGTCACTTTGCTTTGGGAATCTCTGGAGCTTTGCCAGCTCCAACAGGAACACAACCAGTTTTCATAATAACATTTAGTTGGTATCAGTCTTCATCTTCCAGGATTGCCTTTGGCAGCTGCTTCAATTAGATCCTCTTAATGTCCACGTTAATAAATGTATTTTAGTGGGACAAAATTGTATTCAGATGGGAAAATGTATTCAGTGTCACCATTTAGATGTAATTCCACTGCAGCTTTTCGATCTCCATCGATGCATTCATGTGATCAGAGAATCACAGAACAGACTCATAACATCCTGAGCTGGAAGGAGCCACAAGGAGAAGGTCCAGAGGAGGCACCAAGGTGATCAGAGGGATGGACAGTCTGGGGGAGTTGGGATTGTTCAGTCTGGAGAAGAGAAGCTTCAATATGACCTAATTGTGACCTTCCAGTGCCTAAAAGAGCTGACAGGAACCATGGAGAGAGACTGTTTACAAGGGATGGAGAGACAGGACAAGGAGAATGGCTTCCCACTGCCGGAGGGCAGGGTCAGGTGGGATATTGGGAAGGAATTGTTCCCTGGGAGGGTGGGGAGGCCCTGGCACAGGGTGCCCAGAGAAGCTGTGGCTGCCCCTGCATCCCTGGCAGTGTCCAAGGCCAGGCTGGACGGGGCTTGGAGCAACCTGGGCTAGTGGAAGGTGTCCCTGCCCATGGCAGGGGGTGGCACTGGATGGGCTTTGAGGTCCCTTCCATCCCAAACCATTCCATGATTCCATGATTCAGGTATCCACGCAGCCTCCGTGCTTGTGAAAATGAATATCATCAGGTAAACACTGAAAAATGAAATCATTCACAGAGAAATAAAACAACTTTCTGAGACTTTCATAATGGTTTCCAGGTCGGGAGTCATGAAAGATTGACTTGTGGAAGATATTTTTCGTTCCTATCTTAAATTCTCTTTCCATGTTGGAGAGAACTCCTGGCAGCCTGTTCTCAAGTGTGAACGGAGATAACTTCCCAAAACTTCATTAGTGTCTCACTGATTATCGATAGCTGAGCTTTTATTAATGTATGGTGAATTGAAGTTCCATTCCCTATGATCATCATCTCTGAAAGTGTTCAAAAAACTTGTGGATGTGGCACCTGAGGATATGGTTTAAGGCTGAACGTGGTGATTGGGCTGCGTTGATTGTCGGTGATCTTAAAAGTCTTTTCCTACCTTAATGATTCAGAAAAAGAGAGAAGTCATGAACTCTGGTGTCATCTCTTCACTTATTTTGCATCTTTCACTTATTTTGCAAATCCTGTGATGTTCAAACCAACGCCTGCCGGTGGATTTTCTGTATTAAAACCTGCAGCGTGATGGGTGAAGGGGAAAATGTTCATAAATAGAAGAGCGGTGCTGTAAACCAGCACCAAGGTGGGTGTGATGGCTGCTGCCTGCCTCACACCAGCCCCCTGGGCAGGTTTGCCCCCTTTTCCAAACTGCAGAACTTGTTAAAAGTTTGGTAAGTGATCAAAGGTGATTTAAGTCAATAATCTGGTCCTCGTCTGACAGCTTTGGTATTGGATACATATTCATACCCTCCTTCAAAGCTGATTCCTCTTTATTCTTCAGAGGGCGAGTGCCTCATTGCTAATCAGAACACCATTCCTACTTAGAACTTGTAGCAAATGAATCTCAGCCAGTTGTTTAAATTGAAATTTTTAGCTGCCAGTCAAGACAGGTCAAATGGGAAATGAAAAAAAAATTAGGATCGCTGACTAAAAAGAACAAATCTCTCTATGCATCCACCTGTGGCTCCGTGTATTCTCTGGGATGTTAACTCCATGCAGATGGCGACTATTCACACGGCTTTCCTATCTTAAGGAGTTAGTTCAATTCAAAGGAAATAAATGCTTTTAAAATGCCATCCACTCGCTGCAATCGACTCTGCCAGCAGGTTAAAATATCTCCAAAATGAATATTCCACTTCAGACTGGGATTTTTTGATGACTAAAGCGACTCAACTGTGTCTGCAGCAACTGTCTCCACCGTTTCTCTGGGAAAAAAAAAAAATCCCAACTAAACAACCAACAGCCTTGATTACGGAGAGAAACGTCAAATTTATATATACAGCAGCAGGAAATACAGGCCCTAAAAACTGAGGGCACCACGTGCAGGATGCTCCACAAAGAGAAATAATGAGTAGCTCTTGTCTC
Source organism: Mohoua ochrocephala (assembly GCA_013398855.1). Lineage (NCBI taxonomy): Eukaryota > Metazoa > Chordata > Aves > Passeriformes > Acanthizidae > Mohoua > Mohoua ochrocephala. The sequence continues at coordinate 62,720 of VZTA01002788.1, forward strand.
AATGAAATTTGAGTTGATGACTCCACCAAAGGCTCGAGGAGAAATAGAAGCACAAAGTAAGGGCCTGGAGGGGGTTATTGGGTAAAGGAGGGTTCCAAGGCTCTCCAGTCCCTCCCCAGCACTACTTTAAATCAATGAATGCTGGGTTGCAGCCTGCAGGTGCTGCTAATGTGAGGCATTGAAAACAATTCCAGCTGCATGATAACCTCTGATATTCTGAACCCGGGCCATTTTATCTCATGGAAACACCTTTCCCAGCTCAGAGAATTATGGAGCACTTGCCCTCGAAGCCTTGGTAATTGCTGCAGGTAACACCTTGGATAACTCAGCTCGGGGTTAGCAGAGCTCCCAAATGTCTCTCATGGAGTAATGTAGGGAAAGGAGGTCACAGTGCCAGCACGGGGACATTTATCTAACAAAGGCAGCATTTGATATTGCACCTCATTTTTTGTTCTCAAGCTGGAAGACAAGGACAAAGGACGCTCGAAAATTACAACCTTTTTAGAGTTAATAGATGTAGGTGGCTCTCAGAGCATAAAATGCTTTGCTGAGATCTGAAAGCTCCTCTGTCTGACACATTTTTACCTCTAAACATTGGAATTGTCTGGCTGAAATCAGCGAAGTCATTAATTTGCACTGGCAGACACAGGAACGCCAACAGAGACAGGAGCATCCCTGTCACCAGGCAAGGGAGGATGCAAATGGCTCCTCTAGACACATTCTACTTTTTTCCTAATTTTTTTTTTCCCCATCAATAACCCCATCTCTCTTCCCGTGTATCCTTGCAACAAAAGCTTCTGGAGACAGACGTGCTGCCCTGAGTTATTCCCTGACTCTGGCTTTTCTGCTTTAATGCTGGAACCCTGAAAAAGCAGAAAAGGGTTTTGACCATCGAAGTTTGCTCTCGGTGCCATTGTAATTTACTTGCTCAGATAAATGTCTTTTACACTTGGGTAATTTCTTTGCATTGGGCGTGTTATTCATAGTTGAGTGAAGTTGAAAATCCTAAAAGATGCTTTAACTTGGCTCTTTCTACTCGGAATTGCTTAAGAAATGCTTATGGGATTATTGTTTTGCCTCGCTTTTTACTCAGTCGGTCTCAGCTGGAAGAAAGAAGCTGCATGTAACAAAAAAGAAGGCAAAACCCCCAAACATATCCTGCAGCAAACCAAGGCAGGCTTGTTGGAGATAGGGATATTTGAGCAGGGCTTGAAGTGGGCTGTGTTCGGCTCTCTGATGGTGTTTCAGGGGAATTCAGGGATGAGATAGCCCCGAGAACAGAACCACACCGCTCAGAAACATTCAATTTATTATTTATCAGGTGGGACAGGCAGGGCAGGTGGTTTGTGATATCTATGATGAGGTTTCTGCTGCGGGACTTCCATCCTTGGACACTCACAGATTTCACACTCCCCAGTCCCGCCCCCGTCCGTGCCCCATTTGGGAGCTGCACCAGGGACCCAGAGGACAGGAATGCACATCCCCCTGCCAGATGTGTCCATTCCTGGGATGCAGCCCAGCCCCTGCACTCTGGGCTTGGACTCCTGCCTGACATTTGAAGTCTGTGTAGAGATAATCCCACAAGGGGCTTGTTGCTCCCTGTTTATTGCTTTATCACTCGGCTGGTTGGCCAAGACCTCACAGACCTGGGCCAAGCGCTCTATTCCCACCCCCCATGAGCCAATTCCTGCTGTATTTGGGTCACTATCACCCTTCAACCCCCTGCCCAATATCTATTAGGAAGTTCTAGAATTCCTAAAGCCCACCTGAATCATTACAGCAAGGCAGGCACAGTCCAGAGCTTTTGGGTAGGTTTTCCCCACAAAAATTATCCGTGTTTTTCCTTCCCTGCACATGCCAGAACCAACCCATGAGCTGGAGCTGGACGAGTGTGGCCAAGGTCTCAGGAATCTGAGCGACGCTTTCGGGGGAGGTTCACCCCATGACTGCAATTTATTACCTTTATCAATTATTTGGAAGAGAGAGCTCAGTTGGTAAAGGGGGAAATAAAAGACACGCCACACAAAGAGTAAAGAGGCAAAGTTGACAGACAGCTGAGAAAAATGTAACCTTCATTTTTCCAAGTGAGCCACTGCAAACAATATGTATTTTAACAGATCCAAAGGAAAACTCTTGCATTTTGTAGCAAAAACCCACTAGAATATCTTGCTGATAGCAGCAGACTCGACATCAGAAGAAATACTTGCACCAAAAGTGGAATTTTGTGGGCTTTTTTTCCTAGACGCTCAATGGGATTTGATGAAAGAAATTAATTCAGGGAAGTTTTGTGTCTTATGGTCCTTAGGATCTCAAAATCAACAAGGATTGTGATGGTGTTGTGAGAGGAGTCTTGCACAGGTGAAGGAAAGTTGAGTGGAAAAGAAGGTTCTGTCCTCTAAAGAAATCACCTCACTAAGAAACAAACCAACCACCAAAAAACAAAGAAGCAAATGAATAGTATAAAATAACCTGAATAATAATAATAATTTGCTGATTTGCTCTCAGTCTGGATCAGATCAGGAGAGGAGTGAGGTGATTATAGAGTGCAAATTAAGCAAAAAGGATTAAACGGGACTGTTTTGTTGTTCAGAGCTGGAAACTCCATGCAAACCCCCCAGAGCTCTGAAAGAAATACAGGTCTGGTTCTGCCAGGTGCTGAGCCTGCTCTCTGCTCCTCAGGAAACCTGAAGTCATGAATGACTTTATACTTCTTCAGTGCTGTGGTGAAAGTGAGTCCTTCATTTTTGGGAATCCGGGTCAGAAATGGGAGGCAGGTGGAAACAAAGCACTTTGGAGATGGTCTTTAATTACAGAACTTCAGAGAAGGGACAAGGAAAGACTCTCCTTTGCCCACACTAGCCCTTGAGTTTGGGGCCACTGGGAAAGATTAGACACTGTATGTATGGTGCATCCCAAGCTGGACAAACCTCTGTTCTAACCATCGGCCTGCCAGGGACAGCTCCACTGAAACCGGGGGAAAAACCCCCTTTGGATTCAGGGCTTTGAGCCCCTTCCTGCCTGTCCTCAGGTGGTACCTACCTGCTGCTGCTTCTGACTTCACACTCTGAACATCTTCGAAAATGGGCTCCGAAACCATCTTTTTTTAAATTTTTTTTGAACTTTTTTACTCTTTAAAAGGCATCTTCGTGGAGCGCATTGCAGGTAAGGCCCTGACCAAACAATCCCTTCACTCCACACCATTTTGTGCAACATGCCAGAGCTTTTGGAGGTTGTAAAACTTCAGTGAGAACACCTTCATTAAAAAAGAAATCAAACTGCTTTTGTTTACTATTAAAGCTCAGTCCCCTTCTGCTCTCATGCCCCATTTCTTCTGCTCTGCAGTGAAACGAACTTTTTCTGAGCCTTCTAATTGGGCTTTTTGCATCTGGCTGTGGTACCAAGAGATGGTACCTGGACTACTTTCATCTGCAAAGCATCATTTTCACAGCCACAGCTCCCAGTCTAGATATTTGTCATGTTTTGCTGTGTATGTACAGCTGGACAGTGGCACCGGGAAACAGAAAAGGGGAAAAGGAGGAGTTGGGAAAGTGAGACTGGTGGTGAGGACATGGGGAGAAGGGAGCTGCACACAACAATCCCCCCCGAGCTTGTGCTGGGCTTTGATAGAGCAACCTGGGCTGGTGGAAGGTGTCCCTGCCCATGGCAAGGGGTGGAATTGGATGGGCTTTGAGGTCCCTTCCAACTCAACACATTCCCAGATTCTCTGATTCCACGATCAGTTCGGTGACTGTAGCCATTGAATACTGGAATTTCCTGAACTCCGTTGTATAAAATCCTACCCTTTTTCCAATTGAAGGTCAAAGACTTTTCAGTTTTAACTCCATACTTTTACCCAGCTTATGGTATTATTCAGATTGGGATGTTACTTCTTTTATTGGTCATTTTAGAGATCTATCCACAGATCGAATACAACACGAGAATCCTTTGGCAGAGCCATGAATTTCCAGGGGTTTAATGTTCATAGCTGGCAAATACAGGAAAACCAGCTCAGCTGAATTATCCTTTTCCTCTGGCTGTCCCTGTGACCACGCACACCTGCACACAGGTGCAAAAGTCCAGGTGTGTTAAGAAACCTGCTGCTCCTAATTAAGTCCGGCTGCTTGCCAACATTAACCACCTCTTCCCACTCTTCCACCTTCAGGCGGTTGTAACTGGGATTCTCCTAAATATTCCAGGGAATGGTCACGGCCTCAAGGCTGCCAGAGCTCCAGGAGCATTGGGACAATGCTCTCAGGGAGGCACAAGGTGGGATTGTTGGGGTGTCTGTGCAGGGCCAGGGGTTGGATTCCATTATCCTGGTGGGTCCTTCCAACTCAGGATATTCTGTGACTCAATGAGATACGAAAAGACTCCGCCTTAAATCCAAACAGGATGTTGTAAAACAACCCAAGGCATGACCAAACTCTGCTTCATGGCCAAAGTTGCTTATCTCTACTTTTGTTTCAGCCAAAGAAGCTGTTTTGCCATGGCAGCACTGCTAAATGGCACAAACTCCTTTTGGTCTGAGGATCTATTTCGTTCAGAAAGCAATTGGGGGAAAATCTACTGCTTTGCAAATCTCCCCATAAATTTGAGAGCCCACTTACCTTGCCATGAAGGGTTATTCTGCAGAGTGAGAGGGAACAGAGTCCCTGCAGTTGCCATCTAAGTTGAATTATATTTAACCTGGAGAATAAACTCGGCATAAGAGTTATGCTGCACCATTAAAGTGGAGCCTATGTGGCAGCCTGGAAATGACTGTAAGGTCACCCACAGCCTCCCACCACTTACTCTTGTGCTAACCCCAATAACCAGATTTTAGCTAAATCATAGATACCTGCACTGTTCCCAGACTTTTCCCAAAGACTTGGAGAGATGAGCAATTTATAACCGGGGGTTTAATGTAAACTCTGCAGATACCAAGAGAAAAAAAATGAAACTGAGCAAAATCAGTCAAATGTAGCTTGGAGAGAGATGGTTTGCAAGGGCCTGGAGTGACAGGACACGGGGAATGGCTTCCCACTGCCGGAGGGCAGGGTCAGGTGGGATATTGGGAAGGAATTGTTCCCTGGGAGGGTGGGGAGGCCCTGGCACAGGGTGCCCAGAGAAGCTGTGGCTGCCCCTGGATCCCTGCAAGTGTCCAAGGCCAGGCTGGACGGGGCTTGGAGCACCCTGGGCTAGTGGAAGGTGTCCCTGCCCATGGCAGGGGTGGCACTGGATGGGCTTTGAGGTCCCTTCCATCCCAAACCATTCCATGATTCCATGATTCAGGTATCCACGCAGCCTCCGTGCTTGTGAAAATGAATATCATCAGGTAAGCACTGAAAAATGAAATCATTCACAGAGAAATAAAACAACTTTCTGAGACTTTCATAATGGTTTCCAGGTCGGGAGTCATGAAAGATTGACTTGTGGAAGATATTTTTCGTTCCTATCTTAAATTCTCTTTCCATGTTGGAGAGAACTCCTGGCAGCCTGTTCTCAAGTGTGAACGGAGATAACTTTCCAAAACTTCATTAGTGTCTCACTGATTATCAATAGCTGAGCTTTTATTAATGTATGGTGAATTGAAGTTCCATTCCCTATGATTCAACTGCTTTTTCCTCTTCCTTCTACTTTCAGCAGATGGATCATTAAAGGGTCCCTATAGCATAAACTTATTTAAAGATATTCCTGACTGCTTTGGCAATAGAAAGAGACTTGGAATTTAGTTTCTAAAAGTCAGTATCCCCTCATTTAATGTAATTACAAAACTACATAATTTTTAAAAATGAGACATTAACTCCACATTTATGATATTTAATGCTCTCGGTGTGCAGATGGAATGCATGTAAATGTGAAATTTAAAAAATGGTATTTTAGAAACACTCTACTCCAGGACCTTCTGTACATGACTTAGGGGAATCGGCAGCAAATCCATTCAAAGCATGAGTTATGGATGATAAAAATCCAGGGAACTTGTCTAATAAATAATGGCACTAAAACCCTCTTCCACAGTTCATATTTCTAATGCGAAAACGTGCAGCCTGGTGTGACTGAAATGTAAATCGTGTGCCCTGAGATCTGCTCTCCTGGGGGAGGGTGAGGGGATGGATCCTCCTTGGCCAAAGCACGGCAGTAGCAGCCTGGTTTCCATCCTGGATCATCAAGCCCAACTTTTGACTCTGTTTACGAGGGACCTGAAGTCTTGCCCTGCGTTTGTGAGAGCCCACCTGTAGAAAACTGCTCCCTTTGGAGGGCTTTGGGAGCCTGTCACCTTGCCAGGTGGCCTCGGCACCACACCATCCTGACTGCTGGCACCAGGGACCCATCACAGGGATCCGCACGGATCCAGCATCCCCTTCCAAGCCGACCTGGCTGTAACAGACACCCCAGGCTCAGTTCTCCCCGGTGAGCTGAGTCCCTCTGTGGTGTCAATCCCATGAAATTCCCACTTGTTTGCACCCTACATGGAATCAGGCTCCCTACAGCCACTGAATATTTAAATACACCCAGCATGCGTGTGACCACAAGATCAAAATAAACCCTCCTGATGCACTACCAAGAGGAAAAGTAGCACAGAAATAAAGCCCAGGGGGTCTGTGCTGTTCCTCTTTGTATTTCACTGTCATTTTCTGCAGTTGCTGCTGTGGAGAAGAAGAGGAAGGAGGGAGGAAGAAGAAGAGGAAACTCTGCCAGTTTAGGGTGGTGCTTTAAAACTCACTTGTCATCCTGGGGGTTTGAGCTGGCCATTGATATTTCTCGCAGTGAGAAAAGAGGTGGGCAGGAGCGACTCATATTCAACACCCATTATAATGTAATTCCACATTCCGGGTTCTGACTGATGCTTGAGCTGCAGAGGAAGGGTCATGAGTGACAGAGTCACATAAAGAGGGGGAAATGAGATGTCAAGGCAAGTTAATGGCGCTCCTTGGATATTACAGCTCTCCTGGCTTGGGTCGACCCCCAGCAAAAGTGTACTTGGAACCACGGAAAAACCATGCTTGAAAAAACAGGTTAAATTGTTGGGAAAAAAAAGGTTAAGCAGGCTAAACTGTTGGGAAAATTTTAAAGGCTCTCTTTCCACCTCCATTGGCTTAGACAGTGTTGAAGGAAAGGTCAAGGGAAGCTACCACAGGCAGTTTATCTCAAATCCAAACCAAGAATTATAGATTCATAATATTTTTCAAGCTAAAACTATGCATTTATACTTTTTTTTTTTAACCTGGGGCAGTTTTCTTTCATTTTTCTCCTTATAAAGAGGATCAAAGCTTTCACTCAATCTCAAAGTGGCTTTTTTGTTTGGTTGTTGAATTATAAAAACCAAACCCAAACCCAGAGAATTCTGAGTTCAGTAATTTACAAAGCAGCTTATGTTTTTATCCCCCTCTTTTCCTCTGTTTTGTCTTTATTGAGAAATGCAAGAGGTTGAGAAAAGGAACTTTTATAATTGAATTATTCACAAAAAAGTGGGCAAACCAGGACTTCAGATTTGCCGCTAATAAGCCGCTCCTTTTTTTCTCCCACATCATTAATGTCCCTTTTGCTTAAAGTTATTAAGATGATAAATGGTTATCAATACTTTAGTTTCATAATCAGAAGCGCACTTATTTCTTACACACATAATTCCTTGTGACAGCAGTCACCTTAATCTCGCATTGTTTGTGCTTCAGCAGGCTTTGACATCTCTGTAATTATCTCCTGCTGTTTAATAAAGCAGTTTTATTTGGAAGGCAGAACTAAAGCCTAGCTGATGACCAGGAGACAAGAGGTTTGGCATGGGAATTGGCAGGGATTGGCATCCAACGGGAGCATGGAGCCATTTCTATGGTCTGTAATTTGCCTCAGGTAGGGGGTCTGGAGATTTTTTAGGCTGGGACTGGGCTCACATTGCAATGAGAGGTGCAGGGAGAGCTGGTCAGGCTGTGTGGGGGAACATCCCTCTGCCAGGTGCTGCTTTGCCAGGCACAGCGGGGGCATCCCACCAGCACCATGCCAGGCACCCCTGGGAGGAGTTTTTGCTGTGGGGTGCCTCTGAAAGCGCTGAGGCCTCTTTCTTTTGTGAACGAGGAAGAAGGGAGCTTTCAGGAAACATGGATAGAGAGTGTTTACAAGGGATGGAGGGACAGGACACAGGGAATGGCTTCCCACTGCCAGAGGGCAGGGTTAGGTGGGCTATTGGGAAGGAATTGTTCCCTGGGAGGGTGGGGAGGCCCTGGCACAGGGTGCCCAGAGAAGCTGTGGCTGCCCCTGGATCCCTGGCAGTGTCCAAGGCCAGGCTGGATGGGGCTTGGAGCAGCCTGGGACAGTGGAAGGTGTCCCTGCCCATGGCAGGGGGTGGCACTGGATTGGGAACAAGGTCCCTTCCAACCCAAACCAGTCTGGGATTTGATAATTCTATGAACTGCACTCTTTGTGTCTTGGAACAGCCTTGCTGGGCCTCAAGCAAGTGTTGTTTCTATGAAAACCTTTTTAAGCATCCAGTAGGTTAACTTTATTGTCCACAAAACCATTCCCTGCCCTCATATTCCATGGAAAGCAGTGAACAGCTGATATCCACAGAGTCATGGAATCCTAGAATCCCAGACTGGTTTGGGTTGGAAGGGACCTTAAAGCCCATCTCATTCTCCCCCCTGCCATGGGCAAGGACACCTTCCTGGTTGCTCCAAACCCCATCCAACCTGTTCTGGCCATGTGGAGTTAATTTTTCTCTGGAAAGTAGGAATTTGGAGGATAATGTGCAGGATGATTCACATGCTGAAAACAGCCCTGTTAGCAGTGCCATGGATGCTGATGCTGCTTCGGCTCCTGACAGTGATGAGTGGGGTGTAATATCTGATAAAGATTAGAGGCCTCAGAATCCAAACAAACCTCCTGAACAGGAATCCCATGATACCAAAACACCATTTACAAGCTCTGACAGTGAGATAATTGGTCTGGGTGTGGCTTCTACTTACTGGAATAAATGATGATAAATAGTGACTCTGGCTGGACTTTGACTGGGGAAAATGGAATACTCACAGATATATTTTTATATTATTTCTGCTGTCAGAAGTCCGGAGAAGGGAATGTCTATGCATTTTTGTGTGACCTGTGAGTAGAACAGGGCTGGCTGTGCACAAGCCAACTACTGCACTGCTTCGTTGTGGCTCCCACACCGTGCTCCTTCCTCCATCATAATCTGTGTGTCTCATCCATAAAACCCATACCGGGGCCATTCCTCCTCCTGCCATCGCCCACAGCCATTATTCTTGTCACCTGTGACTTTTCCATCACTTAAGAGTTTTCTCTTGACCTGAAAATTGGATTGTCATCTCAAGATGGATCATGAAAGGAGGAAACATTGCTCAATGAATCCATTCCTAACTCTCCTCTGTGAAATAGTGGGAAGTAATGTCAGGATATGTGATGTCCATCCATCACTGCCAAAGTGTCTCAGGAACCATCAGTTTCTGCTGCCCTTTCCTGCAGCCACCTCTACATGACCAAGCTACTCCAGGTGATGTAAAACAAGCCCTGGGAAGGGGAAACTTGCTGGAAGAGCAGAAAGTAAGGCAAGAAGGACAGATTTCTTTTTTCTTTACCCTCCTGAGAAGTTTGGGGGGGTCAGGTTTGAGCTCCCTCAGCTCCTTTTTGGGGGTCTGCAAGGGAGATGATGCTGGGAAAGCAATGGAGGAACACTTTTTATCAGCTCCCTGTAGGAGGAGATATCACTTTGTCCTCATACCTAGCAGGGCAAATATAGTTTGGGCAGCTGGGCCTTATTACCTGACTCCAGACTTGTGCATCAAGCTTTGCATTTCAATTCACTTCTGCTACTGAGCAGTGCAGGAAGCTGGGGATTTATAGGGAGAGCGTTGACGTGGCTTTGAATTGGGGTTGTAGACTTAAACTACAGAAGTGGTCTTTAGCTCTAGGAGAAGCACTGCATTTATAAAATTAAAAGCAAAATAGAGAAAAAAATAACCCCAGTTAACCTGCAGGCCTATTCCCTTTAAAACTGTGTCTGCTTTCATCACAAAGGGGAGAGGTACATTTGTCAGTGCCGTGTTAAACACAAGATGCTGAGTTGCCAGGAGGGAACATATTTGTTATGACAGGCAAGATGAAATATCCACTGTCTTTTAACCAAGTAAATATTGCAGGACTGCTCATTAAAAATGCAGAGATCTGTCTTCATCACTTGGCCTCCCCCCACTTTCTGCAGTTCCAAATTTCACGGCGGTGAGTGACTGCAGAGTGGTTCAGCTGCCAGAGCCTGGATTAGGCAGTGTGGGGCTTCCCTCTGCAGCCTTTGCTGCCCCACCACCATTAGAGACAGAATGCTTGCCCTGTGCACATGAAATTGAAAATGAATATTTCCAGGGAGAGGACCGTAGGTAGAAAAGTGGTGGCAGAATTAGAGTGGAGAGGGAAAAAAGAAGTACCCCACTTTCGCTGGCTCGGAGAGAACTTGGGTGCGATGAAATGGAAAGTGGTGCAGATTTTCAGATTCAAGCTCTCTAAACTGAGAGTAAACTCTAAAATGAGTTTAGAGTTTGTGTTGAAAACGGGGGCTTGTGTTGAAAACGATGGAACCAGTTGTTCATAAAATATTGCTGGTGACTCTCGCCCCTCTCCTGATCCACTATTGGAGTAGAAACTAGAAAAGCTTTCTCGAGGAGACCTTTCCAGCTAACTTTGCAGTTACCTCATTTTCTCCTTTCCCCCGTTACACCTCCCGTTCAAACACAAAGCACACACTTCACCAGAGGAAAAGACGATTTCCTAGGGCCAGGTAGGTTTTTTTGTTTTTTTTTTTAGCACTTGAATCCAACTGAGTAACAAAGGGAAGAATAACACACTTCAAGCCTTCAAATCATACATTTTGCACAGCCCTTCAGCTGTCGGGGGGCTGTCAGCACACGCTGACTGAGTTCACCCATCACAAACTCCTCATGCTGTGGTACATTTGTTAAAATGAAAGGTGCCTCTCGCAGAATGAATCTCAAGGAATGCATTGCCATTAACTGCAGCCATTGTTGGTGCCTCCGATTGAAAGTCCTACGGAATTTTCTTATTAAGGGAAGTGCTTCTGTGGCAGAGGACGGGGAGCAATTGTGTGCAGAATTTGTATTGCCTCAAGTCTGTTGGAAAGCATTGATAGACTTGAACTGAGGTCGATTGGAGAAATATCCCTGTGAAAACTTGTGTTAATTTTGTAATGGCACGTTCCAGCAGCGAGGCAGGAAAGGAAACTTCTCCAATGCTTGCAATGGAGGTTATTTTGCTTGACTTGCTCTCTCAGATTGAGATGGCACGTCCATCTGAAGCCATCTGTGACAGGCGTTTGACAAAGGAAGCTGTCCACATCGAGCTGTTGGGGTTTGAAAGGGCCATCAAACTTCTTAAAAAACCCCAAAGCACAGGTAGATGCTTAGAAAAGGTAAAGGTATCTGAAAAACAGATTTATGTACCTTTAGGTTGAAGGTAAGATCAACATCTCCAGGTGCAGCAGTCTTTTCACAGAGAATCCAGCTTCACCCAGCTCAGAGGTTTCTAGGCAAACCTCCCGCTTTCCACAAACTGATTTTAAATGCACAAACAAACAAGCAAACAAACACTGATGGGGTTTTTGCAAAAGATTACTACGCTGATTCATTTCACGGCACCCTGAGTTTATTCCCGAGAGCAGAGCATTGAAATTTTAGTTTTGGAGAGCTGGGCAGGACTCACAGAGACTGTGGAGGTGGGACGAGCTCCTTGCTGTGGTTTCAGGGCTCAGGTAATTACATGGAAGTCTGAATTAAAGGACCTTTTGATCCTGAGAGGGTCCAAACATGCAGGGGACACCTGCTGGAAGCTGCCAGAGCATTTTTGTAAAGCCCAGGCATTTTGGCATGCCAGGGTGTTTTTGAGCTGAAAATATGTGTGTCTGTGTGTCCTAATATTCAAAGTCCTCTCTTGGTGTGGGGAAGCAGCTGGGACACGAGGTCCCTGCTCTACGCTTTGTGTTTGGATTTCATTCTCTACAAAACAGATACAGAGAGATTAAAGCGTTTATCCTGCCCTCCTCTCGGACTCCTGCAGAAAGAGAGAGCCCTCCCAGCTTCCACATTTTAGTCCCAGGATATTCCTGGAGCAGGGGTGGATGTTTCTGAGTCACCCAGCCCGGATTATCCCAGCCGTGGGAACGCGGAGCTGGAGCGTGGAGCGAAACATGCACAGCCCACGTGGGTGCTGCAGGAAAGGTGCCAACACCCGTGAAAGATAAGGGTTATCTGAGGTTTGTCTTGCTCTTTGAGGGCTCCCAGCCACAGCTGTGAAAGGCACACCGGGATCCTTCTGTTGTCACCTCCTGTGCTTGACAGGCAGCCCGTGCCAAGCGCGGGGGATGTCAAAACACGGTGTTATTTTGTGAGGAGCACCAGGTGCCTGCAGAGGCAGAAATTGCAGGTTTACCTGGTGTTTAAGGCACATTAATAATACGGTAACTTTGATTTCTTAAACTCTAACTAAAGGCTGTATTCAAAAGGTGCCGTCTTCGGCGCCTTTGCAATTGAATTGCAGTCCCCCACGCCGTATTTTTGGATCTTAAATAATTCTCTTTTGTGATTGCTTGACAAGAATCAGACGTCCTCCCACCCCACGCCAGTGTCTACTGCATGTTTAATGTCTTTATCTGGTTCTTCTTGCATTAGTCATCTGAGTGTTTGACAGGTATACATCCTGGGCTCTTTAGGTATATTTTTATTCATCTATTCATGGGCTCAGTGCAGGTTCTGATATCCATCAGTGCCATTGCCTGAAATTGAAGCTAAACTCTTTTCTCCCGTGGATTAGCACAAACAGATCCTGGCGATGATTTATTTAAACCCAACTTTTCTCTTCGCCAGCACGAGCGCTGTCTTCCAGGACTCGGATTCATCCAGCTGGCTGCAAATCCCCAGGACCTTGCTGTGTCCCAGGATGGGAGTGTGAGATGGGAAATGCCCACATCCAGGTGATCCTGCAGCCCTTACAACCTCCCCCGAGGATGGTCTGAGTGCTTACATTGTCTTTTGGGTGGTTTGAAACTTTCTTAGCACTGCTAGGGTATTTTGCCCATTTTGATGTTTGGTGGTGTGCCTCGCTTCAATGGCAAATTTCGATTTCCTTATCAAGGTTTCACAGCAGCCTCTGGGTTTTATGTTGCATTTGGAGCTGGGAAATGCGGACACAGCCCTTCACAACTGCAAGACTGACTGAGGAGGAATGAATAAGTCAGAAAGGTTTTCATGGCTCATGTTGCTGCTGCCTCATCTCGTGCTGCTGCTGTGTGCTGAATGAATACCTGGTTTCCAAGCATTAGGATCGCTCTCTGATGGGGCAGTGCCTCCTTAGCAGCAGCAGTAGTTAAAGCTGCTGGGCAGGACAGGTGAAATTCAATTTGGCAGCATGGGGAGAAGTGGGGAAAGTTTTGGGGAGGGAGGGGGAGGAATAATTTTGGCCCTCTCACATCGGAGCACAGGAAAGGGGCTGGGACAGGCCGCTGGTGCTTAGGGAAGAGCTGGGAGGGAAGGTCTGGAGCGGAAGGGGTGAGCCGTGAGGATGGGGGTGTCTGCACCGGGGGTTTGATGTCCATCCCCAGAGCCCCCTGATCCCCATCTCCACAGACTCCTTTTACCAGAACCCCTTTCCCTACACTGGTGGTCCTCTTGCCTCTCCCCATCACAACTTCTCCTTGCTTTCCCCAAAACCTCGGTGTGTTGCCCTGTGAGAGGACAAACAGCCCCATGGCAGAACGCCTGGATGTGCCATGGATCAGCTTTCCCGGTTTTCTCTTGCTGGCGGCGCTGTCTGTAGGGTCAGCAGCTCCCATCCCCGACCACAACCTCCTGACAGGCAGGAGGAAGGATCCAGGGGTCAAATGGCATTTTTGGCTTGGCCAGCTGGGATCAGGATCCAGGTGATGATCGTGATCCAGGTCAAGGCTCTTTAGCTGTCCCTGGAAGTCTGACATTGGTGTGTGCCAGAGCCCCTGGGTGACTTTTGATCACATCCCATCCTTACCCTCAGAATTCCTGCTTTAGATCTTCCTGGAACATGGCCAGAAATTTCCTCTGAGACCCCTCCATCAGAACCAGAGCAAGTCACCGGTGAGCTGGTCCCCTCCTACGCAGATTATTCTGTGAACTCAAACCCCGTTCAGAGCTCAAGGCACAACGCGATGCAAAAGAGGAGCCAAAAATGGGGATAGCAGATTTTATTGGAAGGTGCACATTTCTTTGATGCAGGAGCCAAATAACAAGGGGTGAAAAACACTCCTGTTTTACAGACTTTGCACTCCATATGGTAAATGCATATTGTCTGGATTCGCTGGATATGGGCTCAGTGTTTGGCTCTGGAGAAAGCGTGGCTGCACTGGACATGCCAAAATAAGAATAAGAAATAAACACCAACACATTTTGAGACCTGAATTTTGTGTTGCACACAGTGTGTGAAAATAAGTCAAAGCGCAGCTAAACAGTCAAACATTCATATGCTGAGACAGGTAAGACTAATTCTAAATAACTCATATCTAACATCTCATTTTAATGCCTCTTCGATTTGCACGGTGAATTCCAAATATCTTTAAAAAAATCTCTGTTGGTCTCCTCAGCATCACAAGAAATGAGTCTTTTAAAGAACTGCTTTTAAGCCAGGTGAAAACACGCACAAAGGAAATACTTTTGGAAAACCTGTTTCTTCTGGCTGCAGCCTCGGCTTTCCAACGAAAAAAGTGATGTTCGATTTAGGGAATTTTGAGTGTTATATGCAGATTTCCCCTCTTCAGCCGTATCTATTAAGTGTGTTCCGAATTGTTTGAGATGAAAATAAGCACTTTTTTGGCAGTTTTTGATGTTGAGATGCATTTAGTGACAGAGTCTTACTCAGTGAGGAGTCTTATACATTCTTCCTCCCCTGGTGAAGCTCTTTTGATTGACACTGAGTAAAGATCAGGCTTTAAATTTGCACGGTTGCCTCCACATTTAGGAAATGTCAAACGACTCAGGAAAGCCAAGACAGTTAACCTAAAATAGAGGATCTACCCTTCTACTTTTTGGAGGAGATTTAGAGCAAAACTCCATGGTTATAGTGATATAAAATTATCCAAATTAGGATGCGAAATTGCTTTAGGGACTTTTTTGATGTTATGTTTGTGCGGGATGTGGCAAATTACAGATGATGGCAGATGTCTAATTCCAGGACAAATTAGATCAGTTTTGTTTCTCTGAGATTACTCAGCTATTGATTTATTTTACTTTATCTGGCTTATGCTGAATTTTCTCTACTTCTAGAAGGAAAAACTTTTATTAATTTCTTAATTTTTGGTGAGATGGATGAGTGTGGAAATGTTATGGTTTTTTCTAGGGGTACGCCACTGTCCTAGAACCCGAAAAATTGTAGCAACTTTGCCAACCATCCAGGTACATCAGCTAAAATTCCAGCAATGGCTTTGCCCCCTTTCTTCTGTATTTTGGGGGATGCAGTGAAGATGCATTGTCTAAACCAAGCAAACAACATCTCTGAGAAAAAACACCTCAATTTTTCACTAGGAAAAAATTGGCAAATCTGTCTTTTAATGAAAAGAGGGATTTTTTTTAAAAGTTGACAGTATTTTCCTCTTTGAATTTTCATTTTTCCAATCCTAATTCTCCATAATTAAAATTTTCAATATTTCCCTTAATCCTTTTCTTTTTTTTTTTTTTTATGCTATAATATGAAAAAAAAAGCTGCTGGTAACAGTTTTATATCATCTGTACTGATGGAAAAAAAAAATAGAGCAAACTCCTGCTCTTTGATTCTCCTGGGACCAGTGTTTTGGGCTGATGCTCTGTTACTTTCCTGTCCTTCAGCAGGAACTGCCCCTCTGCCCCACCCCTCATCACCCGGTGTGTAGCACTGCCCCAACCTGCTCACGGGTTGTGCTACACCCAGACTAATTCCAGAGGCATTCAGGGATTTACAGAGGACATCCCGACGTCCCACGGCTTTATTTGTCTCTGTGACAGCCCCCCAGAGTGCTTTGCATCTGTTGAAAAGTCATCTTTAATTCTTTTCTCTTTCCCTTTTCTTCTTTGGAATGCAGAGGGACCCCCTGGTTACTTGCATTCGCGTTTTTTTACACTGAGATGATTGTGAACAACGCATCTTTTAAGAACATTTGTCTTCTTTAACAAATACCAGATTCTACTTAGATGATAATGAAATTCAGATGAGTTCTTCCGAGCATTGAATTGTTAGCATTTTGCATCCACTTTTATAATTGAATGTTGTGCCAAGTTTACTAATACTTCCTTTTTTTTCCTTCTCTCATCTCTTAACTGTGCCCGTTTTGTCACTCTCCATCATGGTGGAAGCAAGACACTCACACAGGGAGGGAATTGGATATTTGCACACCGAGTTATTCTCATAGCAGAGGGGCAGTTCCTGCTAAAGGACAGGAAAGTAACGGGGGATCAGCCCAAAACACTGGTCCCAGGAGAATCAAAGAGCAGGAGTTTGCTCTATTTTTTTTTTTTCCATCAGTACAGATGATATAAAACTGTTACCAGCAGCTATTTTTTTTTATATCATAACAAAAAAAAAGGGAGCAAATGCCAGTCTGTGAGAAATTCAAAGGGTGATGATCAGGAAAGCA
>VZTA01002788.1:79502-116007 GCA_013398855.1 Mohoua ochrocephala
TGGTGACACAGGGATGTGGAAGCAGGGCTGGGGACACAGAGATGCAATGTGGGTGACACAGGGATGTGGAAGCAGGGCTGGACACACAGGGATGCAGTGTGGGTGACACAGGGATGCAGTGTGGGTGACACAGGGATGCAGTGTGGGTGACACAGGGATGCAGTGTGGGTGACACAGGGATGCAGTGTGGGTGACACAGGGATGCAGTGTGGGTGACACAGGGATGCAGTGTGGGTGACACAGGGATGCAGTGTGGGTGACACAGGGATGCAGTGTGGGTGACACAGGGATGCAGTGTGGGTGACACAGGGATGCAGTGTGGGTGACACAGGGATGCAGTGTGGGTGACACAGGGATGCAGTGTGGGTGACACAGGGATGCAGTGTGGGTGACACAGGGATGCAGTGTGGGTGACACAGGGATGCAGTGTGGGTGACACAGGGATGCAGTGTGGGTGACACAGGGATGCAGTGTGGGTGACACAGGGATGCAGTGTGGGTGACACAGGGATGCAGTGTGGGTGACACAGGGATGCAGTGTGGGTGACACAGGGATGCAGTGTGGGTGACACAGGGATGCAGTGTGGGTGACACAGGGATGCAGTGTGGGTGACACAGGGATGCAGTGTGGGTGACACAGGGATGCAGTGTGGGTGACACAGGGATGCAGTGTGGGTGACACAGGGATGCAGTGTGGGTGACACAGGGATGCAGTGTGGGTGACACAGGGATGCAGTGTGGGTGACACAGGGATGTGCTCACACAGAGCCAAGGCCTTTTCTGCTCCTCACCCATCCCAGCAGTGAGGGGCTGGGGGAGGGCAGCAGGAGCTGGGAGGGGACAGCCAAGACAGTTGAACCTCAGTGACTCGTGGGATGTTTCATAGGTTCAGTACGTAGGTTTTTGTCTTCCCAAGTCGCCGTTCTGAGGGATGGGGCCTGCTCTCCTGGAGCTGCTGAACACCTGCCTGTGGGGAGCAGGGAATTAATTCCTTAGTTTGATTTCCTTACGTGCACAGCTTTTGCTCTCCCTATTAACCTGATCTCAACCCAGGAGTTTTCTCACTCGTACCCCGTGATTCTCTCCCCAGTCCCCCTGAGGGGCACTGAGGGGCTGAGCTGCCACTTTGAGCTCCACCACAGCGCTCACTTCCTCCCAGTGCTGCTTTTGGGATTAGTTCCTGCACCACGGAGAGCACAGGGAGAGGCTGGAGGATTAGGAAGAAGCTCAAAGAGTTTGAGGAACTGCTCAAGAGACTAAAGATTTCTGGGGGCACAATTTGCTGCAATTACTGAAGTGTGGATGTGCACTTGAGTGTATCTATTTATCTCTACTTTCCTCATTGTCCTGAGTGTTTTACAGGGCTATTGATCATTGGAAAATGGGCTGGGCTGACCACCTCCTCCTCCCTTTGACAAGAGTTCACTGCTGCAGCAAGGGGTCCCTGGCACTGAACATTTTCCCCGTGGAACACACGTGTGATCCTGCCCTCTTCTTCCGTGGCTGGGTAAAATGCATCCAGACAGCTGGATAAGTGTGGGATCGATACGTCTGATTTAACTGCTTTAAATGCCTTCAATTCCTGCTCCTCTCCAGCTGAGCTCTCATGTGGAACACCTCACAAGCGCCAGGACTGCTCTGAAGTCCAGACAACTCTTTGTCTTCCCACGTCTGGTTCATTCCAGCGCAGCTCCACTGACTCGGTGAAGTTCCACTTGACTTCCACAAATAATTATGTAAAGTTTCCATAAAAGTGAAATGGAAATGGGATCTCTGATAAGGAGCAGGATAATGGCTCCCAAGTCCCCAGGCTTGCGGTCTGTGGCTGGTGACAATGATGCTGTGACATTCCATTGACTTCCTGAAACTTTGGTGGTTAAAAAATAAAGAATGCCTCCTATTCTACGAATTTTATTTACTTATTTACTCCAGCACATCTCAAATGCTAACGTGTTCCTACCTTTTTTATCCCTTTAACATGACACTGAGTCCCCCCCTTTTGTGTTATGTAATTTAATTATATGCAGACCTTGAATGTCATTTTCTAATCCTCCGTGGTTCATTTGAAAGTCTTGTAAAATAAAACTAATTGGTGTGTTCATTAAAATGTCAGAAATATTTTTGGGTTCAATTAGATACTACAGTAGTTTTATCCAAATTGTGCGTATAGTACAATAACTATGTCAGGAGGATGTAATTAACAGCAATTTAAATGAACAATTGTCTTAAATTTTTCTGGCTCTTCATGCATGATAACTTAATCAAACAGCAAAGTTCTTACAGACTTATCCATTTGAGAGAGAGGTGAAACACTATAAACTCATATTTAAAAAGTCAGATTGAAAGCCATAAAACTACTGAGCTAAGGAAGGCGTGTGAAAACGGAATGCAGAAGTGTGGTTCCTCTCAGTGTCAGCACTCTGCAGCCAGTGCCAGTCAGAAAATGGACAATTTATGGCATGGTCACCACTTCTGAGGACTGAAAGGTCAGAATCATACAATCCCAGACTGGTTTGGGTTAGAAGGGACCTTGAAGATCCAGTCCCCCCCCCTGCCATGGGCAGGGACACCTTCCACTGTCCCAGGCTGCTCCAAGCCCCATCCAGCCTGGCCTTGGACACTTTCAGGGATCCAGGGGCAGCCACAGCTTCTCTGGGCACCCTGTGCCAGGGCCTCCCCACCACCCCCATCTGAAACAATTTTTTCCTTCTGTCCAGTCTGTTGCCCCTTGTCCTGTCACTATAGGGATTGCTAAAAACTGCTTCTTACAAGCTTTTTATATATTGAAATGTTGCCATAAGATCTCACCACCAAACCCTTCTCCCCTCCAGGCTGAACACCCCAACCCCCTCAGCCTGTCCCCACCCTCAGGGCACCCTTGTGTCCCTCCTCTGGACCTGCTCTAACAGGTCCATGTCTTTCTTGTACTGCAACCCCAGGGCTGGATGCAGTGCTCTGGGTGGGATCTCACCGCTGTGCTCCAGGCTTTTCCTTGCATTAGGACATGGGAAACACCAGGTCCTTCTGCTCTCTTTGCTGTCACTTTGACATAAAACATCAGTCACTGCCCAGTGGGGGCTGTGCCTGCATTTGCTTCTGGCTTCAGTGGCCTTAAATGCAATTGTGTGCAAACCACTTCATTGGACAGCATTTTGGACAGGATTGGCCCTGGTGGGCGAGGCAACCACGGCTCCCAAAGCATCCAGCTTCCTTTTTGGAAAAAAGGATCCCACTGAGCAATGCCACGTTCAGTTTTATAGCAATTACAGAACTTGGTGAGATTTATTTGTGTTATTCCTTTCCATCCAAATACATCAGTTTGTCAAAACAGACATTTTGTGGTAAAGTCTGTTTTTGTTGAGCATCTTGATTGGTTTTTGGTTGTTTGTTGTTTTGAGATTTTTTTAGCTTGCTTTTGTTTCCATTTAAGGATTACTTGAAAACACTTGTAAAGGAATATAAATTTTCTTGATTCACTTATGACTTTATTCTGAACTGCAAACTAACTGTAATACACATGCAAAAATAAGGAAAAGAAACTCCAACAAAACCTTTCCCTTGGCCCAAAGTTAGCCAGGAAGTGAATTTGTAGACAGGTGACAAAGCAAAACCTAAAACCATTCAAAGGCTCCTGAAATGGGGAAAAGCATTCCTTGCCCACCTTCAGTGATCACAGCTTCACCTGAAACATTGAAAACCACTCAGGACATGACCAAAGCTGCTGGAGCTTTCCATAAAATCAACAGCTGGAGCCCACAGAGTAAGTGCTGTGTCAGGTGAGGTGGTCAGCATCTCAAAGGGCCTCTGCTTTGGGATGGGCGTGGGGAATTCCTTGGTCTGAGAGTTTCTGAGTGAGGAAACCTTACTCTTGACACAGTCTGGGCCCCTGGGGAGTCTCCTGTTGTCCCCGTGGTGGGAGAGCCATTTGTGCTTGGGTTCGAAGCCGCTTTGTTCTTGGTGCACGCACGCGTCGATAACGAGCTGGGCTCCCCTGGCATCGACCTCACCTGGCCACCGAAACTGGGTGTGGCCACGTCTTGAAGCTCCAAACCAAAACAGCACCTCCAGCTTTATCACAAAGAGTCACTGAGGTGGGGACTTGGTGCTGCAGGAGATGTGCACCCTCAGTAAGATTCCGCCGTCACTCTCCGCGAGTCAGCCACGCTGAATCCGCACTCGCCGTTCCAAGCCAGGAGGAGGGAACCAGAGCGAAGGATGTGACCGCGATGTACAAACTCCTGGACAAGTTTCATGGTTTCCCCTTTTCCTGGTGCCGGAGTGTAAATAAAAGACCAGCTCTGCGAAGTATTCCTCAGCAGGATGCAACAGAGGAGAGATTAAGCTGCAGTGGGCCACCTTCGTGTTCGGCTGTGGTGTTTGCTGTCTCTTCTCCAAGCAATATTGGCTGTTCCGCGAGCTATGAAGGAATTTTCAGCTGCTTTTTCTTGCTGGCTTTCATTGCTGTTTTTTAATTAAAGCTTAAGGAATTAAATGAAGCGGGGATGCTGGGGTTACACAGGGATGAGAAAAGATCAGGCAGTCAAATCCACCAAGGGGCGGTGGGGCACGGGCTGATTCTCAGATTATCATCCTCAATGATTGTTTTTTCCAGTTTAAAGAATAAACATTAATGCATTTTAAGCATCTGGGTCAGGCTGACAATGTACAACCGTCTGGGTGAATTAGATCTGAAGCAGATTGGGAGCTACTTTGTGAAGATTTTGGGTGCGGTTTGCAGGAGATGCACCGGCGGAAGGCTTCTTTCTGTGCTATCATTTCGGGGAGGGAGAAATGAATAATCAAATGCTTAATAAGAGATCTACCTGTTTGGAAGGGAAGGTCTATTGCACGAGGCATAACTCTCCCTAATACAGCAGTACATCTATTTATTAGGCACAAACATTTGTAACAGTGATTGTTTTGTTTACAGACTGTGGCCACATTGTGTAATTTAGCTGCAAGGTGCCATATTTAATTGAGGTGGGGGAGGAAATGAGGCTATCAGCCACGCTCCTAATATTTACAGACATGGAGCTCTACTTTTCCATTACTCTTGTAATGGATGCAGGTTTGAATTAATTTTTAGAACTGCCAGGAATAGCAGCATATTGGATTCTCTCGCTATTTTGTTTTATGTTCTGTGTCCCCGCAGTGTCTCTTGATTGCTACTCATTAGAAACAGGCTGCGCTCGTGTTTACCAGAACAAAAAATATTCCCTTTCCTCGCTGCACCTTGCAATCCAAACTTTGCCTTTGATTTTAAAAGATGCAAATTAAATATTTAAAAGTTTCAAAGACTGTATCTTCTACCGTTTTAAACAATGATGAGATTTTATGATGAGCTGGGAGGATTTTAAATTATATTTCATGTGCCATAGGCAAGAGAACTGTGGTTATTCCTTTGCCTCATTTTCTTTTATGGAATAATAATGTGTGTTTATCTGGAGACGAGCACCAGGGCTTTATTTCCACAGTGTGGTGGGATCATGACTGGAAGGGTGAAGTGCCAAGCCGGGCTTGGGAGAGCCATGGGCTGCTTCTGGATCTATTACGAAGCTGTGGGGCTGGTCTTACATCTCTGTGGGGTTTGGCTTTGAAGTTCTCCCTGTTTGTACCACCAAGATGAAGATCCCGTTGGGGGACCCAGAGAAGTGTCACATGGAAGATGATGCAATTTTGGGGTGAAACTCCCCACATTTTGCCAGCCTTCTGGGCTCACTCATCTTCAGAGCTCAGCTGCTCTACTTGCATGGGATACCTGTGTAAAAATTATAGCACGGGGACCTGTGAGTGGCCTTCATGCAGCTGAATTTGATTCTGAAGACTTCATTTTAATACATTCTATTTCAATCTTAATCTGAGTTGCATTTTGAAGGCTTTGAACTGTGTTATGTTGGGATAACTGTATGGGATTTTGTAGAATATGCAGCAGCTTAGGCCGTACCATGGAATCCCAGAATGGTTTGGGTTGGAAAAGACGTTAAAGCTCATCCAGTGCCACCCCTTGCCATGGGCAGGGACACCTTCCACCTTCCACAGCTGCTCCAAGCCCCATCCAACCTGGCCTTGGACACTTCCAGGGATCCAGGGGCAGCCACAGCTTCTCTGGGCACCCTGTGCCAGGGCCTCCCCACCCTCACAGGGAGGAATTTCTTCCCTATATCCCATTTAACTCTGTCCTCCTTCAGCTTAAAACCATTTCCACTTGTCCTGATGCTCCATGCCCCCATGAAAAGTCCTTCTCTAGCCTTTTTTAGGCTCTGTTTGGGCACTGGAAGTATCAGGTATGAGCTTCCAAGCAAAACGTTATTATAACATGGCAAGAGTGGAAAATCAGGGGGCTCTCAGGCACTCCTTGGCATTTACTGCCTTTGGACCCTGAGGGGAGTTTGGGTTTGCAGAGTCCTGGGAGCAAAGTTTCTATCAGTTCATCCACCCTTGAATCTCTTTCTACATCTTCAAGACCTGGTCTCTGAACGTGTGTCCTTGAGCACAGCACGCTCAGGGTCACCAGGGAGCTGATACGGGCTTCAGTGGTGATGGAAACGCTCAGATCCTTGCAGCAATTGCCTGAAATAAATTGTCTCTCATGCACAGCACCGTGGAACACGGGACTTTTATCCCCATCACATAGATGGACAAAAACTATTTCTCCCTGTAGCTGCCAGTTGCTTGTTTGGTAATCCAGTTAAAGCGTAAGCTTTAATTAAGCCAAATTTCAAATCTACTGTGGAAAATAATGTGACATTGTCAGATTCTAATTCTTTATTTGAGGCTGGAGAAGCTGAGTTGCTAAGAGACAGCATTTTTTTTTTTTACAAAATGTTACTCTACTTCGTGGTTTCCTAATTAATATTCGATGTCTGGTGTTTATATAATGCCAATCTCAGCAGATCAGACAGAGTTTGCTCCCTGTGCAGGGAGGAAGGAGAACATGAGGGAGCCTCTCTGGAGGTGAAAGCAGCTCTAGGGAGTGATGTGGTCTGGCCCTGGACACCTCCAGAAGCTGGGGGGCTGCAGCACTGCAGAGCCCTGAAGGGACAGACACACAGGAAAGTTTCCCAGCTCTTTGTTTCCTTCTGACTTTCTCTGTCCTGCCTTCGAGTTTCTGAGTTTCTGAGTGGTTCCTTGGCACCACTGACAACAACAGGGCCATTCCTATCGATCTCATGAGTCACCACTGCCTGTTTCCAGAGGCTCTTATTGATACCCAACAGCATCCCATGAATACTCTGCTTGGCCCAAGGGATCCTGTCATCCTCCCCCCGCTGCCAGCCACTGAATCAGCTCCACTGCCCATTCCTTCATGCGGCCTTCCAATAATTCACCCTGCTCCTCACACATCCCTCAGAGCCCCCCGCTCTGGAGAGACACAGTGCACAAAGGCAGCTTCCACGGGAATGCATGGATGTCTTTCCACTGCCTGAGCAGCAGGGAAAAGCTTTATGGCCAGACTTCACAGTGCAGCTGGTGAAGCAGCGATGCTGTGAGGGCATGTTCCCACTCTCAGGCATTTCTTTCCCTCCCTGGAGGCTTTTGCCTGCAGCCAGAGAAATATCTTCATTGCAGCTGAGAAATAATAAAACACCATTAACACTTATCACTGCCTGGGCTTTGTGAAAGCCATTCTGAGATGGCAGTGTAGTGCTGAATAGGACAAACAGGATGAGAGATGCTTTAATTAGTGTACAGGCAGTTGAGCTCAATAAGTCTGGGTTCAATGAAAAGGTTGCTGTAGTGCAGTGATGCTCATTCCAATTGCCCACATATTTTAAGAAAACAAACCCTTCTCGCTAATACTTGGCACGGCTTGAGTTTTAAAATCGAGTTTTAAAAGTCAAATGTTTCTTTCTCCCAGGCTCAGAGGTAGAAGGCAAAACATTCTCTGTGTGTGTTGTACAGGACCATCTGTGTTTTAGATTTGATGGAAATAAACCTTACAATGAAGTCCACCCTCAGGGATCCCATCAGGGAACATGGGTCACATCAGAATATCCAATATTTCGATATGTTTTACTTCATCTAAACATCCACTCCAGAAAACCACACAAGGACAGGTTCCCTATTAATCCACTTTGTCTTTAACACAGATTTGCCTTGCCAGCTTAATTTCATACTTTGGTTATCATCCTTATAGATCACAGCATCAAAGAACGATTTCAGCGATTTCAGCGGTGCAACCAATTTTATCTTGTCACTTTTGGTAACTTTGTGACTGTTTGGCTTTATGTGTGTTGGTCTTTTTTTATTCCTTAAGGGTCCCGGATAGTAATTTCCTCTTTATTTATCCCTCTGACACTTTATTTGTCTTGCACTGACTTTTTGGCTGGCAGTGAAAGCGAGGAATGCTGCCTGAATACCTCTGCATTGTAAATCCACAGGCAGCTCCATCTTTACCCCCTAAAATCGCATTCATTGGTGGGCTTTGCAGCTACTTATCCATTCATTTCCCTTTCATTTCCTCCCTTTTTTTCCCTGCAAGCCCTTCCTGTGAATGCCAATAAGACGGCTTCAGGTCTGTGGGTTGGGTGGGATCCTCTCCTACTCTTCTCACATTTCTCCAGGGGGCCCAGCCACTGTTTCTCATCCTGACCCTTGCCTGCTGCAATCCCAGTCTGGAATCCCTGCGCTTGGGTGGAATCCTCACACTGGCCGACCTGCAGGGTCGTGTCCTCAGCTCTTCTTCCAGGAAACTGGAATTTATGTGTTTCAAACCCTTCTCAGCCTGAATGCTGGAAAACAGGGTCTGAGGGGAATCTGTGATTGTTCCCAGGGAGAGATTTGTCTGCCAGTGAACCAGCTGGAGTGTGCTCTGGTGGGATATTCACGGCGTGTAGGGATTCGGGGTGTTGAGACGTGCAGGGCTCTCCTTTCCTTTTGGGGTGCTGCCTGTCATTCCTCATCCTCTTCCTTCCTTCAGTTCTGAAATACGAGGTATTTAAAAACACACAGGGATCATGCAGAATATACAGAATTATATTTGCAATCTCTCCAGTTTGGAGCCTTTTTTTGCTCATTTTTTTCTTCTTTAGACCCAGCAACAGAATCCTGGAATATTCTGAGTTGACTCCACAAGGATCATTGAGTCCAACTCTCCAGTGAATGGCCCATAGAGGGACTGAATCCTCAGCCTCGGGGTTATCAGCACCATGCTCTAAAACAAAGATTTTACAATGATTTTGAAGAATGCAAGTTTTTTTTTCCCCAAACCAGTGCTTAAAACTTTGAGAAAGGTGCTATTCTCCTTAGCAGTGTGCTCTGCAACTCATCGGAGGGACATTATTTAGGGGTAAGGATTATTTAGTCTCATACAAGGAACAACCAGCTCAACAAATATTACGGCTTCTGTAGACCCACAGAAGAAAAATACCTCATGGAAAGCCCTGCAAAGCTCGCAGAAAAGCTCCCTGAGCAGCTTTAGTCCTTCCACAACCCCTGTTATGAGGCATTATCCAAGGACTGTTTCCCTCCTGGTTTCTGAAGCATTTCCTCTTGCTCTTCTTACCGCAGGAGCTGCAGGTGGTGAGCAAAGAGATGGGAGAGGCTGGGGCAAAATTAATGCTCTTTCTTCACAATGGGGGTGTTTTCTCCAAGGAAAATTTGCTATCCTGCTCTTCACATCCAGGTCGGGATGTGGCCAGTGCCTGAAGTTCCCTGCTGATGGAGGAAGGTGCCAACCTGATCTTCTGGCCTCGAGCACGGAGGGCACAGGGGGACAGGAACGTGGCTGCAAACATCAACAGCTCTTCTGAGCTCTAGACCTGGACACAACGAAGAAGTCTCCAGCACATGTGGAAAGATTAGGATAGTTTTTTGAAAATGTGGTTTGTTTGGTTTTTTTTTAATATCCTGCTAAGCAGAGCTCTCTTACGGGAGAGACTATTTGCAAGTCTAGCCACACACACTGAGTTTAGCTCAGAGACAAAAGGGCTCTTCGTGACACACTCCTGCTATTACACTTCAAAATGGGATGCTTTAACTCTTTAATTGCTTTTGTCCTTTTCAATTGTTTTCTTTATTCCTTTCCTGCTTTGCCTTCCCCTTCCCAGGACATTATTTTCCCCGTGATGCTCCCCAAAAGCCATGCCCAATTTACATGATGTAATGAAGTCTGAAAGGACGAGCGCTCCTGCTCTGGAGTTCAGAAAGCAGCAAACACGGAAACATTGCAAGTTTTCCACCTCACCAAACCCTCTGTTTGAAATCAAGGAGAGCAATCAGGCTGATTCCTGGAGCAGGGAATTCTGACTATGCGTGTGTGAGATCCCACCTGCAGTGCTGTGTCTGGTGCCCCCAGCACAAGGAGGATGTGGAACGGCTGTGGTAAGTCCAGAGGAGGCCACAGAATTGATGAGGGGGCTGGAGCACCTCCCCTCTGGAGCCAGGCTGGGAGGGCTGGGAATGTTCAGCCCAGAGAAGAGAAGGTTGTGTGGAGACCTCACAGCCCCTTCCAGTGCCTAAAGGGGCTACAGGGGAGCTGGAAAAAGGACAATTCATCAGGAACTGGAGTGACAGGACACAGGGAATGGCTTCCTACTGCCAGAGGGCAGGGTTAGGTGGGATATTGGGAAGGAATTGTTCCCTGGGAGGGTGGGGAGGCCCTGGCACAGGGTGCCCAGAGAAGCTGTGGCTGCCCCTGGATCCCTGGCAGTGTCCAAGGCCAGGCTGGACAGGGCTTGGAGCAGCCTGGGCTAGTGGAAGGTGTCCCTGCCCATGGCAGGGGGTGGCACTGGATGGGCTTTAAGGTCTCTTCCAACCCCAGCCATTCTGGGATTCTGGGATTCTGTGAGTTGAGATTTATAATCAACTGTCAGTGAATTTTTCATCACCAGATAAGGCCTGACACTGCATATTTGAGCCTTTTGTTTAGTCACAGCACTTAAATCCAGACCACCACCATCCTAAAAGCTAAGAATGTTTAGATACCTTTTCCAATGTCATCTGTGTGGCATTACCCAGCTGGGAACAGGTGAATCCCAACCGGAAGGAAGTGGAATGTCCCAGGAGCTGCTCCAGGTCCAGCTGTGAAAGAAAGAGGTTGTGTGAAGGGAAGGGTGGGAGGCAGAAGAAGGAAGAAAAGCAGGTTTTTCTATGAAGGTGTCCTCGCAGTCTGGACACTTGGCAGGGAGGTGACCACACTGTGAGTGCCACCTGGGGCAGGTTCCAACCTGGGCCGTGTGTTTATCAAGCTATTCTAAAAATAAACTTGTCCTGGTGGGCTTTGTCAAGGATCCCACATGTTTTAAGTTAAATTCCTAGATTTGGGGGTTTATCACTGCAAGTTCTCAACACTGAAACCTTTTTTTTTATCACTGATGCATCGCCCTGGCCATAAATCCAAGCAATGACTCCTTGCTTCTCTTCCTCATCCGAGTTAACAAAGCCACTTGGGCGGGATATTTTTCACAAAACAGGACAAAAACCTGGCACCATCCTTTGTCAGGGGCAGCCTGACAATGCAATGAAGGGTGATTATTTTGGTATTGATTCCAAAAGATTCAGATCCACACCCTTCCAAGGGTTAAATGCTTCCCGCCTGTGCAACAGTTAGAGCCGGGAAGTGTTGGAGTTGCCATAGCAACAGGGCATATTTGATTCCGATGGAAAAAGGGTAAACAAGCTCTTTTTATATTTCAGAGCTAAATGAAATGTGGCCCCCAACTTTGTGAGGAGTTATTATAAATACTGTTAAATCACTCCAGAAAGATTTCCTTTTTTTTTTTTAATAAAGTAAAGCAAACAATAAAGAGGAAAAAAGGAGACGTGGAGCGAAGCCTGTGGTGATGGCTCCTCCTGCCCCACCAAAGACCTCCCAGGCCACAGAGGTGGCTTTGGCACAGGTCCCAACCCCTCGGCACAGCCTTTGCCATCGGGGAGGGACGGGACACGAGGTGCTGGCACAGCAGGGTTTGACCTCCTGAGCTCATGAAGAAGTTTCTGGGCTCTGATCCCACTTCCCTTTTTGTCCAAGGTCTTCTGAGGCCCTTCCATTCGAGGTGGGTTTGCGTGGACACACTGCACAGGCAGGCTGAGGAGGGGGAGCAAAGGGACAACTCCTGCCATCTGTTCTTTCCTTCCAACCAGCGTCACGTTCCCACCCCTCTCCTCTGCCTCCACCTGCAACAGGCAGAGGCCTCTAAAGGCTGGAAAGGAATTTAGGGTCAAAACAGTTGGTTTTTCTTGGAGGGAAACCTCTTTATTAATTAACAAGTGTATCTCATGGAAACAAGATCTTCCCTGAAGGAAATTTTGATTTTGTTAAGAAATCCCTTCTTTTCACATTAAGAAGTTAAAAATTTGGGGAATAAGAGGGAAAACATGCAAAACATCCCTTTTGGCCCAATCAACATTAACTTTTCCATGTTGATTTACATAGGAAAAAAAAAATACGAATGTATTTCCACAGATCTAGCGGGATAAAACCATCCTCTGGTGGGTAAGTAACTTCTTATGTGTTTGATTAGTGATTAAACCACACATGATTTTTTCTTTTCCCTGGCAAAAATATATCTGAGTAGGAAGCTCTGAATGTCAGCGGTTTGGCTTTCGTATTTCTTTAGAAAAGGACTGAAAAATGTCATGGTAGAAATCAGTGCCCAGAAGCCACCTGTGACCTGAAGCAGCACTTCACGCATGGGTGAAACGACTTGTAAATGGCCCAGGTGTCTGCATTGCCAACAGGGGCCTTTTCCAATAAAATTCCACTCCCTAAGTGACACTTACAGAAATGAAATTAGAGCAAATTGGTTTTTTTCCCCTTTTTTTCTCTCTCTCTCTCTCTCCTGACACATTTTGCACCTTCTGCAGAGGACAAGGAGGTGCCAGATACACCTGAAATAAGGTGGCTTTGAAAAGATTGGGAAACAAATTGCTTGAGAAGTGGTTTTCTCTTTCAAACTTCTGTGCTCTTCTGGGGTTTGGTGGCTTGATGTGAGCTCCTCAGGAAGCTCCCACATGGGATCCGTCGGCGTGGCTCGGATCACCTCAGTCCAGCACATGGAAAAGCTGAGGAATGGGAGATGGGAGCCAGTGTGCAGCGAAATGCAGACCTCGTTCCCTCTGTGCTGCTGTGAGAGTGAACATTTGTGGTGCTGCTTCACCCGGTGCCCTTCCAGCACTGAAACTTTGCCTGCTGCTCCTGGATATTTGGGAAGAGCTGCCATACCCTCTTGTCACAGACCTCTACCCATGCAGGCTCCGAAAAATGCTCCTTTTCAGCCTTCAGGATGCTCCTGGATCTTTGAAGAGGAGACCCAGGCAGGTGACTGGGCTCTGCAGGGGCCAGTGGTGAGGGGAGGTGGTGGCCAGCAGCAGCACTGGGGACATCACGGAGCAGCAGCCAGGGTGGCACAGCTGGGATTGCAGCAGGAAAAGAAGCTTTGGGAATGAGATTTAGAAGAGGAGGTTAATTAATGGATTTAGAGGAGAAGGTTGGTTGGCTTAAGTGGAAGGGACATGAGCCACAGGAGAAGTGGACCAGGCTGGGAAGAACAACCCTGAAAGAACAAACAAAGTGCTGAGTGCGTGAGTGAGAAGGAAAAAAATGCAGCTCCCAAAAAGAAGCTCCAAGGTGGAAAAAGCTGGGAAGAGTATTGGGTATGACAGATTTTTGAGGTAGTAAATGGGAATTCTGAGCTGGGAAGCCCTGGAATTTTGCCTGTGCTGTGGCACTGGTGGGAGCAGATGAGAAGGGTTTTAAAGACATGTCGATTAAAAAGACTAAAAGACACATTGCCACTCGGGGAGCTGCAGCTGGGAATTGCTTTTCATGAGGAACTGTCCCCTCTTGTCACCTGTTTTTTTCCTGTGGAAAGATGGCTTTCAGGGAGTGGCCCAGGCTCCTTTCCCACCATCAGCAGGTTTGTGTGCCACCGGGGTCTTTAACACCCACAGGGCCTGCAAGGGCTCAGCAGGCACTGAAAGCAAACCCTCTGGGTTTGTTTCACATCAGGACACAAAAGTTTCCCGGGAGAGGTTTTCCTTTCAGCCAGGATCTATTTTAAAGCTGCCTTTTCACAGCAATCTCACCACTCCTTCCAAGCCACTTTCATTTTAGCTTGCGAAGCTTTTAGGTGATGTCCCCAAATATAAATAAAATAGCCCCGGTTGGGGAGGAGATAACAAACTGCAGTGGCTTCAGTGACGTTCACTTTCCTTTAAACCGTGCACAAGGAGTCCCAGCCACGTCCCCTAACGAGAACCCCTCATTAAAAGGCCTGAGGCAAGGAAATAAAGCAGGTCTCAAATCCATGCTGCTGCTTTAGAAGCTTTGGTCTTTGATAGACCTGTTTTATTTGCCAGGCAAAGATCGTTGGGATGAGGACATTTGTCCGATGAGAGCATTGGATCTCAGGTAGGCTTTGCTGTGATTGCAGGCAAGAATCCACCGCCACGGGGAGGTTTTCTCTCTCCTGGGGGAAGCAGCAGCTCCTCCCGTGCCCGTGGTTATTGTGGGTGCTCAATCCCAAAAGAAATGGCTCTGGGAACCATATTGTGGCGGTGGCTCGGCCCTCTGGGGGGCTGCAGCGCCCTCGTGGCCATCGGACCACTGCCACATGTGTGTGTTCCCCCCTCGTGTTTGGATTCCCTGTTTATTATGGATGTTCTCCGTTCAATGTGTGTGTCCCCTGGTAAATATTCATGATGTTCTCCAAAGTTCTGTTCACTCCGACACCCCATTGGTTCCTCCCTACCCAGTCCCTCCTTCCCCAGTCCCGATTTGTTCCCCGCTTGTCCCTCAAGTTTCCTTCCGCCCATTTGCCCTTCCCTGATGGGTTGCCCTGTTCCCGTTCTAAACCCAGATCTTCAGCTTTCCCGGTGTCTTCGTCCCTGGCCCCTCCACAATGAACCATCTTGCTGGAACCCACACGAGGACCCTTCCCTCCTCCTTTGGCTGCGGCGCCTCCCCAGCTGACACTCTGCGAGCCCCTTCCCCGCTCGGGAAGGACAGCACAGCAAGAGCAGCAGCCAGCTCCTGTCAGCAGTGGCCGAGCCCTGTGGCCAGGGATGCTGCAGGACAGCCGCAGATTCCCTCCGAGAGGGGTGGCTCCAGGGGAGCTAACACGGCGCCATATCCCAGTCTCCTGAGCCAGAGGTAAAGCCAGCAGGGAACACTTGAATAAACACAAAAGCAGAGCAGTGTATTTTCACCGGCATTCCTGTTGGAAGAGAAGGCCTGTTCCATTAACGGCATTGCAAGAACGCAAGGATTGGCAGCCGCTCCGCTCGGGGGCTTTTCCAAGGAGAGGAGGAGCAGGGGGAATAGGAGATCACCTGTCAGAGCAGGGATTTGGAGTGAATGACTCATTAATGTGACAGAGTGGGGCTGCTCCTGCCTGCCAACCCCTTTGGCTTGTGGGTGTCACATTTACTTTTCCAGATTTTCAGCTTTGGTTTGTTTGCGCTGAATTTCCTCTCATGGATTTTTGCTTTAACTGTTGTAGGCAGCTGGAAACGAGAGGGTAGATTATGGTGAGAGGGGAATAGTGTTCCATTTGTATTTGTTGAAGTGCCCAGGGAGCAGATTTGACTTCCTGGAGAGGAAGAGAAGCAGCAGCAGCAGCAAGGGTTGGTTATACGGAGTAATAACCCCGTGATGACTTTCCAAAATGAGTATGTGCTAAACTGATCTTCACAGTTCCTGGTGACTTTGGGAGCAAGATGAGGAGATATCCATCTCTTTTCCCCCTAAGCTACGTGGAGACAGGTGTTGGATGGGGCAGCCTTTCTTAGCTTGGACTGTGGGCTCTGGAGCCTGTAAAGGATTTGGATACTGAAAAGTCATGCCTGGCAGGAGCTGGGTTCGGGGTGCTGAGCTTTCTGTACAACCCACAGCTCCCAGCAGACACCAGAGTGCTGGGAAGAAACACCTGCAGTGGCCGGGGGTGCAGCTCCAGGCTGGATTTTTCCCCATGAGAACTCAGCGAGGCTCCTTTATGTTAAATCCCACAGTGAGAGAGGAGGCTGTGGCACTCCTGTTCTTACCCAGGAGACGACACTTATCTAATTTTGCACTTGGTAGACACCGTAGGTTTCATCTCACCCATACATTGTGATGTCTGTGCTCCAATTTTAAATGAGCCAAGAAACACAGGCTGGCACCCTGGGTTTATTTTTTGTGTCACAGTGGGGGTGTTTCGTGGTTTGGTAGCTTTGGTTGCCCTGAGGAAAAAGCTGCTGGGAGAACGTTGTGACTGCCAGAGCTCCTGTCTCACCTCCTCCTCCCCCTACACCTTTGGAATGAGATGATCTTTTAAGTTCCTTTCCAACCCAAGCCTTTCCGTGGTATTTTGGGTATGAGAGATCTCTCACCCACACTTTCCTGCAGGTGTCACTGAAACAAATGTCTGAATAAAGCCATGAGGTGCCATCAGTCTCTGCTGAGCAGAAGATGCTGCATAAGGTCAGGTTTTCTGGATAATGAAGCAAGAAACTTGAGGGAGTCACTTTGGAAACAACCTGGCTGTTGTTTATGGCAGTTTATTTCAAGATTACAGATAACGATCGGCATAAATGTTCTTATTTCAAGGAAAATTCACTACCATAATCCTTCTGACTTCAGGGGAAAGAGGGGAAGGGGAAGGGAGAGGAGAGGAGAGGAGAGGAGAGGAGAGGAGAAGAGAAGAGAAGAGAAGAGAAGAGAAGAGAAGAGAAGAGAAGAGAAGAGAAGAGAGAAGAGAGAAGAGAGAAGAGAAGAGGACAGAAGCTTTCCCTTGTTGTTTTCTGCTACCAAGTGGTAGAATACTGCAGACCAGTAGAAAAACAACCCGCATCCCCTGCATGCACCTGAGTCCTCCATCCTTTTTCCCCAGGCTCGAGACTCCCCCCCTCAGAACCTTTTCCTGCCCCAGGAGGGCTCCTCAGCCAGGGTGCTCCTCTTCCAGCTGTAGCAGGAGCACGTTGGAACACCACCGGCTTGCCAAGCATGTGTTTTCAACTGTGGATACTTCTGCCGTCCTGCCAAAGCCGGGAACTTCCAAATGAGCAGTCACAGCAAAACAAATCACAATCTCAGCTGCTGCAGGAGGTTCCAGCGAGCTGGAACTCTATTTATTATATGCTTGAGAGCCCCGGGGAGCGGCACAAAGCTGTGTGTTAATACATGGGCAGGCAGAAGACAGACAAGGCAGATGCTGCATTAAGCACAGCTCATTGGAATTGGAGAGCAGCGAGGCCCTGGTCCTGCCTGTCTGAGGTGGTCAGCTTGATAGGCTCTTTAGAGAATCCCCAGGAAGGCTGCTGACACGCAGGCACGACTGAAATCCTGTCTGGAAGCACTGGCAAGTGGAGCAGAGACAGACTCCTCCTGCTCAGCTCCTCGAACGAACCTGCTCTCTCTCACCGTGGGTTCAGTGTCTGAGCCCAGGAGGTCACCCTGGGGGAAATCTGCCCACAAAAAAGTGGATGGGAGGTTTAATTGCTGGACCAGAGCAGGAGGATGCGAACACGTGAAAAAGCATCAGTGCAAAACCAAGGTCTCCTACCAGTTTTGGGTGCCACAACATGAGAAAGATCTAAAGCTGCTGGAGAGAGTCCACAAGAGGGACCTGGGGATGGTGTAGGGTCTGGAGGGGCCAAATGAGGAACAGCTGAGGGCACTTGGTGTGTCCAGCTGGAGCAGAGGATACTGAGGGCAGAGCTCAGCAGGGGCTGCAGCTCCTCCTGAGGGGCAGCTCTGATCTCTGCTCCCTGTGACAGGGACAGGACCCAGGGAACGGCTGGAGCTGGGCCAGGGGAGGGTCAGGCTGGAGATCAGGGAAAGGTTCTTCCCCCAGAGGGTGCTGGGGCACTGCCCAGGCTCCCCAGGGAATGGGCACGGCCCCGAGGCTGCCAGAGCTCCAGGAGTGTTTGGACACTGCTCCCAGGGATGCACAGGCTGGGATTGTTGGGGTGTCTGAGCAGGGCCAGGGGTTGGATCAATGATTGTGTGGGTCCCTTTAGCTCAGGATATTCCATGATTCTATAATTCCACAGTACCTTAAAGGGGCAGTTTTGGCTGTGCTCAGGTGACCAGCACGGCCTGGCTCCCCAAGCCCAGAGGGACGGCAGGGACAGGGCAGTGAGGGGGACAGGACGCTGCTGAAGGCAATGCTGGCTCCCTCCTGCACTCCAGACCAAACCTTCAGCATCCTCCCGTTGCCCCAGCGTTCACTGTGGCTGCATTCATGGCCAGGTCCACATTAATTGCTTTCTCTCCTGTCTCTACACCTTTGCAAGCACACCTTCACCCCAGGATTAAGCACCTGTCAGGACTTCCGAAGACTTGTCTATTTTTGTTGCAAAACCTCATTTCAAATAGGTTACAAATGACAGAACCAAGGACTTCTGATATCCAGCTCCTTGTTCCCACTGTAATATTTCCCTCGGCATAATATGCAAGTTGTATCACCACATTTTTGTAAATTATCATCTTTGTGTCTCCAAAACCTTGTATAATCATAAATCTTGCGACGCACATAACAATGATTAAGATTAGCAGCTTGAGTTTCACCTTCAGCGCCTGCAAATTAAAGCTCAGAGGATGGGCCCAGTTAAATGAAAATGAAGCAAATTAGCTGCCTTTTATTTTGGGTAATTTTTGGAGCGCATATGGTCCGTTATCTTTTCATATTACAGATACACCATATCTGGGGCTGCACACAATGATGAATATTGGTTGGTTTCCCCATCTGGTACCTTATTTTGATTTCTTTTTTTTTAAAAAGAAAGTTGTTATCAGCCAGTAAGGTCAGCCTGCTGCTTGTATTTTGAATTTAACTTGTTATTAGACTATTACTCGAGCCCCTCGTGCTTGCTCCCACTGGACTCACTTGAGGCTTGTGGATCTCTATGAAAAAGTGTGATTTAACGATATTTTAAAATGTAAGGTCTTTGTTTGTTTTGGGGTTTTTTTTATGTTTAATCACCGTATTCTTGCTAGAAACGGATTTTTTGTCATATTATGTCCCTTCACAAGTAGCAAGGAAAGCAGGGATACTTCTGATCCATGTACAAGGAAAGCAGTGGACACATACACTGCATTTCTCTACCTTGACTCCGGTGTGACACCTGCAACCCATCTGAAAAAGCAGTTTGTCATCACATGGAACTGCTTTTTGCATTTCTGTGATTTAAAGCAGTTAATTAGTGGGGTGTTGGAAAGTTCTTTCTAATAAACCTAAACATTGAAGGTTTTAAATTCTTTCTCCCTGAGTCCTTCCCTGCTCGCGCCGCCAAAATCAAGGATAGTTACATTTGTATATTCAGAGGTAAGACAAAACAAAATTCTGTGGAAAATAAATGGCAGGAGGAAAACCTGAAAGTCTTGTTGAAAAAAAAAATTGTCCAGTGAATCATTTCACCCATTTCTCCATCAAGGCTCAGCAGACACAAGAATACACAGAGCAGGAGCAGGCCGGAATGAATACATTTGTATGGAGGATCTCTGCAAAAAGGGAGAAAAAGGAAAACAGAGGATGGGATGGGGAAAAGGCCGAGCTGTTTTGCACATCTTCTCCACAGAACAGCCTTCCAAATGTGCCATAAGTCAGGCAGTTGGTGTGGGCCCTGTTGTGCAGATGGACCAGCAGCAGCTCCTCTTCAGCCGGGCACCTCCGAGCCCAGACGGAGCAAACACCCTGGCAGGGGTTCCCTGCAGCACAAGGTGGTGGTGTGGGGTTGTTTTATTTTAAAAACCTTCCATCAGTCTTTTGGCAGTGCAGCTCTTGGCAGCAAGAGGTGGATAAGTAGTGATAGAGCATCTGAATAAGTCAGATTCCTTTGTTGGATTTTATCGGAGCAGCTTCGAAGTGAATTATATCTAATCTGCTTTCTTATTTCATTGGCAACTCACTGCAGTGCCAGGAGCCCATGGAGGAGAGATAGGGCCGGGGTGAATTTGCTCTTTGATATCTCAGTTAATCCGATAGAATTGGTGTTTCTTATTCCATGGAATATGGAGAAACAAGGAAATAACAATTAAATATACGAAACAATGACGTAGTATGTGGACCTGAGCATTTTCCGTTGGACATTGATGAGTAGGATCTGTCTTCTAAAATGATGGAGTATTTTCTTGAAGTCAGACTGAGAAAACAGTGAGGAGCAAGAGGCACCAGGGATCAGACTTTTGCACAAAGGACAAAGATTTTTTGTTACTGGTGTAGAAAATAAATTCACTTCTCAATCACCCTCAGCAGCAGTTGGGTCTGATCTGCCTGGGGCAGGTGAGAGAGGAATGTTTAAGGAATGGCAGCAGCATGGGACATTGTATTCAAATAAAATTGGTACTGAATTATACCAAGGAGGAATGTTAAAAATACACAATAGAAACTGTTCTTTGGCTTTAGTCCTGACTTCCCTCAACACCTTCTGCAGGGGTGTGGATGCTTTAGGAATGTGGCACTAAACACATTGTTAATTCCTCTTCAATTTCAGCGTGACTGAATGCAAGAAAGGAGAAAAACTCCCCCAAAGGAAACATTTAACCTGCTCTTTTCAGGGAGTTAAAGACAGATGTGCCAGCTTGGGCTTTATGTCAGCCGGTGCCACAGCCCTTCAGTGGGCCTGAATGTTTTCTGCTCCTAAACAGACTTATCTGCTAAGACTGCCCTTATTTGGGGGTTTAGGAATTTTTATTGATTTTATTTGTGTCACTGATCTTGGTTTAGAACATGATTCCAAAAGATCTCGTGATAAGGAGAGGATTAAACCTGGCCCCACACAGAACCACCTGAGAGGCACAGGGTGGGATTGTTGGGGTGTCTGTGCAGGGCCAGGAGCTGCACTGGATGATCCTGGCGGGTTCCCCCCCCAGCTCAAGACATTCTGTGATTCCATGAAAACTGGGAAGTGACCATAAACTGACCCACCACAATCAGTGCCCCCTGCCACCAGAAGACACGGATCAGTCGTGTCTGATTTTAAGATCCCAGCTCTGTTATTCCAGCTGAAGGGAAAAGCCTCTCAGATGGGGTGAGTGCAACCCCAGCTCTGGTGTTCTCAGAGAAAGGAACAGAGGAACTGAGAGGTGCACGGGGTTTGGTTTCATTTCACAAACATCTTTATCAGCCCCCTCAGCTGGACAAATAGAGACCTAAAGGTCGGGTATTGATGCTTGGAAAATACCTGGAAGCAGGAATGGGGAAAAACCCATCTCCTTCTCATCCCTGTGCACCCATTTTTTTTGGCAAGGGAGAAGAGAAAGGCGTTCCACCTCAGAATCACAGAATCCTTGAGGCTGGGGAAGCCCTCTCAGAGCATCGAGGGCAACCACTAACCCAGCACTTACCCGAGTCCTAAAAGGGGTGAGTGGGACACAGCAAATCCTGGCAGAACCCCTGCACCCACCTGACTGTGGCTGTTCTCTCCTGTGCAGAAGTGGAGATGCTCCATGCTGGGCTGGAGAATGATTCCACACTTCCAGGTGGACGGCTGCTGGAGTTTTCCACTTGGCAAAGAACTGAGAAATATATTGCAAGATCCAGCTGAATGTTTCTTTTGACCAAAATAAAAATAAAGAGACTGGATTTTTTATTGAGGCTTCTCCTGGAGCCTGAGCACCACACAAACGAGGGGCAAATTGAAGGAGGCAACGAAATCACAGAGAAAATTAACAAACCTTTTACCTCCTGTTTGTTACTGCCAGGATTCATCAGACCAGAATTTCTCTGCACATCCTCAGAATCAAACACATTGCCTCTGCTTTTATAAAGAAAGCATTTTATGTGTTAAACGCCCGCGATTGTTTTTTATTCGAGGAGTTTCCTTGTGATGGATGATGCTTCAAGTCATCCTTTTATTTTTTATTTCTGTGTTATTTTACGGTTTTTTGGAAATGTCTTTAAGATAATGCAAATGAACACAGCTGCCTGTCGTTAAGACCTTTTGTTTTGTAGGGTTTAGTCTTTGGCTAATGACTTTCAAACTTTGTGGATAGGCCCGGCCTGGCTGCACGCAGACGTTTCGGAGGGTAGATGGCAGCAGAGGAATTGCAAACGCATTTCCCCGAGCATCCAGCGTAGGAAATTCCTCCCGTCTGCCAAAGGCTGGCTACTTCGATGGAAAAGTACAAAGCCCTGAATCTTGCTAAGCACTGGAATTGGATCGTTTAGAAATATTAGAAGGCTGGGGCTTAATAGCTCTGCCAGTGTGATGTGTTTTGATGCTGTCCATCAATCCTGGTTTCCCCGGCTGAGCTCCAAGCAGTCGGCGCCGCGCATTTTATTTAACAAAGCGCGGCATCGATCCAGCACTGGGATAATTTCGGTGCTGCCCTCACACAGCCGTGGATTGGGTGCTGCTGGGAGCTCAGCCCGCTCTCCTGAAGGGTCCTTGCAGGTAAATCCCTGCCCCCCTCCCCGCAGGACTGCGCTGCTTCGTTGTGCTGCGTCACTCACCTGGAGAGGATCCGAGCAGTGACAAAGGCACGGCTGAGGTGGACCCAAGGAAATCCAAGATGTGACAAGTTAGTCATTGAGTGGAAAGTTTATGACATATTTAGAGGCAGGCAAGAGCTGAAATGAGGTTTGAAAAGTGTTGACCATCCAGGTACAGTGTGTAGCACAGCACCTCAATTTAATGAGTGAGCGAGCGAGCTGAAAAATTAAAAATTAATAAATTGCCCCAATCTTCCTTCCTCCAAATAATGGGTCCTTTTTGTGTGGTGTTTACAGGGATGTGTCTGAATTCCAACAGCAGCACCTGCCCAGGAGCCAGCACCCCTCCCGCTCACCCAGCCTTGCTGGATTCCTTTGAATTGCTTTAATGTGTCTCCTTTCATCTGAACTTACCCAAATAATTGGCAAACTTCGCTACCTTGCTGCTCCTCCCCTCGTCAAAAAAAATTAAGTCTGTACATTTCTGTCTGAGTATGGAAATTCTGCAAGCTCCCAAGAGTTCTGTTTTTTCGGGTGATTAAAGTAAATCATTCCTTTCTGCTATTTTACCTCTTCTTGAAAGGCTGCTGAATTGACTGTTCCCCAGGGAACTTGACAAAAGGCGTTTGAAAATCCAAATAAATTACTTGGACTAATTTTAGCCATTATTTGTTGCTGTTCTCAAAGGACACAAAGAGAATAGAGGACTCTGATTCCTCCACGTGGCTTTGCCCTCGTGGCAACCCAGGTTTTTTTCTGAGACTGGAAGTTTTGGGGCACAGGGACGACTGTCTGTGTTGCGTTTAGGAAAGTTCATCACTTACCCAAACAAGGTGAAGTATTGAGGTGGTTTTAGTTCATTAAAAGGCCTTGGGTCACAAGTCATAGTTCTGCTAATGCTGCTTGTTCTGATTAATGCTGATTAGGAGGGCAGATTTAGATTTAGATTATCAGGAGGCAGTTCTACCCTGTGAGGGTGGGCAGGCCCTGGCACAGGGTGCCCAGAGAAGCTGTGGCTGCCCCTGGATCCCTGGAAGTGTCCAAAGCCAGGCTGGATGGGGCTTGGAGCAGCCTGGGCTAGTGGAAGGTGTCCCTGCCCATGGCAGGGGGTGGAATGAGATGAGCTTTGAGGTCTTTTTCAGCTAAAACCATTCCACGATGATTCTATGATTTTTCTGCTAGTTCCTGGACGCCAGAATTATGGTTTGTGTGTAAGTTTTAGGTATTCTCACAGGCTTCTTTGGAAGGCAAGCACACCACCAAAGCAGGTTCTGATCAGCTGGCAATGGGCTGCCAGAACCTGGGCAGCCCCCTGTGCACGTGGCACTGCTACCAAGTTTTCTGGGGTTTAGCTTTTCTTTGCAGTCTTGAGACTTCCAGCACTCCAGGGAATCTGACAGAACCAGAAGGGATAATTAGGAAATCGTTCCACACCAGAATGATTTCCTAATGACTGCTGTTTCCCCTCTCAGCTGTGGTGGCTGTGCTTTTCTGTCTGGCTGGCTTTGCTTCCCAGGTCCTGAGAGCTCTGTCAGTGGCTGTTCCAACCTGGGCTGTGCAGGGCCGTGGTAATCATGGAACAACAGGGATTCTGCAGCCACCTCTCCCCGGGTTTGTTGTTTTAGCAGGACATGCTCTGAGCGTGACGAGAGGACGCTCTCACTTGAGCACAATCTTTTTATTTCCCTTAGAACTCAGGAACCAATTGTCCAAGCAGTTCATGTCTATTTACATCCTACTTAAAGCAATGAAAACAACGTTTAAAATCGTTCTCTGGCAGGTCAGTCTACCATGCAAGAAGCACTAAAATGCTCACTGCAACCTCAGACAAAAAAACACATTTGTTTTGTGCTGAGAGTCTTCAGGAAGGAAAGCCTTTGGGCCACTCAGATTGAGCCCTAGAAGAAAAATTAGATGAAACCGATCCTGAATAAACAGGAATGATTCTTTCATTTTTTTATTTTTTTTCTCTGAAGGGGTGGCTGACTTGAGCTGTGCCATTTTGTCCCTGTGGATTCTTACTAATCCAGTCATGTAAGCAAGGAAACAGTGATTAGGGAGAAATTCCTCCCTGTGAGGGTGGGGAGGCCCTGGCACAGGGTGCCCAGAGAAGCTGTGGCTGCCCCTGGACTGCTTCAAGTGTCCAAGGCCAGGTTGGATGGGGCTTGGAGCAGCCTGGGCTAGTGGAAGGTGTCCCTGCCCATGGCAGGGAGTGGGGTGAGATGGGCTTTAACATCCCTTCCAAGCCAAACCATTTTGTGTTTTTGTGATTCAATGATTTCACCTTGAGACCCCCCAATAATGTTGGGAATTTCTGACGAGAGCATATCCCATGTATTGAAGAGCTGTAACCCTACAGCTCTTGTTGGCTTGACATGACCACGTTAACCCAGGACTCTTTGTCCATCGCTCCCTGCCCCAAGCAGCTCTTTCTGAGCTGGATCCTGATTTCAAGGCCCTAATTTCAATGTTTGTAGGCATTGCAGGAAATGTATGGCCATGGCAAGAAAAACTTTAACCCTCTTTCAGCCTGTTGTTTTCAGTGCTTCACTTGTAAAAAATAAAACTTGTGTTAGAAAGAGCTGCCCTGATGATGGACAGTGAATGTTTTCGGTGTCTCTGCTCAGCAGAGGGGCAAGGATTGGGTTGGATTTGTCTTTCACAGAAGCTTTCTCACCTTTTGGCTTCTGTTCTTTCCCCAGTGCTGAAGGCTGGACTCCTCCCTCTCAGCGTGGCGGTGGTTTTTCCTCATTTAGCAGCAGATTCCCCAGTCCATGGGGTGGAATGTGGTCATAAGATAGGACAAAACCCAATGTTCCAACTTGGCAAGCGCTGGGCATTTGCTGAGCTGCCTCTCCTGGTAGACAATGTGTTTTCCTTAGAATAAACTGGCACCATCCTTGTGCATGGCCTCGTTTTGCTGAGTTAGGAAAGTTTTTATCCATTTCTCATATCACTTAACGGAAGTTCCAGGCTACTCTTGTTGCCTAATTAATACACTGCTGAGAAATTAATTAAATTGCAAAGCGTATCGATGAGGGGTGACATTCATCTTTCACAGAGCAACAGTGCTGCAGATCAGTGACAGCCAAAACATCCTGGAAAATAGAAGTGATGTCATCTGTTGTGCTGGAGGCAAACGGAAAAGCTGAGGCTAAGCCTTGCAAGGCAAGAAATGAGCCAGTACATGTACATAAAGATGCTTCAGTCCTCGGAGCTTCACTGTCATTAAACAAATGATTTTTCCCTTCCAGGGATTTGTATTGGAGTAATCTCAGGCGATGTGTTGGGTTATGGAAAAAGACAACACTTCGGTTTGTTCACAAACTTAAATGGAAAATCTCTTTGGTTCCATCTCAAAAGGTAAATATAAACCACTTTGGCATTATCAAATTTCCAGAACACGAGGTGATGGAAATTTTGAACAAGGCACCTCTT
This sequence comes from Mohoua ochrocephala, assembly GCA_013398855.1. Taxonomy (NCBI): domain Eukaryota; kingdom Metazoa; phylum Chordata; class Aves; order Passeriformes; family Acanthizidae; genus Mohoua; species Mohoua ochrocephala. Next base: position 105,295 of record VZTA01002788.1, read on the forward strand.
TCCAGCGCTGTATTGGATGTGATTCAATGTGAAGTTGAGTTTTTAGACATTCTTCTTTTTTTTGTCAGTGACCTGTATCTTGCAGGGGAATTTCTCTAATGTCGCCCTAAATTATGATCACAGCTCTCTTACCCCCACGCGAGCATCTCTCACTGCTGAAGTTTGGTTGCAGAAGTATGAAAACATTCCATAGATTAAAAAAAACCCCCAACTTGTCTTTGCTGATATAAAAGAAGCAGTTGCTAATTTCCATCCACAGGTCCTGCTTTGGAAATGTCAAGTGTTTTGTTCATACCCAATTAACATCCATTGATTCTCAAACCTACTCAAAGACTTGCTTCAGCACAATGAAGACATTGTTCCCCCACAGAGGATGGCATTTGCACTTCAAAGAGGAAAAATATTGACACTGGGGTTTAGAGAATATTCCACACGCGCTCCTCTCCCTCCTTTTTCTTATTTTAATATTTTGTACATCTTTGCCTTTTTTTTGCATGTGGTGCTGCATGACTTTGGACAAGCTCAGAGTGAAGCTAAGGTGTGTCAAACTATTCAAAAGGTTGGAAGTTGTATTCCAGTGGGGTTTGGGGTTTTGTTTTGTTTCAGTAAGATGTATTTCAGTGACATTTTCTTTGGTAAAGAATTGTAATTAAAGAAAATAATTTTAAAAAATTGCGGGCTCATACCAGTCCAGAGCAATTAGGCGAGGTAATTAGAAGCATGATGAAAGGGCTGCATGGGAAAAGGAATTTAAACCCTCGTTGAACTGTTACATCAAAAAGTGAATAAGAAAAAGAGTAAATTAAAAGTAGGGCTTATAGCTGGTGGGCAAAAGATAAAGCCAATTATTCTCAAAAAAAGGAGCGCCAGCTTGTTTATCTGGAGCTGCTTTCCATCCCTGTAACGGGGTTCTTGAGAAAGGTTCTTGGGCCTACACGAGGGTTGGAGAGGGAATTTGGGGTTGTTTAGCCTGGAGCAAAGGAGGCTCAGGGGGGACCTTGTGGCTCTGCACAAGTCCCTGACAGGAGGGGGCAGCCGGGGGGGGTCGGGCTCTGCTCCCAGGGAACAGGGACAGGAGGAGAGGGAACGGCCTCAGGCTGTGCCAGGGGAGGCTCAGGTTGGACATCAGGGGGAATTTCCTCCTGGAAAGGGTGGTCAGGCCTTGGCAGGGGCTGCCCAGGGAGGTGTTGGAGTCCCCATCCCTGGAGGTGTCCAAGGAAGGCCTGGAGGTGGCACTCAGTGCTCTGGGCTGGTGACAGGGTGGGGATCAGGCACAGCTTGGACTCGATGGTCTGGGAAGGTTTTTCCAACCTTAATGATTCTGGGATTCTGTGGACAAGGGCCTGGAGTGTCAAGACAAGGGAGAACAGCTTCAAACTGTGAGAGGTTAGGTTTAGATGGACTATTGGGAAGAAATTCTTGGCTATGAGGGTGGGAAGGCCCTGGCACAGGGTGCCCAGAGAAGCTGTGGCTGCCCCTGGATCCCTGGCAGTGTCCAAGGCCAGGTTGGACGGGGCTTGGAGCCATCTGGGATAGTGGAAAGTGTGTTGGAACGAGATGGGCTTTGATGATCCTTCCACCCCAAACCATTCCATGATTCTATGAATGTGGAAGTAGAAAACTCATTGCCAATTTTCCTTCTGGATCCCAACTTACTGGTGTTATTCTGCCAGAAGGGGAACACCATCAGCCTTTCCCAGGACCCCTTCCCAGGTGGGTGAAGAGCACAGTTTCCCAAAACAAAGGCATGAAATAAAGCTAAACAACTTTGAGGTTGCTTGACAAAGCTGGAGACTGAATCACCCAGTGGATATTTTGAAATGGGTGGGAGGAGCAAGGAAATGAGCCTGAGGTCTGTTTTTTTGTACCAGGAATGATTATTTTCTTTTCCAGGGCAATTTTTCCATGAGCATGCACAGTGCATTAAGAACCATAAAGATGAGCCCTTTGGAATTCAAAGGACCTATATCCTAAAAACCTCCCTGTGTGAGGAAAGCGTGGAGAAGGACACAGTGTGAGGGAGACACACAAACTGGCGCAGCCTGGAGAAAGGATCCCTGTGTCCACACCTCACCCTGGTGCCGTGGAGGCATTGGGGCATCACCGCTGCCACAGGACTTCTGGTGATTGTGGTGATGTAAGATCGGTTTGTAACTGCACTGTTTGATTACTGCTGCCCTAGAAGCAGCCATTAGACGTGAGCTGTCAGTCTCCTCAGGTTCATCAGCGGTTAATTAATAATCAGATCCACTTTTTATCCCTACACCGTAACAGAGCCTGACAGCGAAAGGCATTTCAGACTATTGATTTAAGGAGAGGACACCGCTTCTCCTTAACGGCCGCAAATGGGCAGATTATTTAAATCAAGAGCTCTAATAAAAGTCCCCTCTTTGTAACAACACCACCAACAAATGTTGCCCTGGTAATCAACTCGCGGGGAACACAGCAATAAAGCAGCTTAATTGTGCCCTGAGTGTTGCCATCCATCTCCAGGCCAGGGAGCACCTTTATGACAGACTAATCTGCACTCCAGATCACCCCGACAAGGAGCTCGCAGGTAATTCCTCTGTCAAGCATCTCATTTGGTTGGAGATGGAGTAGCTCATTTGGGAGCCTGGGAAGCTCTGCTGAGCTCTAGCAATTTCCACCAGAAAGCTTCCAGGACAGACTAAGCACCGTCCAGGTGAGGCTTTGCTTCATCCTCACGTGTGCCTGTGCAGAGGAAAGCTCTTCCCGCTTCCATCCCCGAGCACGTGGATGGAAACCAGGCTTTAATCCCACAGAAATAATGTCTATGCCCACGGCAGGAACTAATATTCCTATAAGGGATTTTTTTAAAGCAGGATAAAGCTCTTTGTCAATAAGATTATACTGTAGCATAGAGGCTGTCTCAGTAAAAAAAATATATATTTATTTCCCTCATAGAATCCCAGACTGGTTTGGGTTTGGAGGGATCATAAAGCTCATCTCATTCCAACCCCTGCCATGGGACACCTTCCACTAGAATGGAGATAGCAACTTCAGTTAAAGAAGGAAAGGACTGGGCTCTCTTTTTTTAGTTCCTCATGTTTTCCTTTCTTAGCCTGTTCCCTCTTGTCTTGTGTTGTAAGAGCAGTTAAAAGCAGGGATTTAAAACCTTTATTCCAGTTTCCATTGGCACTCTGATTCTTTCCCGCTAACCCCATATTTTTAGTGGCATTTAGAGCCATAGTGGAGTACAGCAACCTTAGTGTAATTAAAAACCAATTTAGGAGCCTGACTTGTGTGTTTTAGTTTGGTTTTTTAAAATACATTTTAATTTCTGACCTCCCTCTCTACATATTCCTTGTCTTCTGGGGCGAGTCTAGCTCTGCTCCAGGCTTTTGAGTACTAACACCAGGCAGTGTTTTTTGTGTATTTTCCGAGGAATACCAACTTTTCTAACCTGTTCTCCATAACACATTCCTCATCACTGACCCGAAGCATCACCTACGCAGCAAGAGCTCTTTCCAAATTCTCTGCATAGACTTCCTTGCTGTGACACTGTGAGAAACCAACAGGCTCCACACTTTACTGAGGTCGTCAAACAACCATTAAATCTCAGATACTTGAGCTGCTGCTGACTTCTGATGGGTTTGAACTGGTGGCCTTGGGGCAGAGCTCACTGTCAAGCTCTCTGAGCTATCTCCTGTTTTGTTTTTCTTTGTTTTCTACTTGTTTTCCTACTTTAGTGACAGCTCATGAGTAAAAGCAGAGATGGGGAAAAAAGCACAAAAAGATCTGCCTGGAACTACAGAAAAACAGAAGGTAATTTAAGGAGTTTTTTTCTTCCCAGAAGCCAGAAGAAACGATGAGAAACCAAATGCTCTGAGCAAGCCAGCTTTTAAATGATTGATACTTTCTCCAGCACCCTCCTGAAGAGACAGTGGTACAAGGTGATTTAATATAACTTTGTTCTTCTCATGGGAAATCAAAATCTTTTTCATAAAAATTCTACCCCGCTTCCTTTGATGTTCTGCTGCGAACAAACATCCAGCTGGCTCAAGTTTGCATTTGGAGTGAAATTAGCAGAATTGGGTGGTAAAAATTAGTTGGAAATATTATTTTATTATTGTTATTATTACTGTAGTATCATCTCTATAATAATTATCATTATTAATACTATTAATTGTTTTATTTATTCCTTTAGGGCTTTAAATACTACACTACTGATTATGATATTGAATGTAATTCTGGGACAGAACTTCATGTTGGCATCACGTTGGTCTGAATGTCGTTATTTACCAGGGATTTCCCTGGCACACGGAGGGATGGCTGCAGGGAAAGCTCCAGGCTCTTCAGCCAGCCCTTGGCCAACAACTCTGCCTCCCCAGAAGAGCCTGGAGCTCCTGCCCAGTTGTCCTTTCCTGTGCTGGAGCTGGGGAATTCAGCATTCCAGAGGGTGCTTTCCAATTTCCAGAAGGTGAAACAACAGCCACAAAAAACCCCAAAACAAAACAAACCAAGCCCTAAAAAAAAAAAACCAAACCAACCTGAACAAAACCTAAACCAACCAAAAAAACCCCTCCCCTCTTTTCTGACTGAAAGAGGTATACCCAATTCCCTCAGAATTCCCTCAACTCCAACAGAAGCTGATTCCTGAGGCAATCTGAGAAGCTGCACACCAGGACACGGAGATGAGGGAACAGAAGGAATTTCTCATTTATGCTTCCTCTTAATCCTCCCAAAGTCCCCATCATTAACAGCCCAAGATGCAGCCATCCATGATTTTGCATTTCCTTCCATCTCCACAGGGCTTCCAGGTGAAATCCTGGCACCACTGACCTTGGGGGCTCTGGGATGCTGCGAAACAACCTCAGTCCTCCTCAGGGTAGACAGCAAAGGTTGTGTCAGGAGCTGCTTTGGCTGGATCAGTTCACAGGATAGATTTATTCATTACCATCAGCCAAAACCTCAATGTATGAATTGAAAACCTTGGTTTGTGCAGCCTTCAACCCTAGGAGCTGGAATTCTTTGACACTTCCGCAATTTTTTTTCTGTTTCTGGTGGTATAAAGTCAGATCTCAGCAGCCTGCCTGGTTTCTGTTAAAATTTAGATCTATTGGCAAAGGACACATTCACCTCCTGTCTCCTAAACTTCCCCTCTGTGACTTATAGGATGTTAATTTTTAACTACCCTGCTGAGCAGCACCATTCATAATAAATATGATATGGAATAAATGCATTACAATTTATTTTTACTGGCATGTTAAATTATGCTTTTATAGCTCCGGTTGCTCCCGCGCCATGAAGGAAAACTAAATTTCCAGTGAAGGTACTTAAGGGTGCAACATTTTCTCTACATGGCAGATGTTTCCTCTTGCCCGGATACTCCTTTGTTTAATTACAGTTGCAATGATTTTTAAATATAGGTTTGAGTCACTTTTGCAGCTACTTTGCTGCTTCTGCTGCAAGAGGGGCTTTCCAAGAGTTAAATTCGGTTTCAGTACATTCCAAAGTTTACGACTTTGAAAGGAAAGGGCCATTCCAGGAAGTAAGGTACACATTTTCATGTTCAATATTTTTGTCTTCTTTGGCACAACGGGTACAGAATTCTATTCCAGGCCACGCTCAGGTGAACTGGGTTTTAACTCTGTTTATATTCAGCTGATTCTGCTCTCTTCTCATTAGACTGAGATGTTATGACAAGTTATTGTAAATCTGTGTTTGCTCATCTTGAAAAGGAGAAATGAGAGTCTGAGAGCGCTGTTAGGTAATTTGAAATCACCCAACCACTTTCGTGCTTGACTGGAAAGAACCAACACTTCCCACTTCAACACGTGTCGTGCATTGATTTATTTTTAAGGTGCTGGTATTGGTAGGGAAGGTTGGTTTTGAAAGGGAAAAGACTCTGGACACTTCTGGGTGTGCCCACAGGGAGGACATTTGGGAAGGAATGTTCCTTACAACACAAAAAAAAGAGGGTTTTTTACCCAAAATTGTCTTCATACTCTGCAGCCCAAGAGCGAAGAAAGTGCTGGGTGCTGGGTGAAAGATCCCGCTTCAGACTCCAAGGTAAGGTGCAACCAAACAAACAGCAGGGCACAGACCCCCAAAATGCTGAATTTCTGCAGGTCTTGGGCAAGTCAGTGATAAGTGAGAGATCTTTGTGAGTGAGAGGCACTGTGTGACCTCAGCCCTTATCAGCTCCCAAAAATGCAGCCACAGAGAAGTTGTGCAGCCCAAGTTATGGAACAGCTTCATTAGGTGCTTGTGCTGTCTGTGTTTCAAGATATAAACCAGTTTCTCAGATGATTTGAGTTAATTCAGCCTTTCTGGTCACCATAGGAACTGCTGCATCCCGGGAGGTGTTTACAGGAGGGTTGCACTGCTCAGGGAAGCTGCCGAGCTCTCGGAAATATAGTTTTCAGCAATATTAAAATTCTGGTGCCACAGAAATGATAAATCAAATGTAAACCTTGGTGGCTCGTTGCCATAAACTGCCCAGAACCCCCTGTATCGATAAAGTCCAGGGATCTCCCTCTGTTCAATCCACTGAGGGATATGTTGATCTATTAAAGCTGTTCCTGCCCTTTACAAGCTGCCTTTAGGTTGGGAATTGTGCAGGAGGGCAAAATCAGGGCTGTGTTTGTGTTCAGTGGATAATGTCCAGGTCAGCCCCATCCAGTGCCGCCGCCTTATCTCAGCCCCACACACTTGTGAGCCACCGAGGTTTCTTTGCACAGATAAATCAATTTTTCAAGGACATCCCCTGAGCTGAGGAAGGCGCCACACAAACATCACTTTCACAGGAGGTGTCTTTATGTCTCTCTGCTGTTTAATTTGAAGCATGACAGAATGTGCCAGCCTGAGGACACCTTGTCCAGCCTACGGAGCCCTTCCAAGGAAGGAACTCTCTGCTGATCAATGGCTGTTAAAGCAGGGGGTTAACACAGATTTGTCACTTTGAGAGATGTGCGTGTGCCTGTGTGTGTTCTTTCATTACTGGTCACCCTTTCTAAATCATGTTAGAGAGGGAAAACTGGGCCTTTCTGCCAGGACGTGACGAAGTGTCAGGTAAGGCGTTTGTAAACTGTGTGTTATTTTCCTTCTGGAGCTGTCGAGAAGGAATTCTGACAGTGAGTGCATCTCCATTGCTTCCTAGAGCAGAGAGTTATCCAAGGCAGCAACAGGACATCTGGCCTGACGTGTCTGGGTTCAGGGTCTAGGAACAATTTTCCTCCAAATGGCAGAACAGTGGCGTCCATTTCATCACACACATCAGTTCTCCTCCTGTGTTTTTTAATATAGCTACGAGAATTTCAAGGCTTTTTCCTTTCCTTTTTTCCTTTTCCTTTTTTCCTTTTCCTTTCTTCCTCTTCTCCTTTTCCTTTTTTTCCTTTTCCCCTTTTCCTTTTTTTCCTTTTCCCCTTTTCCTTTTCCTTTTTTCCATTTCCATTTCCTTTCCCCTTCCTCTTTCTTTTTCTTTCTCTTTCCCTTTCTCTTTCCTATTTTCTTTCTTTTTTTTTTTCTTGTGGTTGACATAGATTTCTTTTTATCACGTATGGTCAAAAAGAAAATCTCTTGATAGCCGTCCAAAAATATTCATAATTTTTTAGGTTTTGCAGTGTGTATCCAAGACCTTTTTTCTTCACACTGGAATTCAAAGAATGCCAGAATCCTGAGTGGTTTGGGTTGGAGGGCCCCTAAAGCCCATCCAGTGCCACCCCCTGCCTTGGGCAGGGACACCTTCCACCATCCCAGGCTGCTCCAAGCCCCATCCAACCTGGCCTTGGACACTTCCAGGGATCCAGGGGCAGCCACAGCTTCTCTGGGCACCCTGTGCCAGGGGCCTCCCCACCCTCACAGGGAACAATTCCTTCCTAATTTCTTCCTAATCCCATAGCTAATTGGTATAGGATTTTTCTTTTTAATTCTTTTCCCCTGAAATGTTGGCATCTTGGATGTTTGATGTGAACCATCTGCTTTCATTAGTGCTGCATTTTCTGGTCTTTCAAAAAATTCAGTGATTTAGCAGAGAATCAGCAGCACTTTGCAGAAATAGCCCAGACCCAGCCCAAGAGCTGCCTCAGCTGTGGTTGTAGGGAGGTTACCCACAGCCCACTCAGAATATGTGCAAACAGACGTAATCATGAGGTAAGAGAAGTCAAATTATGAGAATTTGCTAAGGCAAGTCTTTCCAGCTTCACAAATACACTGAATAAAACGCATCGTCGTCATTTCAATTGTGTGTTTGCCTGGAACTGAGGGGCAGCCACGTGCAAGACAAGCTGAACATTTGAATTTTAACCCAGTGTGCCATTTCTTCGTGGAGGTTTGAAAGCTGTGCTGCAATTCGGCTCAGAAAGAATTGTTACATTCGGCTGTCTCTGGTTGCTGCAGGTTTGGGCTGCCCCTTGTGAGCGTGGTCAGAAGGTCGAGGCTGTTTGTCAGAGCAGATTTAGATACCTGATATCCGAAATAATAGCAGCCATCCAAGGCTGAGCTTTTCACACTGAGGCTGTCATTTCCTGCCTTATTTTGGGAAGTTTTGCTGTGTGTTCTGTGAGGTTTAGCCAGAGCCACATCAGCCCAGTGCTTCCTTCCACCTCCAAAAGCTGGCGAGGTTCAGTCACTGCTTGGCTTTGTGCCCACACATTTATTGTGGAAAAAACACGGTCCAAGAGCTGCCACATCAGGACTCAAATCACTCGGTGGGGATTTCAGGATGAAATAACTATCGTGTTCTTTGAAGAAAACAACTTTATCCACCTCTCGTCCCGGTGAAACCTGAGGTGATGAAAGTCACTGCGGGGAAGTGGCAGGGTGGGCTGGTGGCAGGGATGGGACTGTTCAGCTTCCACCCAAGGGGGTGGGAGAGTTTAGGGACAGGACTGTGCAGCTTCCATCCAAGAGGTCTTTCCCAACTTTGATGACTCCATGATAAGAAAGATGATCTCTTTCCCATGTTTTTCAGTGTCATTGCCACTTGCTGAGCCTCTGTGTTGAGTGCTGCAGGATCCTGCCCGATGGCCCCACTCTTTTTGCCCTCTCTTGGAGGCTAAAAGAGCCAAGGGAAGAGCAATTCCATCCCACGGGAGCCGATGGTTGGAGCTGAGTCACCAGGAATCCATGATAAAATCAGCTTTGGTGGTTACCAGGGTGGGAATGGAGGTTGGGATGTCTCTGCCAGTTTTGACATTCCAGAGTTGCTGTACCAGGTGAGAACTAAATAAAGGGTTTGTTCAGCAGTTTTTCACTCAGCTAGAATCCCCCAACCAGTGCATCATGTGCTCAATAGAGGGCTAATACCTTCTAATAAGATGCTTTTTCATTCTGCTGGATTAGGAGCAGTCAGTCAGAGAAAACTATTGAATTTTATTTGGCTACAATAAGCCCGGAAGGCAACACTTTAATATCTCCGATCCTCCAAGGGCCCCTTTCTCATTTACTGTAAGTCCTAACATATTGCTGGAACTGACCTAACTGCACATAGATATTTTAGGGGGTCTTTGGGGATTCTTCACCGAGGAAAATTAAAATTCCTGAGGATGGGGAATGGAGAGAAGCCTTGCACTGTTGATAGATGGGTGAGGAAAATAAGAAAACAGATGTTTTTGACCTCTCCAGTCTGGGTCTCCATGGTCATTACATTTTTGTAGCCATAGCTGCATTATAGAAAACAGCCTTACCTAAAAATGATACCAACAAAAGAGGATCCCTCCCCTGAGCCCTGTAGTTCCTGCATTCACTAAGTGCTCATACATGTTATTAAATGCATTTTGTGTATTCTCTAGGAGAATGTAGCAAAAAATTACGTTGCCAAAAAAGAGAGAAAAACCATGAGCACACATCAAAAAGGACATGATTTAGAGGAAACAGGAGTGAGATTGGAGCAGCTGGACTGGCAAATAAACAAACAGGAAGGAAAGGGAAGCGCAGCTCTGGAAGCAGTCGGTGCCCAGCAGGAACTACGAGAGGTGATGCTCTGCCAGCTCTGGCCACACTTTCTTTACAATATCCACAGTGATTACAAGGAGGGGAAAAAACTTACAAATCAGCACATATTAAAAAAAATTATAAACAAATAATTAATTATAAATAATAAAAACTCATGTGATGATATGAACATGTAGAAATCAGATGTCTTAGTATTCAGTTAAAACAATCAACTGATTTACAATCAAACCCATTATTTCCCCTTGATTATACAATCTATATTGTGTGTATATATATATTATGTAGCTATTTATTTTATTATTATACCAACCAGAAGCTTGCAATAACGCAAACCATGCAGGGAACAATCAAACTGCACTTTTGAAGGGCTGGCGCAGCAATTCGCCTGGTTTCAAAGTTTCAGTTTAGGTAATCGGACGGAACTTTGCGAGCTGCCAGAGCCACTGATGTGCCCCATTTGCCACACGTGCTCCGTGTGAGGAACCCTGTGCCCCAGTGTTATGGGTTTAAAACTTGGTTGGATGGATAGGTTGTTAAACCAATGAGAAGGTGGTAACGCCTCTGAGATGCGCTTATTTGATGATTTCAGGTGCGGGAGTTTGAGTTCTCACTTCCTGCTTTCCCTGTGGGAAGGAGGGGGAGCCCGGGGCTGTGTCCCAGAGCAGGCCGGGCCCAGGTCCGGGTCCGGGTCCGGCCTTTCCCCGGCGGCAGTGGCAGAGCCCGGTGGGGCCGGGCCACCAGGAGGAAACCCCCCTGGAAGGCAGGCAGCCGTGTGGCTGGAAAACCTCCCCCTCA
>VZTA01002789.1:2614-16546 GCA_013398855.1 Mohoua ochrocephala
TCCCTTCTGCACAATGTTTCTGTATGATATTGTCATAAGAATCTTAATTGCGGATTTTCTCATTTTTATTGGTATAAAATTACAGCCATTAGTTATGGTTATGCCATGAGTTTTTTGGTTTTTTTCTTTTTAATTCTATAAATTATCTTCCTTAAGGAAAGTCTTTTGATTGGAGAACAAGGTTAAGTGCTCTATAACTGGCTGGAGGTACAGGGGGAAAACAAACTAAGGCTGATAACTTGGTTGATCATAGGAAGTGTCTTTTTTTTTTAACTTGAAGGGTTTTTAACTTGATGCACTTACCCATGTGCAGGCATTTGGTGTTACTGATGTATCCAAGACACCCAAGTAGGACACAGGGCTTTCAGAGGCCTGCGGCCTCCTAGATCAGCATCTAAATGTTAAGAGGGCTACCCAAAGGCCCCAGTAATCAGTGTGAGGAAGATAAAACTGAGTTACAAGTCTTGGCTATTTGCATGGACTCAGTTGTGGGAGGGAGCTTTAAATCTAAAATGTGCAGTGTTGGTGACTAAACAACTTATTCTGCATTTGGTGCGAAAATCTGTTCCTTTGTATGATTCAATGAATTAGAAATAAATTTGAAAAAAAGAAGTTTTTATTTGCTACCCTAGCAATTAGCATTTGCTATACCAGATTTGCGACCTGAGAGGTTCCACTACCATTAATATACATCTATACATATTTTGCTTTTATATTTGGTTGTTTCCAAAAAGGCTCCAAAACATTGTTAAAATCAGAATGCTCATGACACAGCTGACCTTACTTTCCTACAATGAATTCAGCTTGTAAATTACATCTCATTTCATAAAATACTGATATAAGATAAAATTTAAAGCTTTAGAAAATAAGTTCATGGACCATAATCATTGTGTTGAATGGTGCAGGGAAGTTGTTTCATGATAGTAGATCACCCTGATTGTCAGAATAAAGACAAATTAATTAGATATCATTGACCTATATATGTAAGAGAGCAGTGTATTAATATTCATCAGATAACTTGTCTAAAGTCAATGTAGAAACACATTATTACTTCATCAGAAAGTATTTATTGAGAGATCCTAGCCCAGCATCCATTTAGTTTGAGCTTCGGGAACAACTTCTGTGTACCTTGGAGTTCTCTGGATTTATTCTGTTTTTTGCTAGAGTCTCACTAGCTTCGTGCTTTTCCCTTGTGGTCTGGCAACAAGGCAAAGCAGAAGCATCTCTTCTGAAACTTATAGGAATGGAATTTTTTTTTCGGAATTGCATGTTCAGAGTTAGATGTCTAACAGAAGAAAAAACTATAATTCTTGATATCTAAAAGAAAAACCTTTTATCAGTCATCTGATCTAAGCTTGTTTCTGTATTAGTACTTTCTATGCAGCAGTGTCCATTTTGTGTTTAGGTTCTATCACTTTCTGTATTTGTTACTTGACGTTGATTCACAGTTATTGAGAGTAACCTTTAAAGTCTTCAGAACTGCATAATCTTTCTCTGTTCTCAAAGGTTTTTGTTATCCTTCATCATATGCTTGGTGTGATTTTGATGAAGCTGGGTTCATAAGGTCCCCCAGGTCACTAATGAAAATGGATAGCACAGAATACAGTGCCAGCTCCTCTGAGACCCCAGTTAATGTATTGCTCCCTCTTTGGAAGCTGCACAGTTGCTACTTATTTGCTTCATGATCTACCAGCCACTTTTATGTCTGCTATGGTATTTTTAGCATGCAATAGCTCTCCAGTCAGCAGCTGGGCAGTGCCTGGTTTTGTACAGGGACAGACATTGGGTTCCTTTTAACGGATGCAGAAAATCCTTCAGCTCCAGCTAAGTCATTTTTACGTATTAACTTCTTTACCTAATTGACCATTCGAAATGATTTTTTTTATTACCTTATCAATAAATATAATTCTTAGGTTTGGTTTCGGCTTTTTTTAAAATTTTCTGGATCTGGAAACTACATAAGAAGCTTGCTAATTTTGAATGGCTTTCTGGTCATATCTTAGAAAANTAGAAAATTAATAAAATACCAGAATAAAAAAAAAAAATCCCTTTTTTTTCCCCATCTCTATTTTCAGCAGAGAAAGTCAGGCTAGCAGAAAACAGGAAGCTAGAAGCTACCTTGGTAATTTGTCTCTTAAAGTGTCAAAACTCCTCTTTGAAGAACTGCCCTAATAAGGAGAAGGTACTAAAAAAGAGATTGTTCTCAGATGAGGTGGTTGAAAGACCAGTTTTGTAAGAGATGCCATGGAAAAGAGGCACTGTACTCCCAAGAGACATCAGTTCAGGTTCTTCCTGTGGTGTACATATGTATGTAATCGTAACATTCTTCAGGCACTTAAAAACATGTCAGAATAACAGTCCTATGTCTTTTGCAATAATCTTGTTATTGAAGGATGCCTATCAAGTGATGTGGAGTCAATTATCTCCTTCTGCATCCTTGGCATTCCTGCGGAGAGCTAATTTCTCAGCTCGTCTGTTGGGTTGATGCTGCACTCCACAGACATTGAATACTCTGCACAGAAATATTGTTGGTCTATTGGGATGAATTATTTCTTGTTCATAAATTTATCCAGGCACCCTGTTCAGCAAGACGTTTAAGCATATTGCCTAATTGAACTTTTGAGATGCTTAAAACTAGTTATGTGCTGAATCAGTATCTCAGTACTTAATTGATATTGAGTATGGCCTATGAAGGAATAAAATTTAAATCATCTTATGTTGAAAACATCTGGTGATATTCTAGCCACTTCTAGATTTGTAATATTCTCTAGTCCATGTGTACTAGTCTATGCTTATTTACTGTCTTGAGGCAGAACACAATTTGCCAAGTGACAGTGATCCAGAAAGGCCTGTATCTGTACAAGTACTATAAGCAGAGATTCTTCATTTTTAGCCTAAATCATACTCAGTGCATGGAGACGGCTTTTTTTTTTCCTTCAGAAGGAGGTTAAATAAAAAAATGATCTAGGTTTAAATGAAGCACTTAAATGAATGCTTTGCATTGCAGTGATTGAGCTGGCAATGCTTTTAATAATATGCCCTCACACTGCTAGCCTCTTGGGATTTGAGGGATTTTCTAATGCAAACCATGATGTGAAATTCATTAGCTACCAGTAGCTGGAGTTCTGAATCTGCCTGAGCCAGTGAATTAATTTTCATTTCTAAAAATATATGTAAAATATTGTTTTATGTTAGTCCTATATATTATAATGGCTTTTGGATGGCAGTATCATAAATCTAACATAAAGCATACAACTGGGTGTGAATTAACATCTTCTAGTTTAAAGGAATTAGGGTGCACAGATTAATTTTTAAATACTTGAGTGACATGTGCTGAGCATGTTTACAAAAGTAGAACAAAACCACATATGGTTGTATATCTGTCTTTTTAGTTATGCACATTGCTAAATTTCAGGGTGTTCTTTAAAACTCCGTCTGGAACTGTACATATCTGTGTGTGCATCCATGCAGATATATATGTCTCTCTGGTATCCTAAAGAAATGACTACGGGATAGATGCCACAATAGTTATTTATCTGCATTTATAATTGCCTAGGAAAAATTTTGTAGGAAGCTTTGGTTTCACGCCGACAGATTTCAACTAATGTATTGCTATTCCATGCAGTGCATAAAAGTAATAAAAATAAAGTAATTAAAGTTTCTGTTCACTCAATTTAGTTGTCAAAATGCATCCATGAGTTAGATTAAAGGAAAAGGACTTTCAGAAAAACAATAAGATACTAAATATACTAAAGGGCAGGCTGAAAAGTTTCACCTTTTCTGTGGAAAAGCAAGATTAACGTGATGTATTTTAAGACACTGCTTGAAGCCTTGGGATAACAGGGTGAACACTACAACGTTTTTTTTGTAACTTTCAGCAATTCTTTTTGGGTGTTTTTATATCAGAAGTCTGGGCTGTAACCAGGAAGTCAAAATCAACCTGAACATGAATGGAAAATGCTATTGACTTTTTTTTTCTCAGACCAGAACTCACCGTGATTAGCTTTTCACATCTGATTTGAAATTGCCCTAGGCCTGAACCAAAAATCAGGGTTTTCGTGTGCTAGATGAGAGAGTACAAGCAGGGAGAAAAACAGTTGTTGCTTCGCTGTGTGCTCATTCAGCAGAGTTGGAGCCTTATTTGGACCTCCTTTCTTCTCTATGGTTTGCCCAGCAGCTCCACAGCACAAGTAACCTGAGTCCCCACTTCTGTGCCATGTTGCTTTGCAGAGCCTGACGGGGACCTGCTCAGGGTGGAGCGGGATGGTTTGCTGAGGTTACCCCTTAACTAAACTACTTCTGGGAAAATGGGATGACCAGCCTTTGGTTTTGGCAAAGGACTGTGTATTGTGATTATTAACTGGGCACTGTAAGTGATCAGGGGGAATCAACTACCTGAGCTTCTCCTTCCCAAAGTTTGGGAGAACTTAGATAACCCATATTTATGTTTACATGCCACAGGCATGTATTTAATAGAACAGAGAGCAACAAACTTGTCCTCCCTCTCTTCTTAGCTTCTGTGGTCCTTAGCACTGGCCCTACCTAAATTCCCATTGTGGTCCAGTGTGACAAAGCCTCCAGCAGCTCAACCACAGCTGCCAGAGAAACTCGGAAAACAAGTGATGCACGGCCTCTGACAACAGTGAAAAATGACCAACGCTGTGACACTGTGTTGGGGCACTGGCCCTTGTCTTGTGGTCTTTCTATTTTAAAATGTTGCAGTCACTTATATAAATCAGTTTGAACCAATTCAGACCAGTTCAAATTTTTTCACCTCTTCTACCAAATCATTGCTGGACTGACCTAAAAGTAAATCGGATGTGTTTCGGTCACAGCAGTGCCTAGATACTAATTGCACTACACATGTAATGGTTTGACTTCTTTCCTGTGATCCTTCATCTGTGGTGGAAACCTGTCCTGACCAAGTTACAAGAAGCTGAATACATACTCAGGTGACTGACAAGTCATCCACAAGGATCTTTTTAAGGAGTGTCAAAGCAAGCACAGGTAATGCCTTTGTAAGTCAAAGTCATAATATTGACTGCAGTTGAACACACCCTCAGGATCTGCAAAGGAGCCTGAAACATCATGTCCAAATTGCATTACAGAGCAGTTGGAGCAGCTGAATGTTAACTCTTCCATTTCTTGGAGCGTCTCCATTTTTATGGGATCTCTAGGCATTAGTATGAAATTTCCACTGTTAGTATTTGTACTGTCATTACAGAAGGCTGAAGTTGTAGGAGAGTGTTAGCTTGCCCTTTACAATAAGTGCTTAATTAATGAAAATAGGGTATACCAAAGAACATCAGATCGTAAAAGTAACTACTGATTAACTTTTCACTTTAGTCCTCTCACTTTCAACGCTTTCAGATATTTAGTTTTGCTATGGGATGAGTTTATGTAACAACTTAATTTTGTATTTTTCACAGAAATGTAACCTGGAATAATTTAGCTATCCCAGACACCCACTGTTCCAGAGAGCTAGAAGAAGGTTACCAGTGCCCACCTGGATTTAAATGCATGGACCTTGAAGATCTGGGACTAAGCAGGCAAGAGCTGGGCTACAGTGGCTTTAATGAGATAGGTCTGTCCTACTGGTAAAATCCATTTCAGTATCCATTTAAAAATGTTTTTGAAATGAATGGAACAGATAGTTCATGTCTGTACTGAAAAAACATCAAGTGCAATCAGTATTCTACTCAAGTAGAGCACATGCCAGAAAGAGAAGCTGTGCTATTTGCTTTGCAGTTATGATATATTTTTACATTGCCTGGGATCCCAGGATTTAAATAACTTTAAAACAATGTCTTTATAAGGAGTCAACTGTTGATTATCACCAATATGCAAATGTGATGACTAATTTCTGTGTTTTATTTTTGATGCATTTTAGAGTATAAAACTCCTTCTGTTTGTCTAATTTTACTAGTAATTCCCATGAAAATAAAACCTATCCAGAATTACTTTGTTAACCATCTTCTTACTAGAAGAAGATGGGAGAAAAAATGGTATCATGTATCTGTGGCAATCTTGATCCAAACTGTGTAAGTCAGAACATCAGCCAGAAAAATGATTGAGAGTCAGGCAGATTTTGCAATACAGGTGCAATTTGTGTTCTGTGCAAAACACTGCAGTTACCAGGAGAATACGTTCTCTGACAGCTGCAATGTGTTGTGCCATCCCCATGAGGAAATGAGTGTAGAACACAAAATCAGGAAAGGTGGCAAGAGCATGGGCAGCTGTGGCAAGATCCACATCCAAATGGAAAATATGCAGTTACTCTGTCAGAACATTGTGGTTGTCTCACATTTATTTAACAGACAAAGG
Source organism: Mohoua ochrocephala (assembly GCA_013398855.1). Taxonomy (NCBI): domain Eukaryota; kingdom Metazoa; phylum Chordata; class Aves; order Passeriformes; family Acanthizidae; genus Mohoua; species Mohoua ochrocephala. The sequence goes on from VZTA01002789.1 coordinate 8,939, forward strand.
TCCAACAGGAGCCTGCAGCTGTAAATTTTCATTTCAGGACAGGTAGGGAAGTACTTCAAATGACAGAGCATACCCACAGGCTGAATTCTTTCTGATGCATCTCTTTGACTCTGATAAGCGGGTTTGTTGGTTTTTTTTTCCATTTTTCTGGCTTGAGCTCCAGACTGTTATCCTGGCCTCAGCTGAATTTGAAGGTAATGAAAAGATTTAATGACTGACTGACTGCAATCCAAAAAGTTTTTTTGAGTATCGAAAGCCTTTACGGCTGAAATTACTTCAGTTGTTTCCTGAATATTCAGATTGCTGAATATACACAATGAGCCAGAGAGTTACAAGAAAGTCTCAGAGTCCTGCTACAACAAGTACTCTGTAATACCAAATAATTTCTGAACAAAAAGTGCTATTTATGTCCTTTCCTTTTTCTTGTGAGAAAGGGAGAAAAACCTGATTTCAACCAAGCACCATTCTGTTCCCTCTGGGAGTCAGAAGCGTACCGTTTGTGCCAGTACTGCTAGATGAATAACACTATTGATAGTACCAAATTTTCTATAAACTTTTCCTTTTGTAGATCTCAAAGGATAATCCTGTCTGATCTCTCAGTCAACCTTCAGATTTACTGCCATGCCTGGATGAACATGGGTTGAGTTCACACTAGAACCTAAAACCATCCACATTCCAGTTCTATAGTTCCAGGTAGTTTGGGAGGGCAGCACGAGATAGGAGTATTGCCAGAATAATTAGGCCTCAGATTGAAATCATCCTCTTATCTTGACAAATGAAATTATTAGTGGCATTGAAGGGTATTGTTCTAGCTGCCTGCCTGGTCACCAGGGAAAAGTAGTTGCAATGTCTTAGACAAGCTTCAATGGGTAGAAGAGTTGAACGAGACCCAGAGTGCTGAATAAAGGAGGCCAGCTTGTTTTTAATGATGGGGCAGATTGGGAAAGACAGGTGAAATAGTTTGTCTGTGGATGCCTTCAAAACTGGTTAAAAAATCAGGACTGAAACTCTGGTCTCTTGAGTCACAGTCCTATGCTTTATCAATATGTATTTCTGAGTATTGCATTTTAAAGGTCAGAGATTGCTAATAGACCTAGGAGACTTGTAGTTGATAAATTATTTTTGTCTAGAAATAGGTAACCAGGATATAACACCTCTCAGTACAGTAACCAGAAGTTAAATTGAATATCAATTGAAGGCTGATTACTAAACTTTACAATACTGCGTAAGACACAGAAGCTTTGCCACAAAATGTTAAATAAGCTTCCTCAAATTAGGAGTGTTATAAACAGGATTATAACCAGCAAGTTTATCAATATTTCATAAATATCCATTTTGTGATGCACCTTTGTATGTAGTTAACAGGTAAGTAATGAAATAAATCTTTTCTGTGTAATTATACTATTTTATTGTACTTTCATTTGTATTTCATTTGCAGATATTATGATGCAGCCTGTCCTGTTGGATCCTGAAATCTATCATTACAAAAATCACAAGAGCATAGCAGTTTTGCAGCTACTGTATAATTAGTAACTCTTAATTTGTGGCAAATAAGTACAAGCTATGAATATTTGAATTTGATAATTTCTGTTATTTTTCTTCTCTTGAAAGAAAAAAGGAGGGATTTTTACAATTTTATTACTGGGTGAAGACCAAGCTGTCCTAATCCGATAAAAGTTAATAGAGTTTTTAATACTGTGAATATGCCAATTAGGTAGCTTCATATTTGGAAAATACCTTGATTTTGGCCATACCCTGGTCCCACTTTTATAACTGGCTTTGACTTAAAAGGATGAAAACCGGAAACATGATAGTGTAAGTTTTGGTACTTATTTAAATAAATAAAATATATTTATTTCCCAAGTTTTCTATTTTTAGTTTTGAGGTGTTCTATTTATCTGTTTTATGTATGTTTCCATGCAAGTGCGTACATATTGTTTAAGGAAGGACGTAGTTATAAATTACTGATAAAGGTGTCTTGAAGTCATCCTGTCAAGATAATTTAGGCCACCTCCTTCTGATGAGAAGCAGACTTCATAATCTTTCCAGGCAACTTATTGTGTTGCTTCATTGTCTGTCCTCTTAGAAAGATTTTCCTAAAGTATAACTTGAATCTTTCTTCTTTATGCAATTTAAGATCATAATTTCTCACCTTGTTCACTATTGGCATAGACAAAACCTTAAAAAAAAGCGTTCCTGCATCTTTCATTATGCCTTCCATATGGCTCTAAATGTTTCAGTCTTTTGCTATAATATTTATATTTTATACCTTAAATTGTTCTTACTGTCCTTCTCTAGACCTTCTCTGGCTGATTCACCACTTTGTTGAAATGCAGAACTGTCAGGATACCCCAGTAGAGCCATTATTTTATGTCGTTTTAAGCTCTGTTACAATTTCTACATCCCAGTAGGATGTTTTCCATTTTCAGAACAGCATGTTGTGGGTGATTCATGTTTTTCTAATTTATTACAGCCCTTGTGTCCTACTGAAAGAGCTGCCATCACTGTTTCCCATCCTTTTTTTGTTTACTTATTTCTTTTTAAATGTGAACTCTCTACATTTGTCTCTGTTGAACAGCATACTTTCTTTTGTTTTTCCAGACTGTTTCTTAAATTTGAAAGATCTTCTGGAGTTTTAATTCTCTTCTCCTGATTACTCGTGCTGCCTTTTAGCTTACTTTTATCTGAAATTACATGAGTGTCATTTATTTTCTATCAGCCTGATCAAGAGTGAAAAAATAAATAGAAATAGACCAAGATTAGACTCTGGAACTTTGACAGTCTTCCTTTCTGACAGTGTTGCATTAATAGCTGCTCATAAGGACACTTAACAAATGGTTTTACACCCATCACAGAGCAGTGTCACCTAGCCATATTCCTGTGTCTTCATGGCGAGACAATGTTAAAAGCCTTTAAAAGCCTTTCAAAATATGTAGACCATCAAGTGTTTCCTTTCTCTTTACAAAACCTGTCTCTGTTCTCATTTGTACAACAATGATACAGGAAGATTTGTGCCACGGGTTCTCAAGTGCCTGCGGCCTTTAATATATATTAATAACGTGATACTTTTACAAGGTGCTTGTGAAGATCATTTTTCCAACATGGACCACGTCAGCATATCTATACAGCTAATGCCTCTGTCCTTCAATGTACGTGTTTCTAGATTGCATGTAGAATGAAATAAACACCAATTAGTATTGCCAACTTTGCAAGTGTTAGCTCTAAAGAGAGTGAAGTTGCTAAAAGCCGGAGAAGTTCTGTCTGGCAGTACCTCTGGAAAAGTTACAAGCAAAAGTCACAGAGATCTATCTCATAACTGTTCGTGAAACTGAAGAATTAATGAAACAATTAGCTAAACTCCCAGTACCTCAAATCCTTTTGTCTGTGAAGTTTCTGAAATGTGAGGGAGCAATAGTAAGGAAAGAATAAGATACCCCTCTAGGTGAGCTGACTTCAGCTGTTTCAGGTTCCACCTGATGGGAGGCTACAGGAAGTTCCTGCTTTCTCATAGTAAATTGTTCATGATCTCAGTAGAAACCCAAGTACTCTTTCCAACAGTTTGACACAGAACTTGACTTCTTAAGTAGGTGTTGTTCTTACACAGTGTGAGCCTTAATATAAAATTGAATCTTTGACTCTTCAGGGTGCCTGAAAGATTTTTTTGAATACTACCTGTGGGGCTGAGTGGAAGTAAGAGAAAGGATGTGAATGAAATGCTTGGCTGCCTGTGTGGATGTGGGTAGCAAAGTTCTTTACTATTGACTATACCTGTAAGGTACTGTCAAGCTCTTCTCTTTCTCAGACTTCTTAGCTGGTTTTGATTCAGGCTTCTATGAAAAGGTTGATGTTTTCTTCATCATAGAACAGCCTTCAGCCTTGTCTCCCACTGAGAGCATCAGGTACATTCACAGCTAGCCTGTTTCTTCTTTCTAATTTTGTTCTTTTCTTCTCTGTATTTTTCCTAGCTATGTTTAATTGTGTAGGGTGTAGCTGAGAGTGTGACAGTATTATGAAGTGTGTAAAAAAGTTGAGCTAAATATTGAGAAAAATTACATTTTTTTGGTACACAGACACTACTTATTGTAAAAATTATTAGTCATATGATTGTGTTTGTTTAAGTATTTGCATCTGATATACCTAGAAAGCACAAGTATAATTGTTGATTTAAATAAGAGCATACAAGTCTTGGGAATTGGAGGGCTATGACAAGTACTCCTACCTTACATCTCACTGTTTATCTGAGTGTGCATCTACCTTTAGTCAATATTTAACATGGCAGTAACTGCTATCAGGGCCACTCTAAGGGTGTTGGCAGAGCTGTCTATGTGGGTGCTGTTGAAAAGGGTGCTTCATAGGTGCAAATGTGCCAGAATCCCCACTGTTGTTGGATCCTGCACAGATTTCCTCCTTACCTGCACTTTCCACACAGTGCAGAGTCTTTTGCATTCAGGTTTTTGTAACATCAGCTAGTAATCATTCCACGTGCCTCATGGGTGCAATCATCTGCAATCATCTACAGATGTACACTTGCAGCACATCACTGATTTTACTCTTCACATAATTCTGGAGAAGGTTTTTTCCGTGATTTACAGTGCTACATATTGCTTCAAATAGTCTCAAAAGGAAAAGGAAGTCCCAAATAAAGATACCTAAAGGTTTAAAAATATTCTACAAAGTAAGCAAGAGAAGTTTTAGGCCATGAGAGATCATCCTGAAAGGAGAAGGAGGAGATCTAATTCTATCCTTATCATCAACCCATCTGCCAATTGCTAGGGCCAGTATCCTATTAAATGATACTAATTACTTCATGTACCTGCAAAGAATATTTGACAAAGACTACCATATTAATGGCCATTTTACTTATAGGAGATAAGCACACATATTGTATCTTGAAGACAAATAACAAAATTTCCATGGTAAGGAGGGCCTCAAAGCCCATATACAAAGACTGCATCTATATTAAACCTTACTTGCCTTACAGTAGAAGTGAACACTGTTCATTGACACAGTGAGCCAGCAAAACCATCTGATTTTATGGCCTGTGAAACAGCAACAGAGCTTTGGGTCTCAGATATTTCCCGCTTTTATTACGAGGGCTTCTTCCTTATAATGTGGGACCCAGAAATTAAATATTTTTTGCATGCCTACATTTGAGAGCCTTTTTAAAATTGATAACTGTATGAAAAAAAATTACATGTCACTGTGAAAAATGTCTGCCCTGATTAGATTAAAAGTGAACATAATTCAATGTTTGTGAAAGGAAACTTCACAGTGGGACCGAATTTCCTCAATTCTCTTACAGATATTGTTTTAATAAAAAAGACTCACTCAATGATCAAAATAGCCCCTTTGTTTACCCATAAATTGAAATTTTATCTAGCAAACATGGGAGTCACTTTGGTTCTCTTACAAGTTCTCTTTTGATGGGGAAAATACTTGTGAGTGTGCAACCAGTTGAGTTGCAAAGGCATTGCTCTTAGAGTGGAAGATTGGGTGGCATTAGATCCATTGTTCAGAAGGAAGGAATTAAGATTAAGTTAGTATGCTGTGAATCTGGATCTGCCACAATCCATTAAGTAAATTTTCCATGAGAGATTTTAATGTTTCCTAGAGACTGGGTACCTATCTCTTGGATTAGAATCCCTAATGGCCACAGAGTTTGTTGAGGGATGTGATGTCATAAACACTTAAAGAGCAAAAATCTGGAGAAGGAGGTAGGATGCTCACACCAGTCTAAAATAAAAGCTGAAAAGTGAGTCTAAATCAGACCCCAAATAAGGTACTCTTAGAAAGTGCAAGCATTCAAAGCTACAAGTCCATTTGCTTATGTAGCCATCTATATCATTAATTCGATACAAGTTCTTGAAGCTAAAGTAAAAATGACCCATGGTTTTATATAGTAGTACAGTGGTCAAAGCGAGAATCCTGCATTCTGGAAGGATGCCCTACTAACCCCTGTGTACGGGCTAAGCAGAGCATGGTTCTTTCCTTTTCCCTCTGAGTCTGCAGCAGCAGGAATTCCTGCTGCAGGCACCTTAGGAAAGCAAGCAACAGGAGACTGGTTCTAGAGGGAGTTCTATAAAGATTTGCTCCTTGTCATTCTTCCGTCAAATTATTTCCAATTTTTCTCCACGGACCACCTCACCACAAGATGGATAAAACCACCTTTAACATTTAGGAGGCAGAATGTTAACAAGGCATACCAAGATGAAAGAGAACGCTTAAAAATCTGACTTGACATTCCAACTGCCACTGGATGAGAAAAGTGCCCTTCACTGGTGGCAGAGGCTGACCTTTTAGGTTCTCTGTCACTACCCGCCCACCTGACCCAGGCGGCTTGGCTCTTGGTGGCAGTATTAGCAGCCACTTGGTCTTTCCGAGTCCCTGGCATAGGCAAGAGGGGCAGGTGGATTACGATTGATTAGTTGTCCTAAGCGACTGACTACTTTGCCAGCTCTGAGACTTCAACGTCCATGAGAAGCAGTTAATTATGAGTTGATGAACGGAATAAAATTTATATTAGCAGGTTATTTGCTCGAAGTAGGAGATACAACTGGTAGTGAAAAGGATTGCAAGGGTTTTATCAGCCTCCCAATGTGCCTCCCCCCTCCTCCCTCCACTGCCCTTTCACACAATCATGTCTCCTGAATGAAGCTGGTGTCACTTTGCACAGGCAAAGATGGCCAGAAATGCAGATCAGCATCACCACCACAGCCCCAATCCCTGGGCTCTGAGTCATTTGGTATCTGGGATAATAGAAAGCAATGAAGGGATGTAATTGTTTAGTCAGAGCCTCCATTTAATTGTACTCATTAAAGGCTGAAAGGTTGAACTCTTACGAAATAAGCATTGGTTCAATAATGATTTCATCAAAACTTTCCGTCAGACTCTTTTAATTTATGGATGATATGTATGCTTGATACATGTATTGAGTCTTCATGCTCCATTTATCCTAGCAAGTATATCATAGTATTAAACACTTTGATAAACAGGTCTAATTTATTCCACTAATGCAGCTCTTTGATTCAGGCACTTTCATGCACAGTGTCAAGTAAGAAGCCCTTCATCCATGACTTCGATCTGTGGAGTTATCATGTGATAACATGACAAGCGATAGTGATGTTAATGTGTGAAGGTGTCAGAATGTAATTAGGGAAGCCATTCAGACTGTCTAGTAATAAAACACATATTTTCTAAATGTGAGCCAAAATGACTTAAAGCATGCCCCATTAGTCCACTGATTGAGAAACCACCAGAAATCATTATTTCAAAGATGTTGATAGATTTTTTTTTTTTCCCCCACTGGAATTCCTTCCTAGGCCTTGCAGACAGAGAGCAGTAGAGCCCTGACACCAGCTGAGGCACTGTGGTGGACAGATCTCCACTCAGGGAATTTCACTTATTTGTTCTACTGACAATTAACATAGCATAATCACTCACTCAGGTATTGAGATCTAAGGAAGGCAAACAGTTAAGAGACACTTAGGGAAAATGCCTTTCCTCCTTCGCCTGTCTCATCTTCAGTAATCTCCTCCCAATGTCCTAGTCCCCACTCCTCTGCTCTTGCAGCATCTGCGGTGTGGAGCGGTGCAGGAATCTGGAGTAGAT
>VZTA01002789.1:16731-57777 GCA_013398855.1 Mohoua ochrocephala
TTCCTTCCTTTTTTCTTCCTTTCTTCCTTTCTTCCTTTCTTTTTCTTTCTTTCTCTTTCCTTCTTTCTTTGTTTTTCTCTCTTTCTGTCTTTCCCTCTTTCTTTCTGCTGCTCCTTCCTTATTAAACATTTCCTCTGCTCCAGAATGGACTTAGCCATGGGCGGCAGTTCTTTAACAGCTGTCCCTGCTCTGGAGTGTCCACTACTACCAAAAGCCTACCAGTTATGCCCACTGAAGGCACCTAAATAAACTTAGACATGACAACCACCTCTACACAGGCACCTTCAGAAGGTTATACAGGGTTTTGGTGAGCACAGAGGACAAAGAAAACAATCTGTATGCCCTGTGCAGGTGAGAAGTGTGCAGTCCTCATTGTGGTGTTCATCTTGGGAAGTAATTCTAGTTTTGAGGGATGCAAATGCTGTGAGGAGTGAAACATGTCTGTGTAAATAAGGTAAATAAGTTCACTTTATTTCTTGGAGATAATGGACAAATTGAAAGTGAGTCAACTAAATCCCCGTTTGGGTTTAAAGCACTACACTGTTTTCACTGGTTTCATCTTCTTAAGGACCTGGTTACAAGGCCATGTTTAGTTTCTCATTAGAAAAATTTTAATAACAGAAGGCTGTGTGAGTTTTGTTTTTTTCTTTGGGAATCAATTTTATTTGGCAGAAAAGGTACTAATGAAATTCAGTGGTTGGAAGTTGAATGTAGACAGATATATTTAGGAAAAGATGAACATTCAAGGCAGGTCCTGCTTGACTAACTTGATCTCCTTGTATGACAAGATGACACAGCAGAAAAGGACCAGGGGGCGTTGACTTTACTGTTTGTTTTATATTTCCCTGTTCCCCAAACATTTAATAATTCTAAACCTGTTCTTCCTCCCTGTAGTGAAAAAATGAAGTTCTGCAATATATCCAGTTTTCACAGATTACGAAAAAAGCTGCATTTTTTGACATAATTTTCCTTTCTCTTGATGCTCACCTTTGATTCCACTCACTGTTTAGCCATTCTTTCCTCTGAGATTCCAAATGCCGGTTTATGTAGAAGCTTAGCTTCAGAAAGCAGTAATGACCCTCTTTCTATAAGGATTTTACCCATAAACATCCTTTTCTATTATGCTCTTCTCTACGATGTGTAATTTTTGCCATCAGGTGAGTCAGAAATCATTGGAAGCTCTGTCTTACATTATGCTTGACTGTATTTTTGTTAGCATTAAATCTTGTACAGGTTACAGGATAATATGTTTTAGATCAAATTTTCCTCTCACTGAAATTTTCTTGATACATCCAAGTAGAAACATTTAGGGTACTCTTGTCGGGAACCAAAGCAATAAAGGTATATTACCCTTGATGATTTTTTTCTTAGAAATTGAAGATTTTTATTCTGTTTGCCAAGTCATGACATTTTTGATGCCTTGTTAGTATGCTGTCTCTCATGGTTTTATGTCACCTAGGTGACTGAGTTACCACTTTTTCGTTTCCTCTAGAAGGCTTTTCTTGTGAGTGCTTTATCCTCCATGCACGTTTGATATCATTAACTTACTAACTGAATAATTAAAACAGTTTCAGGCATTCTGGTCCATCCTTCCCCCAGTGCTGACATGCCCAATAGTTTAGTTGATTACTTGACCTTGAAATAAAAAATACAACCGGTATAATCTTGAACTGACAGAACAAAGAGGTTTTGCAGTGTGTAGAAAATTCGTTTTGCTACTACAGAATACTCAGACTTGTCTAAGAAGCAAAATAATATGATTTCATTCTCAAATTTGTGCACCAAGAAAGGAGTATTGCTTATGAGCAGAAACAGAAATGAAGACTAGGCAAACTTAATTTATCAAAGTGTGCTTAGATGACACAAATATTCCCAGCCTTGGCCGTGTCCATGGCATGTGCATATCTTGTATTGCATGGTAAAGCAGAGTCTGGTAAACCAGCACCTTGCAGACAACAGGCAGCAATATTTTTTCCCTTGACCTATCCCCACATCCTTCAAAGTACACTTTATGTTTTGATCCTATCTTCTGCACCTATTGAATAAGAAATATTAGCAGGAACTTTAAAATTAGCCACACAATTTTCCAAATGGGTCATCAGTTCTGCAGTTTCCACAATTGTGCTGTCGCGGGGTGGGGTGGTGGTGGTCCACTGCTTCTATGTCTTGACAAGGATGTCCCACCTCATGATTGTAACTTGACCCCCTTAAATGAATGCTTATGGTTCATTGCTTTATGAACTTTAGCTCAGCTCCAAATAGAGGTGCCTATGTTTTGTTCAAATATAACGTTGTCAGAACATTTGTGCTGCTGCTTTGGCAGGGCCCAAAGACACTCATACTGGGTGGTTGACTTCACAATTTTTTTTTTATTTGGAGACAGCCCTGTCCTCATTATACCTGTATTCTCCATTTAGATTTAAGTTTATTTGAGGTTTCATAAACTTTATAATCACCCTAACAAGTCTTAAAGCATTTCCCAGGATGACTGGCTAGCAGCAGACTGGTTTTAGAAATGCTGATATCCTCAGTATGGAGATTTCTGCTGAGCAGACACTGAGGGATTGGCCCTTATTAACTGACTTCCTTTGGTCATAAATATATATATTGTTTATCTTTTGTAAATCACTTGCTCCTGTAGCCTGACAGGCCAGAGATCATAACCCTCTATTAACTATATATGTAAGTGAATATCCCCATACATAATACTTAAAAAATTGTTTTTCACACTTAATAGTTATGGAAAAGGTTTATAAGAAGCAGGCCAATGCATGTGATTCAATATTTCTTCCTACTAGAGATGAGATATGGTAGTTACCAAAAAATGTGGCACTGGTAGAAATTTTAAGGTGAGTGGCAGTTAGCTCTGTTTAGCAAAAATGCTATGGCACATGGCAAAATTATTATTGCTGTAGGGCCTTCAGGCCTTTCAACCCTGAATTTTCCATGGAAAACCTTTTACTAAAGGTTACATCTCAGCTGGTGAGCTTGCATGTCTGAGGTCTTGGTTCTGTATGCTGTGTCTGTTGCCACATATTTTTGTGACCCAATACCAGTATTCCTGCTTGATTTTTGTGGGAGAAAGAACTGTGGTATGCGGACCAGAAGGCAGCTGCTATCCCACTTCCCTGCAGCTGAGGCACCAGTGTCCTGCTGTTCTACAGCACACACTGACTGCTTAAACTGCTTGTACTATGTGGGGCCACAGACATGACTGGGATGTAAATATTGGCTGTTATTCATAGTCACAATGAGCACTTTGTACTTCTTTGTTAAGGATACCTAAACCCACAGAGGATACTAAGACAATATTTCTGATTCCAGACAAGTGAAAAAGTGGACTGAATTAAAAAACAAACAAACAAACCAAATAAAAAACACAAACAAAAAAACCAAACCAAGCAAAAAACCCCACACCCCAAAAAACAAACAAAAAATCCCCACCAAAACAAACAAAAAAAAACCCCACGTCCTTAGCTATTTGATGTTCCTGTAGGCTTCACTTTTGTCGGTTAAGCCATTCTAGTTGCCTAGTAAATAAAGACTTTTTGTTTTTAAGCAGTGATTTAGAAACACAAGAAAATTGCACAAATAATGTCTGTTGAGTTAGCTCTTACACTAACAAAGTGGTGTGTGGGAAGTTGTAGAGTTTTGGAAACTTAGAGGAAATTGAGCAGCCCTCCAGAATTTCAATTTATTGCTGTGTTAGTCCCAAAGTAATTGAGTCTTGCACTAAATCAGGCAATCAGGTGAAACTAATGTGAATAGATTAGTATGGTTGTACTGACATCAAAGAAAACTTTACTGCTGCTGAGAGTCTTCTGTGGAACATACTTTCTCCATTTCAGGGTGTTCTGTGTTAGTGTTGGTACCTAAATAGGTGGATCTATAATGGAATGAAACAAATTTCCAGAAAACTTTACTTTTTGTTTTATTTTCTGTTTTATTTGTAATTGTGGACCTTTTCCTACTATATATATTCTAATATATCACCTTGTTGTTACGGTATGCTGCATAGAATTTAATCACCTATCCAATGTCTGTGATGTGCACTCCCTTCTATCTCTCTTTCATTCCCATCTGCTCCTGAGAATGCAGAAAGTTTTTTGCACACTGAACCAATACATTTTGGCTAGATTTCATTTTCAAAGTAATTATTTTTGAAGTTTTCCTTCTAATATGCCTTCTAATAAGTGCTTGTGTTTCAGTGATGACAATGATGACAATGTTAAAAATAACTAAATTCATATTTGCTGATGTTAGGTAAAAGGCCCATAAACTGTCACTGATCAGAAGATGAAAAGGTGAAAGAGCAAAATGTAGCAGAAAGGCAGACTTATTAGAAGGATATAAGAAAATGAAAGTTGAGGCAGGTCAAATGCAAGTTTTAATTGCATCTTATTATGTTTTTTTGAACTGTAAGCTATATCACCTCAGATGAATTGATGCCTTGTTGACATAAAACTTCATGTACTGTTTCTTAATTTATCTAAAGTAGCATTGTCTTAAATTCTATATAAGTAAATTTTCTCCTGAGATTGGTAGGAGATCAAAGTGTAATAATAAAAAAAAAAAACAAAGAAAAAAAAAACAACCAAAGAAAAAGACTAATCCAACAAAAACCCAAACAAACAAAAAACCCCAATGCAGCAGAGCACTGGAGAGCTCACTGGCACTAGCACAGCTGTTGAGTTCTTAGTGAACCCCTTAAGTATCCCCACCCCTTGCTCCCTACTATGCTGCATCTCAAGACGACAGACATATGTGCTACAGCAGAAGGGTTTGAGGAGGGTTGGATTGGAGCTTGCTGGGAAATGTGGTGCTGGAGACATTGCAGCTGGCTCTGCAGGATCCAAGCTCCCAGAGGGCACCCCTAGCTGGGGACAACCTTTGCACTGCATCTCCTGGGAACCCTTCTGTCTGCCAGTGCCCACTGTTGCTGTGTGTGAGTTACATGCAGTGTAAATACTGTTTCCACAGTGACCTTCTCATGCTTACTTTCTACTGCCCCTTCTCTAGCACAGCAAGGCCTCCCAGCATGATTTTATGATACTTGTTCTGTGAAGGCAGAGGAGGAAATTTGCTTTACTGCTACTGCAGTTTATTTGTAATTCCTATGGAAAGCGTGAGATAAAACACTCAGGTCTATTATCTACAGTGACGTTTCTTTTCCCTCTAGTGCAGAATGGTAACCAAAGGGTCAGATAACTTTGAGAGGCTAAGTAAAGCAACCAAGGGACACGTGTTCTAGGAATACCGTGGTCAAAGGGAAATAAATGCATACTAAGATCATTCTCTTAATGAGGATTTACTAAGAAAACAAATAGAAAGAGCTGCTTTAAGCAAAACCGACCTCCCAGCCCACCAGTTTTCACTCTGCATGAGAGTTGAAGAAAGGCTTATGTCAAAGACAATAACTGTTTGTGTAGATAGCTACTCAACAACTCACAGCCTGACAAGGAATGGAGAACAATGAGAAAAAATAGAAAGAGGAGTTAAAGGTGTGACAGGTGTGTGAACAGCCTAGAAACAAAAGGTGTGACTAATTTCAGCCATGCTAAGGAGCAGAAAACTCTTATCCAATCGACAGAGAAGGAAGTCAGGCAATTAGAAACCTGTCATTCCATACCAAGAAAATTAGATCCTATCGGTTTAATTATCAGTCAGTGCCATTAAGACAATATAGCACTGCATAATGAAAGCTGCAGTTACCGGGTAATAGAGGTAATTGTTTTCACAGTGGAAGATTTTCGCTTTCAGACAAGAGCTTCAGGATGTGACCGGTTTACAGGCTCTGACCTTCAGCACTTGTGTAATGCGGGGGACATGTGGTTTTTACCTTGTCTCCTGAGATTTGATTATTTTATCCTAGACATCGTTTTCATAAAGTTGGTGGAAATGAGCAAAGCCACCCACTAGAAATCCAATGTGCAATTTTCATGCAACGTGCCCTCTGTTACTGTAATTAGAGCAGCTTACCAAATCATTTTTGATTTAAGACCTTTGATTTGATAACACAGGGCCAGCTTGCAGCTTGGCGTTCCCACTTCTACTGGAGAATAAGGGGGGATAATGCTGTTCCAGAAAATCTAGTTCACAGATGGCCACTCTAGAGGGGGGAGCACACACAGAGCAGCAGCTTAGGTGTGACTCTCCAGCACATCAGCTCGTCCGTGGTAACTGGCTCCGTACGTGCTGCTACCCTGCGGCAAATGTGTAATGCCGTGCTCCTTCTTTATTAAATAGTGCACGGTCTCACTTTATTATTCTGTTACTCAAACATTTAAATATTGAATGTTTGTTTTTCCCAGTGCCTTTTCTCTATTGTTAGAGACTTCCAGTAGCTACTGTATTCTACTCCATTGTTAATGTCATGACATTGCCCCGTGAAGAAATTCTAACCACGATATCTAGTATGCATTGAGTGGTACTGGAAAAGATCTAGGTTACAAGCTAAAAGAATAGTATCATATTTTGGATCTGCTGTGAAATATTGAAATACCTCTTTAAAAAACTGTAAGACCATTCACTTCCAGTTACTGCCTTTCTCATGGCAACTGAGAAAGAATAGGAATGGCTTGAAAGACCAAAATCTTACCTAAGAACGTTAAATACCTTGTGTGTTCTTTACTCCGATCATAAGTTTTGGTTATAAACAAACTGAGAGGTAGATCTTGCAGTATCTAGCAGATGATCTGACTAAATCGTTTGAATAAATATTTAACACATCTTACAAATAATTACCACTTCTGTATTACTCAAGACTCAGTGTTGGGGAATATGTCTTGGTCTCTTTGCCACAGGGGCATTTTTGTTCTATGAATTGTTTCAATATGCAAATAATTGCTATTTTTCCTAAAATATCTACAGATATTTTCAGTAGACAGACTGCTTAATTGTTCAAGCTGCTTTGGAGGTACTCTTTAATGTTGAGCAGATTTGAAGGCTTTTTGAAGATATGCAATTCTATCTCCAGGGAAGGAGTGACTGGCCGTCTTGGGAAATGTCAACATACATCTTCTCGCATACTACAGTCAGCCTTCTCCACTCTCATCCAAAAACTCTTTTAGAAGGTTATCCTGTACTTTTCCAACAAATCTGTGCTACCTCCACCTTACTGTGGAGAGTACCATAATGATCTTTACTTTGTCTCATTTCATCATTGTATCAACCCTCAAGTATCTCAGTTCACATCTGAAAATGAGTTAACCATACAACACTATGACCTTTTTCTTTCCAATGTGAAGAATATTGCAGTAACTAAGCTCCAAATTTTGGCTCTTAATTTAAACAGCTACAGTGAACTTGGATGATTTTGAGCTCGTTTCCAGCTAAGCTGCACACTTTTTAAATTAATGATACTGAAAGAATTAAAATTATTTCTTGCATAAAATTCAGAAAAAGTGAAAACAGTTAACAAATCTACTGTGAAAAGACTTTGTCAGTCGTCACCGAGACAGGGACATCTAGCTGTTCATGGAGCATAGATGCTCTGTGGTAATATGTACAAGATAAAAACTTCAGAAATCTGTTCTATATCTCAAGGACCTGACTCTTCACATAGCTGATTCATCTTGACAGAACTTACCCAGGGGCTGACAAATTCAAATAAGATAGATTAGTCACAACAGGACTTCTGTATGTCTCTTCTGACAAACTGTGGTATTATTTTCTTCTAATTACCTGCCTGTGGCAGGTTTTGCATGGTTTTTATACTGGTATGTGTACTACTTACATGTCCTTCCGTAATAGCCATTGCTATATTGTACATATTAACATTTTTCTTGCATTTGTTTTACATCCGATGTTTTTAGTCATTTTAATTAGAATTCTGAGGTTAAGTGACAATTAATTAAATGTCTACTGCCATCTCTCTTTGAAGTAAAAAGCTTCAATTGAATTACTGTTTAATCTTCTTCTCTAGAACAAAGTCCATACATGCTTTCTTTATCCTATTTTCATGTAGAATCATAATTCTGTCATTACCTGGATGTTTTCTTTTTGTCCTTGGTATCAGATACAAAACTATGGAGCAATAATGAGGATTCATGGTGGAGGTAGTAGCAATGAATGGAAATTGCATACTTTGAAAAACATTTCAAAATTTTCAGCACTCTACCATTGTTATACCCCAGTGAAATATGTATTTCACTGACATTCACAAAGCAAGATGGTAAATGCTCTGGAAATAGCTAAGGATATTGACTGCAGTCATTTGAGCATTAAGAGAAATTCTAAAGAGATTTTAGAGTGTCATGGGGGAATATTGGTTTTGAATAATTGCTCTGGGAAGCTTGTAGGATTAATTTAATAGATGTCTTTATGCTTATTTCAAAATCAGATTAGTCTTTCCCGGCTTTTACCTGGTCATTTTATTCACTGAAGAATGCTGCTTCTACTGTGCGCTTGCTCGGACTGTGGTTAACCTGCTTTCTACAGCAGTTTCACAGGTGTCTTGGACATAAGTGAAATAAACTGCTTTAGTTTCTTCACACCTGTCTGTTTCTATTCTCTGCTTAAATACTTTACTAAATTTGTCAGATATGATGCTTTATGTTATACCCGACAAGCTAGTCTCCATCAGCATGTCTTTCTCCAGATGCTTTCTGATTGCATTAATTCCTTAGAAATGCTATGAAATCCATAGCACACATGCTTTCATGAACCTGTGGACTCTTAATATCTCCGAGAGCTGTGACCTCTTTTTCTTTTTCTTTTTTTCCTCTCTTCCTTCTAAACACATGCTTGATTCCTTCAGTCCTTAAGCAGTCTTTCATTTCAGTTAAATATTAGAATTATAAATAGATTTTACCTACTATGCTGACAGCAGCTTTTAAAGTGTTCAAATTGTTAGAGCTTCTGCAGTGAACATTTTTGACCAAAGTACAGAGATATTGTTAGCTTTATATACAATTTGTTTTCCACAGACAGATGCACAATTGCACCTGTGTCTACAGTGTCCTCAGGCACAAGTGGGAAGGTACAACTCAGGAACCGAGTTTTCACTGGAGAATTTCAGTGCAGTTCAGAGTAAACACATACTTTGTAATAAAACCAGACACTGTACTAAAGAATTACTTTCCCTAGCTGTTGTGCAGTACTTTATTAAATCAGCCACATTGCTGAGTTCTTCCTGCACAGACCACAGCGTTAATCCTTCCTGCATAACTTCATTAGAAGCATTCTTAGAAATCTTCTCTGTCAGGAAGCCAATGAAAATGAAATTGTATTTTTGTACTCTTTGCTACTTGAGGATACAGCCTGTGTTATTTAAAACAATTGGACTCTACTGAACTTAGAAGGGGTTTGGTTTGTTCGTGGCCTACATGATCACATTTACAGATGAAACCTTGTTGTCCATCTGGAAAGAACCTTGGTCATGCTCATCTACTCCTTCTTGTAACCATAGGGAACTGTGTCATATCCATTCTTCATACAAAGTGTAAAGTCCCAACTTGGAAAAAGAGGCAAAACAAGATTAAAAACTCAGGACTTAATTTCTCTGATGATTAGAAAATACCTAAAGTCAGCTTACCTCAGGTTCATTTCTACTTCTTTCAATGCCAGTATTATCCTTGGCCTTTCTTTGTGGCCAGAGACAAGTACTTAGTGCTGTTTTGCCCTCTGTGTTTTCTATTTTTTAGCAGGCTGAACTTGGGAACTTCCTACTGCCATTGGTTGTATTCACTATTGTATTAGATATTTGGCCATGTATCTTTTGGATGCATCATGCTGCTGAGCCATATACTGTGGAAACGTGAACTGTGGAACTGTGTTGGGGCAAGATTTTCACTTATAAAACCATCTACTTGGCGGCATTGGTCTTTGGTCTGCAAACAATGTGATGCAGACGGACAGGTGTTTACAGTGCTCAAGATTGGTCCATCCTATAGCTGAATGGTTGATATCCATATGTACAGGGGTTGGTTTTGATCTCCACTGACCCCGTGAGTCACCCCTGTGACCCTAAAACATAACTCAAAAATATGAGACTTTTCAGTCCCAAGTTTCTGTGAGCATTGTGTTGCATCCCTGGTATCACAGCCCGCCAGGGATGTGATTTTGTAACCCAGTATTGAAGGAATGTATGGTGTGTGGGAATGTCAGCCTGTGGAAGATGCTGAGGATGTGAGCCTATTTGGAATAGTACTGAAGGTGTGTGCTGGGGTTGGAGGGAGCCACATTTGGTCCAGGCACGTCTGGATGAAGATAAGATCAGGGAACAGGAGCTACAGTGTTTCGCTCCATAAGTGCCCGCAGGGGAGCTACTTTGCAGCAGCCTCAGGCTGTGGTTTGACATGTGATGAGACCCAAGTAGCAATTGCTCAGGATGAGGCAGGGCACATGAATGTGTTACTGTCAGTGTCACGGAAGGTGGCACAGAAGGCTGAAATTATACCGACTTAATGCCTTTGGGACATCTTTATGGTGGAGGTAGAAGAGCAGACCTGCTCTGATGCAAGTTGGGGTGCGGATGGACAATGCCAGCTGAAGTGTTCAACCTTGCATTACAAAATGAAGCCCTCAAAAAAAAGGGTGTTTTTAACGGGCAGAGTCAGCTTATAGCCAATCAGTACTTTGTGTCATGTGGTTTTGGTGCTTGTAACACAATAGTCAGAACCTTACAGAGTTAATTTATCATCAAATTGTGTCCTGAGTGACATTTTATTTATTCCCAGTGGTTTTTTACATCTCTTACTTTACAGAAGTTAGAACCACAACCTATGACTCATGGATGCTTCCTTTATGGAAGAAAAATAAAAATGTTTTATTTGCTGAAAAAATATGATTTAACCAGTTAAGAAGCAGTGGAACTTGGCTCTGCACCACGACTCCTACAACACTTTCCAGGCAAAACCCTAATGCAAGGTGCTTTTTGGACTTTGATCTTCATTTCTTTGTAGTGTTTACATGCAGCCTAAACAAATACAGATTATTTTATCCATGTTAATGCATTTTTTCTTTTAATAACTAGAAAAGATAAGATGCTACACTGGCTCTAGAGAACTCTTAAATGCTGTAAAATTGGAGAAAATTAGTATGAACCTAAAAAAGATACCTCTTTGAAGGTCCAGTTCATTGCCAGGCCACTCCAGGATTGAGTCACCTGTGCCTATCTTATTCCTTATAGGTGCTTGCTATTGTCTGCTAGCAGTTGTTTCTCCTCTATTACAGTTATCTCTGACCTGAGCTCATGAATACTACGAATAGGATTTAGTTGGTACTTTTACAAACTTCTTGGGAAAGTAACTGGAAAGGGTTTTAGTACCAGGGTGCCACAGATCTGCCTGAGGATCAGTTTTGGAAGCAGGTATTTCTTTGAGGTTCTCCTGTTGCATTTGTCATCATTTAGGAAGCCCATCTCCAAGAGATTGTAGAATTAATGGGTCTGGAAACAGTTGTGCTTTTTTCTTGTGACTGCATCTCATAGTATTAATCTCTGGTTTTATTTTTCATGTGGCAGGCAATTTAAAAAGTGTTTTGAAAACGCCATGTTGATCAAATATACCTTTATGTTTCGTGGGGACTTAAATGGTAGAATCTCAGAGCCATAAATTTAACTCTGTTTCTACTAAAGGAATGATAAATTCCTCTTTTGCTTCAAGCATTAGCATTTGGGCCAGGGTTGAAAAATTTGAATTTGTTTCCTTCAGCGTCTCAAAGAATCTGACTATATCCAGCTATCTGAACATCGACTCACATGCCTGACTTTGGGCAGTGAGATTTAAAAATTGTGAACATAATTTTCCTCTCCAAAGTATTACAGAAATGTACTGGCAGAGCTCACAAGCTAGGATCAGGATTTGTTTCTTGTTATGAAAACTATGGGGCCATAGTTTAACAACACAAAATTTCTACCCAAGCCATGGTGGGCTTGCAGACACATTCCTGAGGATAACAACATGTTTATAACGTCCAGCAGTAACTGTCCTTATGTATGCTTTTAGAGGTGCCTTTGACTTCAGTGAAGGGAGTGGATAGACTTCTAAGGTTGGATTTTTTCCTAATTGAAGAGTAGACAAAGAGGTAGTCACTGTGAAGTAAATGGCATGCAGAAAATCAACCCTGAATTTATGCATAGCACTTGTTTGCACCTTCAGATCTAAAAGCTCTGATTTTATTTCACCCACTGAAAATTATTTTCATATGGAAAATGAGGTCTCTTTAGCTCATCCTTTGATGAAAAATTGCTAGGAGTAGGTCTGATCTGTATTTCTTGTGAAACTGCTTCACTGAGCAATGCCAAAACGTCTTTTTTCATACACAGTCCTTTTTTTTTCAAACCATGTGTTCATGTGTCTCAGTACAAAATGCCTCATTTTCCCCTTTAGCAAAAAGCTTTGAAGAAAAAATATGTTAAATATCATTGGTCTATAAGAAATTAATGCAGCTTTGAGTCAAAGCACAGAGTTGACACACACCTACTCAAAGAATAAACATCTTTGCAGGTAAACCTGATGCTGAAAAAACAAGAAAAAGGCCTATCTGAGAAAGAAAAAAAAAGTCATTGATTTGACTGTGAGAAATCCCAGAAATTTCTGCTATGAGTGTGTGGGACTATTTTCAGTAGTGCATAAAGATCAGAAAGCATTTCTGCAGAAGGAGATAATATTGAAAACAAAGTTTAAAGGGAATGTATTAAAACTTTGGAAATTCTCTCTCCCAAGAAATACCTGGCAGTTTTTACAGCTCTTCTTGCCAAAGATTTTGATTTTAATCTCCTAATAAACCTGCCAGCTGCTTTAGTCTATTAGTGCTAGTCTTCCAAGAATTCTTTTGATAATCAGTAGATCTCTGGTCATGCAAATATTATCTTTAAGACAGTCAAGAATAAAACAAGTCAGATGTTACAAGAATTGGTTTTCTTTTCAATTCAGTATTTTGTTTTCTGAAGGAAAGGAAAAGAAGTTATTGGGGTTTTTGCTGACATCCACGTATGGGTTTTTTATTTTAAAAAATATCGGGTTCTTTCTCTTTTGACACCCAGCTCTTTTAAAATCAGAAATCTTTAAGATAGTCTTGTCTTAGACATTGATTGTGTTGCT
The DNA here is from genome assembly GCA_013398855.1 of Mohoua ochrocephala. NCBI lineage: Eukaryota > Metazoa > Chordata > Aves > Passeriformes > Acanthizidae > Mohoua > Mohoua ochrocephala. The sequence continues at coordinate 29,778 of VZTA01002789.1, forward strand.
GCTTGAGGAGAGTCTCAGAGTCCCTAACTTAATACAGCCGTCTCTGAAGCAGGACAATATGCTTATCTCATAAAGGTGCTGTGGGGTTCAGTGAGCTGTCGGCTCACTAAACCACTTCTGTGTGTCTCCCTCCATACTCTAACTGCACATATTAGGATAGTGGGCAAACCACTCCCTCACATCAACAAAGTAGGTGAATTATTTTCCTTCTAGTGCCATGTGAAAGGTACCCGGGAGTACTTATTAATAACTAAAGAAGTCATTGAGTGAGTGTCATTTGGGTTTTCTTGTAACAGTCAATCATAGAGCTCCTTTCTTCCATTTAGGAAGGGAAGTTATTGTCTCTTCAGTTCGATTAGTCTCTTAAGATGCATTTGACATTGTATATTTGCTCCTGTTATTCAGATGTGTGGAGGCTAATGAGATTTCTAACATGTATTGGTTTTTATAGTGTCTACTTAACCAGCTTTACTGTCCGTTATTTTTTCTTACAGAAATGCATTGACCCAAGTGCTGTTACTGTCTTATTTCTGTTCACTGAATACTCAGCAGGTCTTGTTAGCTGGGATTTTCTACTGTTGCCTTTTGGTGAAACTTTTATACAAGAATAAAATCTTGTTCAGATATGCACTATAGCTGAAGCAAATTAAATTAGGATTCTTTGGGGGGGAATTTTAAAAGCATCTAATTTAAGATGACAGCAGTTTTACCACTGATAGTGGTAAAATCTCATGCAACTGCTTTTGAAAATGTTATCCATTCAAGAGAAAGGGGCTGATCTCTTTATTTTAAGAAAGCAAGTACATCCTCAGAGAAGTGCCTACAATTCACAGGTGATGCCCAGAGGAACCAAATGAAACTGAAATAAAATTTTAGGACCAAGCAGCTTTGCTGTTTCATGACTGTACTTAAAATGAATTAGGTTGCTCTGTCTGTGACTATTGGGAAAGCTAATGCAACAATTGAATAGTTTTGATTAACAGTGTATAAAAGTCAGTGCTGAATTTGCGTGCTTTAAGTCAAAGAAGATTTGCATATTTTGTTTTCTCTCTAACAAAATGATCCATCACTACCTTGTTTTTAATAGTCATTCCCAGCATTTGGCTGAATGACAATCCAAATACATAATATCTGTACTAAGAATTCTGCCTTAAACTTTTCTCTGTACTATGATAACCCTTAAAGTGTTCATTAAATTTTAAATGTAACAATTTGGGGGAATTTCTAAATTTTGATTTCTGGGCTGCCACTTTTACTGTATAGGTTTAAACGCGTCTACATACGTAATGCATTTTAACAGAAGAAGTAACAGTCCTATAAAAAGATGGTTCATTTTCAAAGGAATAAGTTATTAAATTATAGAGATTCCTCTACTGAACATTTTTTATATTATACAGTTTTGTCATAACATTTACTGTAACAGGCATTGACTCCAATATCACTGTGCTTTCAATCAGAGGCGTTTCATTGGAAAGACTGAGGTGGTGGCTGGCTCATCTTCACAACGTTTGTCACTCTTAAAGCCAAGGCCTAGGGATTTCTGTAGTCTTGGTTTCTAGATCTGAAAAGTGAGTATTATTATAGTTTGATAAGGAAAAGCACAGCTATGGCAGTGTCCTACTTCTAGGCTTCAGCCTGAAGCTCTGCCCATTCTGTTGAAGATGAGACCCCAGAGATACAAGAAAGTTGTGTCCTTCAAAATACTCTCTGGAGTGAAGGAGAAGTGGGAGGCTTGACTTTGCTGCAGAGCTTCCAGGTGGCCATGTGCGCCACAGCTCAGCATTACTTGGTTCTCATCAGCTGTCTCTAAATTTTGTAAAGTTGCCTCCCAACACTCACGAAAGTGTTTATAAAAAAACCAGACAGTATATTAGCCCTACAGCTGTGTAATTGTCAAAAGGAAAAAACAGTATTTCTGCACATAAATTCAGCTTATGAAGTCTGCTGACATTTTTAATCCTTCTTTGCTAAGTTATTTGTGAATCTATAGCTATTTAAATCAAAAAAATATTTTTAAAAAGCAGATATAAATGCTAGTCTGAATAAATGTCCATAAACAAAGCACACATAAAATCATTGTGAAGAATGTTTGTCTTTCTTTACACCTTGGACTTGTTCAAAAATGTAAAGCCGATTTCTCTTTTCAAAGCATAAAACACTGCATCAGAGAGCTTAAGCACCATTACACGTAAGACATTAATGGTACAACTAAGCATGGACTGACTTACCCAAAGCATGCTCCTATGTCCCCTGTGCAGTCAATACACGTGGCCAGCATTGCTACATTCCTATTGGTAATGACTCTTCTGAATATTGAACACATTTTGAATATACTTGAAAACAGTTCAAACAAGTCCATTTTCTTTTTCCCGGCAGTTGACTGATTTTGTGTCTTTTCATTAGTAAGTCTGTAGATCAGATTGCATTGATCCAAGAACTTCTATTTGCAATGTTTCTTTATCTCCATATTGGTTCTTTTATCTGTACAGTCTCTGTTTATACTCTTTTCTCATATGTAAAAGCTTCATCTTCTCATAAGCAAATAGATTTTCAAAATGAAGAATCAGTGACGCATCACTACTGTATATTTTAAGTCACTATGCTTAGCAAGGATTAAAAGACTGTGTTCACACTGGCAGTGTAGATTTTTTCTGCTGTTGTAAATCAGGTTTTCAACAGCTCAGTAACAGGAAAATGGCACTGGGGCTTGAGGTTTCAACAGTTGAGCAGAGAATTGGCATGGTTTGGTTTTTTTCTTTTCTTCCTAATTTCTGCTGGCTGGCAAACTGTCTGGTGAGAGTTGGTTTGGGAAAGTAAAATAGATTGCTCACTCAGGGACAAGCAAGAAACCCCATGAAGCCATTCAGGGTTTGATCTTTTAGTTGATTTCAGTCCTGTCTGCCAGCTGCTTCCCAAAGGTGTAAACAACTTTGTCCTTGCATTTCTGGACATTTTTTAGTCCTTTCTAGTTTCACTGAAGCAATAGTGTAAAACACCTGGAAAACCCTGACCACATGCCGTATTTTACAAATACCTTAACACTGAAAGGTAAGATAAATTAAAAGCTGACTGGTCAATTGAATTATCCATGCCCTGCAGAAACATTCAGCTTTGTGATTTGATGAGTGAAGGTAAGCAGGGACAGAAGCAGTCATGATAACATTTCCATAGCTGAGGAAGAGGTCATTGCTTTATGGACAATCGCTCACAGAACCGTGTTAAGGAAGGCTGCCTTTCAGCGTGCAGCACAGCAGAGCGAAATCAGACAGCAGCACCTGCCAGAAGGCGGCTTAATTTTGCCGGCAAATAGAAGAATCAATCCTTTTGCCGGAGCACCGAGAGGTTGACGCAGTCTACGCTCTCCGGGGTGGGCGCTGCGCCGCCGGCTGATGTTCCAGATGTGCCCGAGGTGCACGACCCCCATCTAGCGGCTGCTGCAAAGTAAGGGAAAGGAGCGTGTCACTGCCCGGCATCTGGTGCATGCCATGCGTGGCGATGGGTAGTGGTTTAAGCTTTTAATAACAACGCATGGATTTTTACTTGCCTGAATAATTCCTGATTAAAAAGAAAAACAATAAATTAAAAAAGCAAAATTTTTTTTTTTTTTTTTTTTTTTTTTTACATGAAGTGGCCCTCTTGTAGATTTTCTTTCTCAGCAGCTTCGCAGCAGTCACAAGAAAACTGAGAAAATCTTAACATGGTAAGCCAAGGTAGTCAATAAACATAAAGTACACATGCAGAAATTGCTAGTGTTAATGCATAGCTAAGATTGGTTTTCAGGTTTTGCTTCTCAATTGAAATAGCTACACATAGCACAAAGATATTAATTAATGAAAGACAACTCCTCAGCACCATACATTCTCTTCCTCAAATAATATGGGATTTTGAATCAAGAAGCAAGAATGCATCATCAGGTTAGGAGGAAAGGGTTCTGTTTCTAGACTCAGTGAATTTTCCATGTGACCTTTTAGCTCTGCTCCCATAATTCTTCTATTATAAAACTACAGCGTTATTCAGTGCACTCTCTTTTTCGTGATGTCCATTTGCAGAAGGAACTGATTATAGAAGGAGATGATGTCACAGAGCATGGTGGTGTCAGAGTCACAGAAACAAGCAGAAAATCCTGTGTATTTAAAAAATGTGCATGAATATAAAATACAGTATGTTAAAGACCATCCCTGCATTGTAATACTATTTTTCTGTTGACTTTGAGTCCCTTTCTTAAAAAATACATATACCTTCTGTATTTCTTGTATTTCTTACATAGTTATTTAAAAGATAGGGTTTTGGCAGGATAGGTTTCTTTACTCTCCTAAGAAAAATCATCACCTATGTCCTCTGTCTCTTTTCATTCTTTTTGTTTCCCTGGTAATCTATTTATCTGTAGAGCATGGAAGAGCCAGGTTACCTTGCTTCCTGATTAGGCATAGATACCATTACAATTTTCTTTTATTATAATGATTTAGGTGTTAAAGCAATTATTTTCTCCAAGCTCCTTCAGGCTAATGTTCCCATCTTCTAGGTCTGAAAGGCACAGGTATTGAAGAAGAAATTAGCCCCCTGCACTCTGGTGCTGAATCCCCATATACTAAACATACAGTATCAGTAAGGATACAGTTCATCTCTGATTGCTGTCTTTTGTTATATACAGTGTGGAACAAGTGAAAATGTCACATAAATTGAGCAAAATTCAGTCTCTTTCTCAGTATTTCACTAAATCTTTCATTTTCTGAACTTTTTTCTCTTTTCTTTTTGATAACGGCCATGTGCATCTGTAAAACATTTCCAAATGTAGAAGTGTTTCTTGCTTGGATAAAAGTAGTCTTTTGAGATTGATGCAGATTATGATGTTGATTTATTTAGTTTTAATTGAGAAGTGTTTTCCTTCTTTGTTTTGTTTAATTGTCGTTGTGTTTAAAGGACTTGTTTTATCATAACATCAAAATGTGGAATTTATTAGACAAGTTCAAACAAAACACAACAACTTCAAAGCATGTTACTTTATTTTACCTTTTTCGTCATCAGGAAGTTCCTCCCAAATTAATATTTAATGCCATCACAGTTTAACCGTCTACTGAAATAAATAGGAAAATTATCATAAATATTTGGTAGATATTTTTATATCTCAAATTCAGCAAGGTGCCCATGCCAGCATGCCTAAGCTGATGAGCAGTGTCATAACAACCATGTGTTTAACTCTCTTCATGGTTCAAAGCTATTTCATGACTGAAAAGCCTCGCTTGATGCCTGCAGTTATATTGCATAAATCATGATCTTAATGTTCGGGACGTTGACAAGAGGTGACTGCGTTCTGAAGTAGCAGGGCCTGCTGCGTATTGAATAGCCAGGCCCTGCAGGTTTTCAAGTCCTCATTCCGTGACACCCCTATTCCTGCTGCAGAGGGATCTATGTTCTCATATGCCCTAACCACGAGACTTTTAGCACTAAGCTGTCAGTACTTAAGCTCTTTTAACTAGTAGAAAAAGACACTGTGTCACTGGTAGAATACAGACATCTGTGCAAAATGAGAAATTTGCCATTTGATCTGAGGGGCATATGTTAGGTTTCATTTATGGCAGCATTCCAATGTCTGGTTTTTTGGGATGTATCCCACCATCACTTAAAATTTTGATACTTTCTCACCCTCCATATGGTTTTGAACATGGTGAGAAAAACATAGTATGTTGCTGTGAGAGGAGAGTTTTTTAATAACTTACGCATTGGCTTTAGGAAGAGGTAGCCAAATATTAAAGAAATAATCAGAAAAAAACGGAAGAGCAAAAAAATGCAGTAAGGCAGATGTTAACTAAGAATTACTCTTCTTTTTGAAGGCAAAATATTTCATGGTGTTGCATCCTTTATTCTGTATCCAGTTGAAAGAGGATTTCCAGAGATAGTTAACAGCATGGTTCCTGGCATCAGTAATGAAAGTTTTATTACTTTCTAGTCACGTATGTTAAGCAAGAATGTATATTCTTCAGAGGGATTGCTTTCTAATAGCCTTAAAAATACCTCTACCAGTTATACACTATAGAGACGTTTTTACTTTAGTGTCACAGGCGAACTCATTTTAATTGGGTTAATTGTGCATTTTTGTCCATTCACAGTACTGCTTTACTGTGGCAGATGGCCCAATGATGTGTTATAAATACTTCGCATGACATCCCCTCTATTTTACTAATCTTCACTGTGACTTTTCCATTGGTAATGACTAATGACAGTTTCCTAGCCAGCAACTTTTAATAGATTCCTTTTTTTTTCCTTAATCTCTGCCTGTCCTCAACAGCACTGTTTTGTTCAATAATTTAATCGGTTCAGCAACAGTATATTATTAGACAATTGAACCATTACTTTTTTGAATTTTTGAAATGTAAAATACCCATGAAGTAATCACTGATGAATATTTCAGTATTGATAGAGACCACTTTTCCTTCTGAAGAAATAGGAAGGATTTTGTTTTCTATGCTTGAATGCTTTTCCTTTCCTTTCCTTTTCTTTTCATTTGTTTCCCATGGTCCTGAGAACCATATGCAGTAAAAGGAATCCAATAACTAGAAAAACTAACAGAAAGGATTAACAGTTTTGCCTACCCACCATGCCCATCTTAACCGTTCAACACCTACCTATCAAAGGTAGGTGTTCTACAGAAAAAATTCCATTCATCCCTCTCTCCTCTCATGAGTGAAGATTTATCTGCAAAAGGGAAGCCCTGGCTCCAGGTTCATCCCATCCACGTTAGCAGACAAAAGGATATAGATGTTGCAAATTCAGTGGGAAAATAACAGTGCAGAACTCCTTTTAGGCTGGTGTGATTTTTTGGGAAACTCCTGGACTCTGGAATTTCTGCTCAGAACCACTTCTTTCTCTGTAAAAAGGATCAGATAGTCAGCTTTCTGTCTTTATGTTGCTAGCAGCTGCTGTGTTTTGCTGAGGGCTGTGCTCGTCACACTCCCTCTCTTTTATCGAAGACATTCCATGAAACGAAGCAGTAGTGGAGCAGAGCTAGCGGATGGCTGTAGGACAATTCTGTGATTTCACAGCAGTTTGTGAGATTTCACAGTTTAATTTCACAGTTTAATTGTGTTTCTTCTTGGAACAAAAAATTGCTTTAAACAAGAATGACTTACAAGCCTTAACTGGTCTATGTTTTGAAGCTTTCATTGCAGAGATAAGGAGGAAGGGCAAGCTGGCTAAAGCATGTTATCACTCAGACATTAGGTTGAGTTTGGACTTTAAGTTTAAAATTAGTAGCTTTATAGCTTTTATTCAAAAGTGGTTTCTGCACAAAAAGGTCTCTCATAACTTTTCTTTCATCTTCTCTCCCCCCACTCCCCAGAGTGATATAGCAAGTTCAACTTAAAAATGCTTTTTTAAGGGAACGCGTGTGTGTTAATGCAGCTGCTACCTGAATTTCAAAATAGTTCAGTGGCTTGCTGTAGATGCTTACCTGTGCTTGCTAGTGTCAGGCACCTTCTTGGTGTATTGGTCAGTGTTGCTGATATTAATAGTGATTTCTTTAACCTACTGAATGTTAATCCATGTTAAATCTGCCTTTTCTCAGGGATGCTGCTGAATGCAAATGACAGGACAAATTCTGCCTTTGGAGGCATTTGCATACTGCCAGTGAACCCTTCTAAGAGATTTTATATGTGTGTCCAGGGAGGGAAGGGAGTCAGTCTGGTCTGATACAAAACCAATTCATATTTAATTGCAAAAGGAAGAAATGTGGAAATGCACCTGAAAATCTTCTCTTTGAAGGAGGAGAGGAGAGCTGACACCCTTCAGAAAAAACAAAAATAGGGTAGATGAAAGTTTGTTATTTGCTGATACTGAAAACTTTCAGGGAGATTTAATGCCAAACATTTTCATTTTTTCCTCTGACAGGCACAAGCATATTTACTGTTTACGAAGCTGCTTCTCAGGAAGGCTGGGTGTTCCTTATGTACCGAGCAATCGACAGTTTTCCCCGATGGCGTTCATATTTCTATTTCATCACCTTAATTTTCTTTCTGGCCTGGCTTGTTAAGGTACTGAAAAATATTTCTTTTTAAATTGGCCTGAAACATAGATCATATTAGGATTCATTTCTTCTCTTTCCTGCCTGCTGAGCTTTGTGTCAGCCATTCTTTCTTGTTCTTTTTCCAGAATGTTTTTATTGCAGTCATCATTGAAACGTTTGCAGAAATTAGAGTGCAGTTCCAGCAGATGTGGGGGTCCAGGAGCAGTACTACTTCAACTGCCACCACCCAGGTGAAGCACTTGAGATGCTGAGATTCTTTGGGGATTTGATTGGGTTAATTTATGAGTTAATAATAAGCAAAAAATTCCTGTCATATGTGATATATTTGACTTTGCATGTTACTACCTATATTCTAAACCTGATACATGAATTTTCATAAAAATCAAATTCTCGGTTTCATTATCTAACTAATCTTTCTTAGAAAGTAATAATAGAGAAGGCCGTTAATATGGTTCTCTATATGGCTAGGTATGTTATTGCTGTGTTTGTATTCTTTTTAACAAAGTATGATAATGCTTTTTTATCATGTCATTGGTGGGTTGGAAGTCATGGTTGCTATTGGATATCACTTTCCGTGCTAAGAAATAGGAGCGGAAATCCCAAAGTTGTAGCTGGAAGAAGAGAGGTCAGAGGGTAGCTGAAGTGTTTGGGGAAGCTGGTCCTGGAACTGAGAAGGGTGTGTTGAGACCAAGGAAGAATGAGTTGTTGGGGCAAGGAGAGAGCCATGGTTACAGCTGGGGCAGTCACAGAAAGTGAGACCCTGAATAGAAATGACGAGTAAGAAGCAGCCGTGGTAGGAAGGGTGGGCTGGGTAGTGGGAAAGAACCCAGTATGAAAAAGAAGAGCTACTGGGTTGAGATTTCAATTCTCTCGCTCCTTATTTTAACAATCAGATCATGTGTTCCAAATGGGCAAAAGACCAGGCTTTTCCAGGCTAGTGCAGTTTGCCATCTCTGAGAAGGACTAGTACCAACTGCCTGCAAAAAGCTCTTAGAAAGACAGATATGAGAAACATACCCATGAGGGAATTTTTTCTAACCATGGAGCTGGAGATTATTTATTTTCCTAAACCAGAGGATTTAAGTTTTCAAAATTAGTTATTTAATATTTTTTATATTCTTTTCGATATTTCTGTAATCCATATGTAAATCTAATCCTTTTCTGCCAGCTGCTGCATCTTTTGCCTCAAATAGACTTTGTGGCAATAATTTCTGCTGTATATATGTCTTTGTCAAAGACAGACTTTGTGATATCAATTTAAAATCTAAAAAAAAGGGCTTTTCTACATGACATATGCTTAGCCTGGGGAACTTAATGTTCGTAGGACAAATCCTGAGCCATATAGGCTTATCCAGCATACTCTGAACTGGAAGATGGAACAGAGAGTTCAATGTAGGGAAACACGAGAAGCAGCCAACATTAAGAAATTTAAAATATCCAAAATAATGTCATCATGCCAAAGAACATGAACACGTTGCATATAATCTGCATCACGCAAATTAAAAATAGTGTGCTGGCTGCAGACAAACGAATGGTTCAAATGGCTGCTTCGTTCCTCGAGGCACTGACACACTGGGATGTCAAGAGAGTCCAGGTTACCAAAGTGCAAAAACAACTCATCTTTTTCTGTATTAAGAAAGGCAGGAAATATCTTGCAGGATTTCTTGTTCAAAGCACCAGACAAAAGTTAAAACCCTTGCTTGTTTTGTGCATGAAGTAGCCTTGAGCTATCTGCCTTCATTTGCCCACTTCATACATTATTGAGCGGTTCCCTGAACTTATTCCTATAGAAAAGAAAATGAGCGTCCAGGAGTTGAAGTCTAAGAAGGGGTCTCTAGAAAAGGATAAAAGGAGGTTCTTGTAAAGCACTTTAGCACTGCACTTTAAAGCATGGTAAAAAGAGGAGTAACTGTGCTGATCTTAGTTGGCAACTCTTCCTGGTGCAGAAATGCTAAATAAAGACTCGGAAGAATTACAACCATATTTGGGTAACACTGTCCCCAGTCTAATGAGCGCTTCTCTCAAGATGACTTTTAAGCTTCAACCACGCTCCTGTGGCTGTGTTCTTGAGGTGACTCGTTTGAGTGCTGGGTGTCAAGGAAAAGGTGGGAGTGAAGTGGGAACTTTGCCACACTTCATTACATAGTACACGCAGGTGGCAACTCAAAGTGCTGGAGCCATTCATTTTCTTTCAAGGACATTTTCAAGGACAGTGTTAATCACTTTCAGGCATGGTTTCTCACTGTTCCTTACGTCCAGCAATCTGCATCATTTTGTGTCCTAATTTCTGAGAAAAAAACCCCAACAAAACAGAATGCCTACATCTACTCTTCCAGAGGCTATTGATAAAACGTGAATACCACTGTGGTCGGGAGAGCCTTTTCCACTGACATCATTAGAGCCTGGAAATATTCAGCTATTTACAGGAATTATAAGCTCTGTGCAACAATACATAAGGACTGTACAGCTACTCTTGATATGCATCAATGCAACAAAAATAAAGTGGTACTTGCAATAAAGTAATTTTGCTAGTAAAAAAGATGAGGTTGTCTGCTATCGCCAAACTCACCATGAAACTTATTTTTGTGGTCACAATGTATTTGTGTTTCCTTAGGATAAGCTTACCTTAGTAATGAAATTATTCTGAACAGGTACCACCATCTAATGATGCTGGTCAGAGATTAATTGAACTGGTTTCTATATTAAGACTAATAGAGAGACACATTGTGTTTGATGTTATCTGAGTAAAATTCAGACAATTAATGTTGGAAAAAGCATTACTTTTTTTTTTCTGTAGCAGAAAGAATCATTCCTCTCTTACTTTAAACTAGCTATCATGAAAATGTATTCTGGTCCTTAAGGGGAATGTATTAGATCTCACTTGTATTTATTGCCACATAAAACATTTCTGACAACAGTCTTCCCTTTCAAGATGTTTCATGAAGATGCTGCTGGAGGTTGGCAGCTTGTGGCTGTTGATGTGAATAAACCCCAAGGCAGAGCTCCTGCATGTCTACAGGTATGACATTGCTTTTTAATAAATCAGTGTGTGTAACCAGCATCACTCAAATGTTGCCGTAAGGAAACTGCGCTGCGAAAGAGCTACAATAGTTCTAGTCATAATTTTTTTTAAATCCATTGCTTTCTGCAGTGTAGACTTGTTCTTGAGAATCACAGATCAACAAAAAAAGATGTACTACACCCAAAGGGAGAAGATTAGAAAAATCCTTCCTTGTAAGGCTCTGTTTTGGGTGCTTATGAGAGAAAGATTTAAGATTTTGAAATATAAAATAAAATAATTAATCATGTTTTATCTCTCAGAATTTATATACAAACATATTCAATTCCTGGGATATTCACAGCATAAATGCTTATTTATTAAATGCAAAATACAATAACATATGCCAAGAAGCATGACTAATCGTAATAAACACAGAAGTGCCTAATTTCTCTTGTTCCCTTGTGAAAATAGGCTCACAGAAAAAGGGAGAAGAAGCATGTAGGCAGCAAGCCATACAGTGTTTGAAACTTCCAGATTTTATATTCTGACTTGGATATAAGTTAATTTGTAAAACTCTATCCTCATTGCTTAAATAAATCCAGACTTAGATAAGTAATTATTTATAAATCCATTTTTAGTACAGAATGCTGTACAGCAGCTCAAATTTTTATTTGCAAGTTAAATAATGTCATTTCTGGATAAACAAACTAACTTCAGAATAGAAAGCCAAATCTACTATAGCATTTGCTGGCAGTTTTGGTTATGTTTGGTTTAATGTGTAAGCTAAAATACACGTTCTTGTTGGCAGCATGCACGTTGCTGAACCCTAAGCTGGCAAGCACCTTCAATCCCCTCCACAAGCTGTTCATTCTCAAATATCTCTGCCTTGCCAAACCACTGCCATATATTTGATTATAGCATATGTCTTAACAGATAATTTGTCTTCCCAAATTTGATTCTTGATTTTGACAGCAACAGGAGCATCATTTGTGGTGTTCTCAAGTAACAGTCTCGGGTATGTGGATAAAATGTAGCTGAACTCACAGTGAAAACAACATTTTCAGATGAAAATTAAGATACCATCTGAGTTACCTGGTCTGCCTTTATAGTATTGCATTTTTGCCCCTTTTAGGAATCATGTGAACACAGTAAATTGTGTTCCAGTGGACATAAACCTCATGCATTCAACTTTTTATATTTGCCACTCAATTAGAAGTTTTCTTCTTGTTCTTCATTCTTTTGTGAAATAGAGGAAGCTCTGAAACAGTGCTTTAGCCCCTGTTTTAAGACATTAATCTACATGAACTCCATTAGGAGTGCATTCGTCCAATAGTCCATTAACTGTATGAAGTCCATGTTGTAATTTCCATTAGGAACTTTATCCTTCATGGCATTACTGTCTCTATCGACAAATGAGCTGTATTGATGTTGGTGTTGTCATCGTGGAGGCAGTAAACAGAATTGCTGTTCTATGTTTTATGTGTCTTATGCACACTCTAACTTTTAGATATCAGAAATAAGAGTTGAGCAGTAAGACTTGCTCTGTATAAGTTGGAACTTCCATGCATTAGATACCTCTGCATTCCTAAATAAAAGTATTCTGTGTGATGTAGTACTTTTTGTGGTTTTTTAACTGCTGGTCTACACAAGTCTAACGATTTTAAAATGTTCTGAGAAATTGATGTTTTTTGTTCTGCATCAGATCATAGCGCGAGAATTGCAGAAAGAAGATAGTCTTACCCTTCCTCATTGCTACACTTCCCCCTCACTACTGAGCTGGCACAGTATTTATGCAGTTGTTCAGGGAATGGAATCAAGGCTGGCAGGGGGAAAGGAGTGGATTTGTTATTGATCAGACTCGCTGCAGGTGCATAAATGGTTTTTCTGACACAAGGAAGGGACCAGAACATTAGTGGGAGCAGTCTGGGAATGTGAGAACTGCCTCCTTCAGCAGCACTGAGCTATAAAGCATGACTGCAATAAATTCCAATCCAGTTTATTTAAAAAGACACATGGAAATGACTATAAAAATCAGCTATATAAATTTTTTTATTTCTTGTTTTGTATTGGGCCAATATCAGAGAGGTGGCTGGTCTGCTAACCTGTGCAACCTGTTCCTAGGAACCCCTAAAATACTCAGCACTGGTGGCTTCCAACCACCCAGGTTCCTCTGTGCAGTTCTCAAATTTATTCATAGATACACTTTATTTATGTATATTTTTGTATGTCTGCATGTCACATATATGTATACACACACTTATTTAAAGATATGTTCTAATTACTTGTAAGACAATGATGGGGTGCAGAGGTGTGGAATATAGAGGTTGTAGGTCGCGTGGAGATGCGTTTCTCCGTGGCCATGGATAGGCTCCAGCTACCCACAGGAAACTGATGGGGTTCAGAGGGGGTGTGTGGTACAGATATGGTGGTGTAACAGTGGTGCCTTTGCCTGTGACTGTGATAGGCCTCCAGCTGCCTGTAGAAAAGTAATGGGGTGTGGAGATGAAGTGGGCTGAGGACATCCCTTTGTGCTGAGCTTCCAGGTGCTCACAGGCCCGTGATGGACTAGGGAGAGGGTGCGCGAGGCAGACATACCTTTGTCCCTGGCTGTGGGAAACTTCCAGTTGGTACAGAAATAAGAGGTGAGAATCAATAACCAAACCAGTCATTTTACACCACCTCAGACATCTCATGCCTCCCTGCCTGGGGCTCTCCCATCTTTCCAGTTTTTCCATACTTGCAAGAAGAAGCAAATAGCAATAGCAGCTGATAATGCTGTGGAGATAAACTAAATAGATGTAGCAAAAATTTAAACAACAGCTCAGCAAAGGTTTAAATAGAAGCAGCAGGCCCCATCTACTGCCTGGTTTTAAAGACTTGTGCTGCTGAGATTTGTGGGTTTGAAGGCTAAATTCTGGTAGAAAAATACTTGTCAAGTTAACTGGAGGAAGTATTTCACACATTTGAGATTAAAGACCTGTCTTGTGCCAAGCACTGCAACCATGAGTCGCTGATGGCACTGGGGACATCTCTGCAATTCCTGCAGTTCATCCTTTTTTTTTTTTTTCCTGACAGGAACCAGAGCTTTTGCTGCAAGCATCCTGTGCTACCCACTTAGTTAGACACTGGAATGTAATATATAAACTAACTTCCATCTCCTGGGTTCCTTGCAAAAGTATTAACATCCTCTTTCACAGACAGGACCAGAAGCAATGGGCACAACATTAAACAGTGGGAGGTTCTCTCTGAACACCAGGGAACAGTTTTTTACTCTGAGGGTGACTGAGTGCTGGCAGGGTTGCCCAGGGAAGTAGTGGAGTTTCCATCTTTGGAAATATTTAGTAGCTGTCCTAGGAAACTTGAGCAGAGGGCTTGGAAATGATGACCTCTGGAGCTCCCGTTTCATGAAATAAAGTCTGCTTTAATTTGTTTATATAAACTGTACAAAATCTTCCACTAAAATAGAAGTAGTGAAATTAAAGCCAACCAAAGGCATTCCCTTGTTTCGTGAATGCGATCTTATGAGCTAAGGAAGAGCAGGGAACCAAGTGAATCTGTGTGCTGTGGACTATCTCAGATTGCTGAGCATTGCAGTGATGTGGTGCGTTTTGCCTGTGACTTCTTGCTTTACTGAGCTACAGAACTGAAAGGATTTTGAGCTGTATTTCCATTTGCAGCTCCTCTTGCCATTACCATTTGGTCTTGTCCGTTTTTCTGAAATGCGACTGTGGATTTTGTAATCAGAATTGTGAGCTTGGAGCCTTTTACAATACTTCCTCACAGAGTCAGATTGCCAGACTTGAGCATTTCTGAAAAGGCAGCCTGATGTGCCTGTCTCCCACTCTCAGAGGGCAGTAGCCGGTCAGCACTGCAGTCTGCATGTACTTTTGGCAGTGCAGTGTGGTTTTACTCATGCTGTTCCTGGCCTTGTACCTTTGTGGTTGGATCAACACCGGCCATGCTACACAGTGTTTGCTGGAGGCCCATCTTGTACATTGTGCTCAGCCTCCCTGTCTCAGGAGCTCACTGCCCTTGTTAGTTCAAAGTGCTCGTGGGGCAGTGATTTTGGTAGCATGAAGACCTGAGCCCAGTGTACATGGGTTGTATGATGCATGGGGAAGATATAAGGTTGGAGGCAGTATTGGAGGATTGGCTTTGGTGCATGGAATAAAACTGTTGCACACTTCACCTCAGAAAGGCAGAATAGATGTAGACTGTACTTAGCATGTTCTTTCAACCTGGCTTCCTCCTTTCTTATGAGCTCCCTACCGGAAGATGCTGAGAGTTCGGGAGGTGCTGTGGCACACTCAGGGATTAGGATTTGGGAACAAAACTGGACAAGACAAACTCACAGTGTAAATATATCCCCAGTGGGTTGACAAAGGATGTTCTGTAGGGAGCCTTCTACCTCTTAAGTACAGTACCTACAGCCATATGTAGAGGCTGTGGCTGACTACCATCACCTTTCTCTCCTCCACTGTATTAACTAGGATGAGTAACTAACTGCTTGCCTTTAAGCTTTTCACATAAAAATGTTGGTGAGATTGCTGATTAGAAAACAAGCATTTCTTGCTTAACAAAAGAAAATAAGAACATACCATTTCTAAGAGAAATTGTAAATGAGAATTTGCAAATGCCACTGCTGATCTTAAGTTGTGTGTTTAAGGTATCAGCTATGCCATGAACAATGTTCCGCTTCTCTTTGTTAGGAGTTCCTACAAGTAGATACTTCGGTATGTTTGGATCTTAGGGACTGACCCTGGTTTTATTTGGGGAAAAAACCCAAACAATTGCTGATTAAAAACCAAAGGCTGGCTGACAAAGCTTGATGCACTTGACTTTTGGCTGGCAGATTTGCTGTATTCTCAGCAAAATTGAGAGCTCTTCTTATCTTCTTCCAGGCAATATATGCAAAGAATATCTGCAAAACAAAAGAGATGGCTATGAGAGTTATAAGCCGACACTTATTTTGGCAGGATATTAGCTTTGAAACCTAACTGGCAGAAAGTATGTATTATTAATATGTTTAGGAGTGAGAGAACTCAGCTAAAGACTGTGTGTGTCCTTTAATTCTTCAGTTCTTTCAGAGTGTGTATCCTGACGAGCTACAAAAAAGGTGTAATACTGTCTCAGTAGGCAACTGTGCAGTACGTGGAAAAATGAAAATAAAGAAGCATAACACTGAATTCAGAAGAGAGTGTATATTTTTGTTTAATAAAACCTTAGGCCTTTCTTAAATATGTTGATGTTGCAGAGTCTTAATGGCTACATTGGACCGCTGTGGGTTATGGCCCCAGAGTTCTGCCCCACATCTGATTCTGACAGTAAATTTTTTTAAGCAATTGGTTAAAATTGTAAAGTGTATGTTGCATCCCCAGCAGACTCATCCTCTTTTCTCTTAAAAGGCATTAAAACCTATTTAAAATTTAAGTCCACAGGACCACTAATATGTTATGTAACATTCCTGACTGAGAACTAAAGTCACAGACAAAACAGGTAACTTGCAAAACATATTTTTTAGTCTGCCAGGGAGACTCCACGGAGACTCCATCTCTGGAGACATTCAAAACCCAAGGGACACATTCCTGTGTCGCTGTTCTAGGTGACCCTGACTTGGCAGGAGGGTTGGACTGGATGATCTCCAGAGGTCCCTTCTAACCCTAACTATTCAGTGATTGATTGATTGATTTTATGAGGACGTTGTACTGCCTTTCTAGGGATGGCATCTATGTATTAGGTAAGAATATTATGGGAAAAATAATGCAGAACTTTTTTGTTTCTTGTGCTCAGGTAAGTGCAGGACTGTGTTCAGACTCTTCCCCATGCAGCAGCCTGTCTATCTGTATCCCAAATGTTTCTTTTTTTTTTGCGACAGGGAATCTGAAATACTGAAGGGCAGGTTCTGATAGTCTCTTTCTCTCTCCTTTGGACTAATGCAAAACCCCACTCTCTGTAAGAATGAGCCTACTTGAAACGGGATAGAAAAACACTCCCTGAACTCTGGTTGCTCTTTACTTCACATGTATGAAATGACAAGCCTCAAATCTATTTAAAATTTAAGAATCCTTCACAAATTTACGTCTTAAAATGTAGATTAATGTCTGTGAGCATGTTTGTCCATACTGCAAGATTGGGAAGGAAATAGTTAAGGGCAGAGCTGCTATTCAGGAGGAAGTAAGCAGGCCTGGGGAAAGGACCAGCAGGGACATTAGCTTAAATTCACTGAGGACAGGCTGCACTTCAGGAGGAACCAGCTGTGGCAACATAAGCTGGGGCTGGGCTCTGCTGAAAAGGCCCTGGGAGTCTCTGTAGACAGCATGCTGAACAGGAGCCAGCGGCCTTCCCTGGCAACAGAGGAGGTTGACAGGATCCTGGGTCATTGTGTGGAAGGAATTATCTCCTGGTGCTCAGCACCAGTAAGCCTGAATCCAGATACTGTGTCTGGTTTTGAGCCCCTGGTACAATATTTACTGAATACTGACAAACCGGCTCAAGTTCAACAGAGGGGCTCCAAGATGTTTGAGAGGCTTACTGGTTTTCTGGTCTCTTTCAATAAAAAATGGTGAATTAAAGTATGTAAAAAAAAAGGTATATGGGCAAAATATGTTTAGTTCTCCAGTGTTATGAGATTATCTTTTTAATTCATAACAGAAAAGGATAGTGGTTCTTACCACTTGCATTTGCATTTTATTTATCCTGTCCCCTCCTTCCTCCAGTTGAGTGAACTGCAATCATTTCAGCCATCTGAATTCATAACTTGTTTTGTTAACATAAACTGAAGTGGACACCGGTTTATATTATCAGACAAGACAGGGAACTGAGGTGTCCCAGGAGTAAACTTACCGCCTCTTCAGTTGCAGCTGCTACTGTGGTTAAGACCTCTGAAAAAAGGGGGCAAGCAAACAAACAGCAGAGGATGGTTCACAGCTTTACCTTCCTCATCTGAAGCAGCATAAAGCTGAAACTGAGCTCACATTTCACAACAGCTCCTTTGTGAATCCCCAGCTGGTTTCTGAGAGTTAGCCAGATACTGGAGTTTCTATCCCTTTACACTATTCACCACACTTTCACCATTTCTTCCCATATTCTATGTTCAATTTGAAAATAATGGAAGTCTCTTGATTTGTTTTTCATAGTGCCCAGTATTTACTATCTCCCCATATGCAACTGAGGATAGCAAGATAGGATGGGGCTGGACTGTATTGTGTATGTTGTTCTATTGCCAACATGTTTAGTTTCTCTGCAGAGCCTTCTATTCCTCCTGATTTTTTAACTGTTTTTACCTCATTGAAACTAAGTTTGGTTTTACATTATACTTTGCATACTCTACTCCCGAGTCTCCTCAGTACAACTAATATGGTTAATTTTCAGTACTGTTTCAGTGCTAAGTGCATCACTGAAGTATCCAAGCTTCTGTTAACCTATGCAATTTCTAGGCTTTCTAAAGGAGAAAGGGGCATAAAAATGGGTTTTTATTTAATTGCAGCCTCAGAAGTTTAGGATTTAGAACCAGTTAATCTTCTTCTGAATAAACTCATATAATATAGCAAAATAATAAACTCATTCAAATCAAAAGTTAATTTTAGCAAACTGAAAGAGATTTTTCTTCCACTGTAAGAGAGGGTCCCAGTTAATTGGAATAAGTACATGTACATAATTTAATGAAAGCCACTGTAGGTAAGAAGGGAATAGGACAGAGTAGGCGCACCTTTTGCTGTTGATTCCTAAGTTACACTAAAGGGCAAATTAGTATATGAATATACTACCAACTTTTCTTGTTCACCAATAATTACTTCCCATGAAAGAGAAGAGAAAACCCACTTATGTTCTCTTCTGTTATTCCTGCAATGAAAATCCCTAAGGACTGTTTTGTTTCATGTCTCTCTCTCTTATTCAATATATCCATCATGAAACTGCTAAAAAACTCAATTCCTTCTTCTCTGGCCATGTCTCCTCTGCCCTCTATGTTTTTTTATGTCTTTGGATATTGCTTTTCATCTTTTTGTCTCCTTCAAATTTCTCTAGAGTTCTGTAATTTAACAGAATTCTCTAACAAATTGAGATAATACGTAGCATGAAGGACTGACCTTTTTTTGGTGCAAAAAATATGCTTAAATTTCTGACACTAATCTTATTTTCAAAAGTGCTGTAATAATAATAGTAATGTCACTTGCTGGCTCAGATCATAGCTTTGTGACCTTCTATTTCTTTCCTGGGTGAAGCACATATGATTAAAAGTGAATATAGTATCCTTAATCTGTTGAAGATTTTACTATCAGAGTACGAGTGCACATACAGTTTCTAAGTGACCGCTTCCATTCATGCTGACACATCAGACACAGTATCCTCAAGCTTTTTCTAAATATCATTCCATCCTCAGCTCTGCATTTCATTTTTGCCCAAACTATTAACATGAACAGGGAATTGCTGTCTGGCTCATTCTTTCCCACAGGAGCCACAGTGGGAAACTGTTCATAATTTTTCTGTTCATTACAGAACTATATATTGAGAAAGCTGAAGATGTCATTACTTGGTGTTAGTAATACCATCCACAGTTTCATGGAAGACATGAGTTGAATCTTTCCAGTTCAGCTTTAAATGAGTATTTGTACTTTACGAGTCTTTGCAGACAGGAAGACAAAAAGAAGAAAGGAGTGACAAAATCATTAGCAACCTCTAGAATTAATAGGAAAAGAAAAATAAGAAACACAATGTGCATTTAAAGGGTAAACACAGGCTCAAAGAATTTTTAAAGGCTGCTTTTCTGAAAACTGGTCCTCGGTTTTTCTTTATTTGTGAACTGAGAGCTTCCTACTGGGCTTGTAGGAGTAACTCATGGTAAGCAGGAGGTTCTAACACACTACAATGTGTTAAAGTAATATCAACAACAGCAAAATAATGTGGCAACGTGGGAGCCTCAGCATGCATTCGTGCCAGATGGTTCATGTTGAAATGGAAAACACAAAGATTATTTTTCAGTAAGAAAAGAAAATCAATATTTTAAATCAATGCCAGTCATAGGAAACAGTGAGAACAAGTAACAAAAGACCACAAAGCACCTTTGGGAACACTCAAAAGAAAAATGCAATAAATATAAAACCATTATACCAAAATAAAAGCTTCTTTGGCTCACGTTAGGATGGGTTTACTAGTTATAATCAGAAACCATACTAATTTTTCATGTTGCCACTTCCAGCCACTTCTGTAAAATTAAGGAAAACTTAGGTGACTGAATCAAAGCTCTTCAAAAATATAATATTAGTGCCCATTTTTCTTGCCCACTTGTCATGGTTTAATCTTATTTACTTTTAGCTACTGTGCTGCTGTATGCAAGAGTCCCTTGCAGATCCCATCTCTGTCCATGCATGTTAGTTCTGCTCTGCTGTGTGCCATGCGCCCTGAGGATAGGCAGGCGGGCTCCCAGGAGAGACAAGAGGGGTATCTTGGCAAGCCCAGTGTCACTCACCTACCCAGCAGGTTACACATGCCAAGGCACACTACTCACCAGGTGGGATTCTGGAACTCCTTTGTAAAACCTCTTTGTAGATCAGCTGTCACAGAAATGAAGATGTGGTCAACCTCCTCATTCGTTTTACCTAACTGAGCGATTTGGTGCAACCATCACGTTTGTGTGAGACAAAGTGAGTTACAAAGGCTCTACACAGAGCCTGTAGGGTATCTGTGTCTGAGTTATTGTTTGCTCAGACGTAACACCAGACCTGCATTGCTCCATGCACCATTGCAATGTTCTACCTCAGCTAGTAAGGCATGACAGGGTGAAACCCTGCCCTGGTCTCTGGGAATAAGCACCACTATACAAAGACCAAACTAGTAAAACCCAACAGATCTAGCTGGCCCATGGGAAGTGGTTTTTGCTGGAAGTAGTTGAACTTGGTGATCCTTGTGGGTCTCTTCCAACTCAAGATATTCTATGATTCTGTCTTCCAAAGCATGTATTAGGGAGAGTTTTTTGTTAGCACACCGCACATAAATCAAGTTATTCTTTCCTTCATCACTCCCGGCTTTAGAGAGCTGGACATATCTATTTGCCAACTTAACACAGTCCTATCTTACTGAAGTGCCTCTCAAGAAGTTAGTTAGTATGTTTAAATACCACAGTAGCCAAATCTCACAAGGATATATTTTTCCACAATAAGGAATGTGAACTACAGCAAGAAACCTATTAAGTAGTTTTCTCAAGGTCTACAGGAAATTTGGGCTTAGTCAATAAACTGAACCCAGATCTGCAGAGTCCCTCTGTATTCCCTTAGCCATTAGGATATTTCCTTTCCCAATGCACAATATAGTGTGTTGAGGGACTAAATTCTAAATAACTCAATACGCTAAATAAGTAGAGTTTCACCAAAGGACAGGCCCAGAATCATGCAACTGTTGAAACAGAACTTTTAATAATATTCCCTTTCATTTTTGAAGCAGTAATGTTTGCAGAGCCTAGAGAAGAATTAATAAAACCAAACTTACTACAAATTCTAATTAAAATTATACAGGGCAGTAGAGAGTCTTGACTATCTTTTACTAAGAACTCCATCCTTCACAGGATATTGAGTGACAATATACTTAGCTAAGAAAGGTCAGAAGAATGCATATTAATTGAATGTGTCCTAAAGGCAGGATATATATTTTCCAATCTGATTAACTCTTTCCTAGTTTCAAACTTATGCACCACGTTCCTGAGGAACAAAACTCACCCAAACACTTTGAAAATAGCTGACATATCTCTCACTAGAGTCTTAATACATAAATAATGCCTTTAATATATTGCAAAAGCTTTAAATGCATTATTTTTTTTTTAGGAAGTCTACATTCATTTTAGTTTGGTTTGATAGAACTGAATCAATGCATTGTGAGATTGGTAAAGATGTTTGCGTTTATCCAGATTTTGAGATTTTGCTTTCTTTTTGCAGTATTTTTGTCAATAATTCATATTTAATAAGATTAAAGCCTATTTGAGGTGCTGTCCCAAAAAATAATACTTTACCACATTGCTTTCCTTTTGATTTCTTTCTTTGGATTGATGTCCAGGAATGTCATAGATTACTGGAAGCCCTGCAGTGCTCATAAAACTAGCAGATAAGCAATGCATTTGCCATGTCTTAAAATTTGGCCAGTCTCAGAAATAGGCATATATAGATTATCCTTCTCTGAACTTCTAGATACCCATTTATGCCCTCATTCCCTGACTTGCACTCTAGCAGTAATTCATTTTGGGACTTTCTGAAGTGGGTGTTAAATTTGGGCCATTATATTTAGTATCCATTGATGGATTTATCACCTATCTACTTGTCTAGCCTTTTTTTGAACCCATTTATGGTTTTGGCCTCCAGAACTTGTTCGTAGGAAGAAGTTACGTAAAGTAACAATGCAGGATTTCAATTGATTACAGGTGCAGGTTAATTTAATGATTTTCCTGAAATTATGCAGAAATAACGCAAAACAGTACAAAGACTATTGGTTGCAATTTTGAGATGGGTGCTCAGTTTCAATAAAACAAAGAATTTGAAACAAAAAAACCTGACAGTCAGGAACACAGGCCGTTGTAAAATGCAATCAGTAACAAGAGGAGGGAAGGGAGGAGTGTCTGAGGACTATAAACACCTGCCATGGGACATGGTTACTTTTTGTTTGTGCCTGTGTATACAAATAGAACTCCCAATGCTGAGGAAACATCAGAAAGGGAAATGGACTTTGCATATCAGTAAGGACTGTTATAAAAAGACATTTATGTATTTGGTGACAGGGCTGTCATTTGTAAGACAACTTTCAAATCTTCCCTTAGGTAACATTCTGGCATTAACAAATATTCATTAACTTAATGATTATTTGATCCCTACTGTAATTTTGTCTATGTTTTTATTTCTCTGCTATTGCATGCATGCATCAAACAGAAAAGGAATTTCTTAAAAAGGGAAATACAGAACTGCATGCATATTGCCAGTTTGCAAGGTATACGGCCACGCTCCCGATCTCCCTCCTTCCTCTCTTTCTTGCCTACCTGCCTTTTTCTTTGTAACTATTATACCTAACCACATGTTAACAATGAGTTAGACACAGTTCTTTTATGTTTGTAGTTTCTTCTTCGTAGCTTTCCATTTACTTGCTGAACTGTCTGTTCTTGTTCGTTGCAACCGAAGTAAATTACTAGCCACAGTTTGTAGCAATATAACTCCCGAAACGAAACAAAAAAAGAAAGAAAACATGTTATTGTTCTCACTGATTTGCATTTGAAAAAATAAAGCACAACTTACTCAGTTTGAACATGTAATTTTCCTGCAGACTTAAAAGATTGGAATCACATCAAAAAGACAAAATGGATAGGTGTTTAACTATGATTAAGCTTGTAAAAGGGTAGTGGTTTTCCATGGCAATAGTCCTTTTTAGAGGAGAGCCTGCTGCAGCAGAAAACTTGGTCACATTAGGCCCTTGGCATCTTCTAGGGAGATTTAGGATCGAGGATTTTGAATTTATCTCAGGCAGTAGGTTTTCAGAACCCTTTGTATGTCAGAGTTATATCATATAATTGTTGAATTTTTAGGGTTGGAAAAGACCTCTAAGATCATTGAGCCCAGCCATTAACCCAACACGGCCCTGTTCACCTCTAAACCATTTCCCTCAATCCCTCAGGGTTTTTCTCAACATTTTCAGGGATGGTGATTCCATCAGTCCCTTGGGCAGCCTGTTCCAATGCCCAAAAACCCTTTCTGTGAAGAATTTTTTTTCCTAATGTCCAATCTAAATCTTCCCTAGTGAAACTTGAGGCCATTTCTACTAATCTTGTCACTTTGGAGAAGAGACTGGTCCCCACCTCACTACAATGTTCTTTCAGGTAGTTGTAGAGAGCAATAAGGTCTCTCCTGAGCCTCCTGTTCTCCAGACTAAACAATCCCAGCTCCCTCAGCCACTCATCATAAGACCCTTCCCTAGTTCTGTTGCTCTTCTCTGGATACAGTCCAGCACCTTAACATCTTTCTTGTAGTGAGGGGCCCCAAACTGAGCACAGGACTTGAGATGCCACCTCACCAGTGCTGAGTACAGAGGGACAATCACTGCCCTGGTCCTGCTGGCCGCACAATTGCTGATACAGGCCAGAATGCCATTGGCCTTCTTGGCCACCTGGCCTCACTGCTGGCTCATGTTCAATGGCTCTGGAGCAGCACCCCCAGGTCCTTTGCCACCAGACAGTTTTTCAGCCACTTCCCCCAGCCCTGTAGTGCTATATGGGGCTGTTGTGACCCAAGTTCAGGACCTGGCACTTGGCCTTGTTGAACCTTGTGCAAGTGGCCTTGGACCATTGATCCATCCTGTTCAGATCCTTCTGCAGAGCCTTCCTTCCCTCTAGCGGATCAACACTCCCATGCAGCTTGGTGTCCTCTGTGAGCTGACTGACGGTGCACTCAATCCCCTCATCTAGGTCATTGATAAAGATATTACACAGGACTGGCCTCAACACTGAGCCCTGAGGAGCCCCGCTGGTGACTGGTTGCCAGCTGGATGTAACTCCATTCACCACCACTCTCTGGGCACAGCCATCCAGCCAGGAGGATTGGCTGACACAGTTAGTCAAAATCTCTGAACTTCTTGGTTTTTGACAAGCCTGAAGTAGAACCTTTTGCGTAGCCCCTGATTTTCAAATGGGTCCACAGAAAACCTGCTCCAGAAGTAATAAATTTTCCATAAGGAATTTTTATAAGTCTTGACCTTCTTCTGTACAGGTCTGTACAGACATATTGGGTCTGGCTGAGATGGAGGTAGTTTTCCCCAAAGCAGCCCTCACAGTGCTGTGCTTTGTTAGAAAGGTGTTTTGGCTGCTGCTGAGCAGTGCTCACGCAGCATAAAGGCTGTCTCTCCAACATTCTTCCCTCGCCAGTTGGCTGGGGCTGGGCATGATCTGGAGAGGGTGCACAGGCAGGACATCTGACCCCAGATAACCAAAGGGATGTTCTGTTCCATATGATGTGTGCACAGGTATAAAAGCCAAGAGAAAGGAAAGGACACACACATATTTGTTATTACAAAATGTGTCTTCCAGAGAAACTGCTAGGCATGCTGAAGCCCCGCTTCCCAGGAAGTGTCTGGACTTCACCAGCTGATGGGAAGTAGAGAATAAATCTGTTTTCCTTTGCCTCCACATGCAGCCTTTGCTTTCACTTTATTAAGCTGCCTTTATCTTGACCGAGTTTTTTCTCCCTCCACTCTTTCCAGCTGAAAGGGGAAGTGATAGAGTGGCTTAGTAGGAACCTGGTATCCATGCAGGGTCAATCCACCACAAGAGTTCACCCATTATGCAGTGACATTGAGTTCTCACAACATCACGGTCAAATTAATAAACCAAAAATCTTCTACAATAAAAATATGCAAATTGTTTTAGTATTTTTAAAGACTGCTTCAGTTAAGTGTTTTCCTTTTTTTTTTTCTTACTTCAATCTTTTTGCTTTGACCTAAACGGGCAAAATATACCATTTTTCTAGCATTCTTTTTAGCAATGGACTTCAGTACAGATTGTGCTCATAATTTGTACTTAGAAATTTTGGGGCACATGAGCATCAGTGGATTATAGGAACTATCCAGTAATGCCACTAAAATTGAAGTTCGGCTGAGTTTCCTTTAGAAAATTTTACTTCTGGGGTTAAATATGTCCAGTGTTTCAAATCCTATCAAGCTGAAAACAGGTATTTAAATTGTCATGTGGCTTTTCTGTGCTTAGCGCAATTAGAGCAATCAAAGCGTTAGAAGTAGCAGCAGGAGCAGCATGACTTCTTTTGGAGCTGTAACTTGGACGACAAATCTGAGAAAAGTGGAAGACTGCAGAGTCTTAGAATAAAACTAGCAGGGTTTTGGTTTTGGTTTTTTTGCTTCATGTGGGTTGTTTTACCCCACAGTATTTTCCACATTTCTAATATTTCACAAAGAAAGGTCTCTTTTCACTGGGACTGCAAAGAAAATCTTGCACTACAGCTCTTGTAGGTTATTAGTTTGTTCTTTTTAGAGTAATTTTTAGATTTCTGAAAGCTTTTAAAGCAAATGACCTTGCAATATCTTTTTGTTACTCTTGGGGTCTCTTAGGCAGCTCTTGAGAATCAGTGTGGTCCTGACTCATCTCATGTGTCTTTAAGCCCCAAGTGGCAGGACCATAGTGACACAGAGCCAATGCAAAGTAATGGGCACTGCCAGAGGTCAGGGGAGGATCTGAATCCAGTGGTGCCCATCACTCTACAGACTGCATCAGACTGCAGGTGTTTACCTTCCTATTTAAGGTGTGCCAGTGTTTTTCGGGTGAATCACTAAAGCCAAAGTCTGTACCTCCTCTGTCGTCAGTAGGCCTTAATAATATATTTCTGATGTGTAGATTTAAAGCAAAATTAAGTCCTGCTTCACCAGGCATGCATACTGAATTTTCACAGGCATTTTGCATTTATTAAATCCTACTGAAATCAGTAGAAAGTACCTGGAGTTTTTAGAATCATATTTTCCTATGAGTGATTTCATTCACATAAATGCGGCTGTTTTACTCAGAAGTATTTGCAGTCATGTCCAAGTCTACATCCTTTATCCTTTGCGAATTTTTTAAGTAATAGCTAAAGAGCAGCGTCTTCACCTGCCCTATGCATTTTAACAAGCTGAAGGCTTGCAGTGCAATACAGTAGATTCAGATCTTCAAGTTGATTCCCTCACAGTTTTGCTTCCCCTTGCTGGGATTCCATTTCTTTCCTACCCTTACTTCAGACCTTTGAAAAGAGGATCTTTGAGGACCAACAGGAGCAAAGAGGAAAGCTAGCAATGTGGCATATGGACAAAGGTGATTGGCTTTCTTCATGTTTAATGGATGTGAACAGATAGCACATGTTTGCAACCCTTCTTTTGGCATAGATGTACTTTGATTTCTAGCCCTAGATTTAGTTTTGTATTCAGGATAAGTATTTTAAAGTTTGAACTCTTTTTTTAATTATTTGTTATTTTAATTCTTCTATGCAAAAAAAAAAATCCTTTAATGTTCTTGTCTTCGAGCTTTCAGACAATATATGAAACTGAACTGTCACAATAAGAGTGTGCATTCCCTTTTATAGGAAGGGAATATTTACCTTTATTTTTCTAGCTAAAGAAGGATACCTGGCCTAGACACCATCGGACATGGACTATGGCCTTCTAAACTTCCTTCTCCAGAACAGATCAGTCATGCTCCCTTTACATAGTGCTTGTCCCTTTGTCTCTTCTGGGTTCCCTGGCATCCCTGTGTCTTTCAGGCACAATTATTTCTCTTCTGAGTGTCCAAAATAAATTAAGAGTAGTATTGGTGACTCACCGGAATGATAATGGTGTGATGCTGAGGTCATGCACTGCATGCTCTCAGGTTTGATACCAGGGTGAGTGAGGTCATTCAGGAGTGCAAAGGCTTTTGTGATATTAGACAATTGTACAGAATGGAGGAGCCATGCTTGGCTGTTTTTTTAAGGAGAACTAGCTGAAGAGGTCCAAACCAGAGCCATACAGGCAGCTGACAGTTAAGCAGACCAGCCATCAGTTTTTGTGGGTGCTTCTTGGCTTTCATTTCTTTAACAGAATAAAAGTACCAGATGGTAGCAGAGAATGAGTTTTCCTCAAATGAAAAGATTTTAACAAGCTCTTTCATAACACAGAGGCAAAACCAATACAGTACAATACTTAGACACAGAAAACAAACATGCCTGGTTGTTAATGATAAGTATTTTAAGGGATTGAGTAGAGAGGACAGAAAATTAGGATAGGGTAGAGCAGGGTATACATTATATGGTACAAGCAACTATGATCATTACAGGGATAATGGATGCAAAATAAAAGAAGGGAAATTTAGATATCAGGAAGAAATTTTTCATTTTGAGGGTGGTGAGGCATTGGAACAGGTTACCCAGGGAGATTGTGGATTCCCCAACCCTGGTGGTGTTCAAAGCCGAGTTGCATAACGCCTTGAGCAGCCTGGTCTAGTG
>VZTA01002794.1:0-15144 GCA_013398855.1 Mohoua ochrocephala
AACTTGGCACTTAGTGCTGTGGTGTAGCTGACATGGTGGTGGTCAGTCAAAGGTTGGACTTGATGATCCTGGAGGTTTCTTCCAGCCTTAATGTTTCTATGATTCTGTGATTTTGGTATACTTGACAGATAAATGATTTCCTGTCATGAGAAGATATCTGAGATTTGGAAACATGTTCCCAACCTTTTCCAAGATGAAATCCAAATCTTTTAAAGTTCATCACGCAGAGAGACAAAGTCAGGAGCCTGGCAGGTGGGGACTTCACCAGTACATAAGAGACCCTTTCTCTGTCACTCTCATGTCTCCCATGAGGCATTTGAATTAGAAAGATACAACCATCCCACGGTCATACTTTCTTTCTCCTGTGTTAAGGAATTAGTCAAATCCTCACTGAAACAACTTACTGCAGCGTGACAGCGTGCTGTACACCGTCCCTTGTTCTTCCCACATCTCTGACCAAAGCTGCAGTGGTTCAGCTGGCAAAGGCCAACCTGTTAAACCTTATGAAGGTATTTTCTTGATTTTTAGCTATGAAATGTGTTTTCCTCTTGAAAATTATGTTAAAGAAGGTATACATCTGTAAAAAATGTTTACCAAATTGGTTTCTGTCAGTAAAAGTTGGGAACACATGTTTTCATTAATTTCCTGGTTGCAGATATACTACCAGGTTTTGGCTATCACAACACTGACAGATTAATAAAAAATAATGTACTAGGGCAATTCCTTTTGTAGTTATATTAAGTAGAAGAAAATTCCTCGATCCCTGCTTGCATTAGTAAAGCAAATATTACAATTCAAATTACTCTACTGAGTTAATTTGAAAACCAGAGCCTTACGATTTTTAAAACAAGATTTTAAATCATATTTTATGATTTTTGAAACAAAACTGTAGTATTTAGCTTTCTAAAGACAAAGGAGTGGAAGAAAAAATTACAGTAAATATGAGATATATTAAGACATTTCATTATGTCATATTTCTGTTTAATCATTCCCCTATTTAGAAACTACTCTAAATAAAGTATCTTGAAATACAGTAAAAACTATTTACACTATGTGTATGCATTTTGAGTAAATTAATCAGCATGATTTGAAAATGTATTTAATACACAGCATCATGAAGTTAACTTTTTATAGATGCTTTCCTCAAGTTCACTTTTCCATTCCAGAGCTCAGCATGCTGTTCTGTAGAATCACCAATCTTTGTGGTGGGCTAAAACCAGATGAAATTCACCTTTGTTTATTCATCTTTTTATCTTCCAGTTAATAACAGTTTGAAGAGTGGCTTTGGGCTAAGCAGAGAAAGTAAAGGTCTTTGCCAATTCATTCAGGAGTGCTATTTCTTCTAGCATTCTTCCTTTCTCGTGATTGCAAGGTGTCAGTCTGCATGACGGATTTCTAAAACTATCAGTCATCATTTCCCTCACCTTTCTCTTCTTAGCTTTTCTAGCTTTCTTGTTTTTGGATGTAAATGTTAGTTACACTGACGTAGGCAGTATTATCTTTCTTGGAATGAACTGGGGGAAATTACTAATTTTTCAGTTCCAAACAGAAACAAACTCTTTCATTCTGTAACGGGTTGCAGTACAGCAGTGAAAGATATGAATGACCAATAGTGAAGCCTACTGCGGACAGAGATCCTGTTCAGCTATCTCCATTGCCTCTCCATTTTCGTAGTATGCTAGTCTGAAATTGATTTGTTGGGCTACGTAAATTTTTATCTACAGATTATTTTGTTCTTCTTTGAGATGATGTCTCTGCTTCGGTCGGTTGTTGCATTTTCAGTCTGTCCCTGAAGAGAAGAGTGAGACAGGGTTGTACAGACAGGTACCAATTTTTGAAAATAAAGTAAGATGCACCTGCTGGATTTCTGAGCTTGTTGAAATCAATTTTTTTTGGTCCTCACAGAAAACTGGAGTATTATGGCTGCAGGCCAAACAGCAATGGTTTTTCTTTATAATGGGCATGAAAGGACAAGATTTTTTTAGCAGCCCATCATTTGCTTAAATTTCAGTAAAACCACTTGTTACCAATACAAGTCAGCTTCCTGGTTCCCCTAAGTGTTCTGCTTACATAGCACATTTTTTTCTGAAAGTTATGAACTGAGTGAAATCCTTCTAAAAGAAAGAAAATTAATATTTGTTACAATTTCAATGCATTAAGAAGGGGATTATACTGCAGCCATAATAATCTTATGTTTTTAAATATTAATCTTTTTATGCTATCATAGTAGCCCCTCCTTAAAAAATGGAGAAAGTTTCTTGTTGACAAAATATGAATTTTTTATACTCCTAAGCCTCTATGCTATCAAATTATCAAATATAGTTTCTCAGCAGATATATCTTGTATTTGTATTTACAGAACATACATATGCCACAGTAACCATATTTGAAAGTTTAATCCTTTAAAATATTTACATTGGGTTTTCAACATTAATAATGGAAAGCCTTTGTAAGTTGAAATAAAAAGGGGAGGGGTAAAGAGAGGGAACAAGTAGTTTATGATGTGAAGAACACAGTATTTTTAGTAGATGCACTTCTATCATGTAATCATAGGCAGGTAAGTCATATGCATTTACTGAATGAAAATTATTGTTGGCACTGTGATCATAAGATACTTCCTTCCTTGATGTTCTTGAAAAATTATATTATGCTCAAAAGAATTAAATTCAATCCATGGTTACCAAGTTATTTTGAATTACTGAAAAGATGTAATCCTTTGAATAGTCGCCTCCAAGCACTTAGGCATAATGTTAGTGACCCTGTTCTTCCATAAAATCAGCCCTCTTGAATGCCTGCATCATTGCTCTGTTACTTGCATGAGTATAGGTAGGTAGGTAGGTAGGTATGTATGTATGTATGTATGTATGTATATAGGTATAGATAGGTACGTTCTATGCATATATATTTGAAATATATGCATTTACACAAGTATACAGTGTTCTTGGTTCAGAAAGTCAGATAAGCAACGTCATGCATGCACTGGATGTTGTGGGGGTAGTCTAAAGAAGAAGTAAAATAAAGGGGAATGACCGGCATGCTTTTTACAGGTACACTGAAAATTTTTCTCTGCATCTCTGCAAATGTATTTGACTTCTTGACTTTCTACAATTCAGTAGAGAGAAACAGAAGTATCACAAAAAAAAAATCTCAGTCATATATAGCGGTTTTTATAAATGGATATATCGATGCTGTTTATAAGCAAGGAGAGTACATCAATACATTGCTAAAGAAACCTGAGCTGGAATCACTTGATCTTCCTGGGTTACTGAATACTTCCTCCTTGCACTTTGGTAGCTTGTGGATGTGCAAGCCAAGACTGCCTCCCTTGCTTCTTAGTTATGAGGAGAAACAGAAGCCCTCCCAGTGCTAGTCATACTCTGACCTCATGGTCTAAGGTCTAAGCTGACCAGCAGAAAACTTCAGTGATTCCTATATTTATCTGTGCTGATGTGTTTTGCTGTATCTATCTGAAAAATATACTACTTTTTTTTCCTTGATTAGCCACATGCAACACAGAAAGGAACAGCATACAGAGAAAAAGGTTTAAGTGAGTCACTTCAGGTTCACCCAATATGTCATCTACATTGTTTGATATTTTAGCATATTTTGAAAATATATTTAAAAATTTTAATTATCTATGCTCACAAGTTATTATTGGCTTGAAAATTTTTGGTGCTACCCTAAGATTACAAAGGTGATGGCATTTTATTGTAAACATATGCTTTCTTTTAAAAATGAATAATATACTAAAAGTTGGGCTTTCTAGACACTTTTTATTTTTAAAATTCATCTTTTTATGATTAAATGAACTCTAAGCAAAATGTAGGTGGTGGTATAATTGGTTGGTTCAAATAATTCCAATATCCTTTTGAAATGCTGATTTTATTTAATGTTCCAAGATATAGCAGACTGAAATAAAACATATGCCACCTCTGAATTTGAGAATTTTTAATAGAGCTGCATTACTAATGATTCGAAACAACAGAAGTATGCAAGTTGGCTGTTCAATTGATGAATCTTGCATTTTGAAAGTAATTCCTGATGGAAATTTTATTCATATTCACATTACTTTAACCGGCTAGTTGGATTTGTGTCAATTACTATTGCCAGAACAATTGTCACATAGTTTTGATTTGAGTAAACTAAAACATAGTAAACATAGTAAAGTTTTTTATTTTTTGATAAAAACCATCTATTTTGGACAAAATTTTTACTAGTAAACATTGACTTTATCCACTTAGACACAAACAGCTAATTTCTCATCCCGTTTAGAACAATAAAGATGTGTTACGGCCTTCTTCCTTACAGTCCAGTAGTCTTTTAAAAAACTATATTGTCTCCAGACTTTAAGCATAAAACTGGAAAAACTTCTCAATTAATAAGGGACCAGGTGTTGGTCAAACTCATTTCATAGATCTTTAATTCATGGACACTTTTAAGTGAATACATAGAGGACATTCTTATCCTCATTGGACCTGCTTAAATGCCTTAAAAATAACTACTTTTGGGTAAAATGAAAGTGTATTAGAATAACTTGTTATTAAGTGAACACTAATGAACATCCAAACTGGATGATATTGGAGATGTTTACCGATACTATTGTTTAAGTTTCAATGAAATGTGCTGACGAGTATGAAATCACTATCTTAAAAGGAATCTGCTGATTTGTTGTTAGACTTCCATGAGCCAAGACTGCTAGATTGCTGTATTTTACCTCCAGCAATAACTGCTTTGAATTGTATTTCATTTAGCATTTTCAGTTCTTGTTCTTGTCTTAGTCTAAGACAATTTTATGGTGCAGAGACTCTGAAATGTTACCTCCCCTCTCCCCGTCTACCAATAAGGAGAGACAAATGCAAAAAGATGTAAGTGAAAAAATAGCAGTTTACTAAAAGAAAACAGTAACAACAAAGAAAACAACAGTAACCGCTAGATACACAGGTGCTGAGTCGACTGGTTCCCCCAGGAACAAAGAAAATGAGACGACTACTTCCCAGGCAGCACACGTGCCCCAGAGGACAAAGACAAGATGGTGGAGAGGCTTTCCTGACTAAACGTCCCCCTCTGGAAGAAGAAAAACAAACGTGGAGGCAGGGTCTCATGGTGTGATTCTGGTGGCAGATGGGATGTGCTGGCGTTGTCTGGGGCAGGTCCAGGCCTGCAGTGTCAGTTATCCTGTTCCCTCTGTGTGGCAGCAGGGGTGCGTGTCTGGGAGGTCACCCCTACCGCCTGCTGCCTCTTCCTGCCACCTGCTGGACTCCCTTTCAGCTTAGCCAGCCTTGCTTGGTGACAGTGCTGCTGCCTCAGGTTGCTGTCCCATTGGGGGAGGGCAAGATGGTCCAGCTGGGCACCAAAAACTGCACTCCTGGCCCAGATATTCCTGGCTGCAGTTTCGGATCTGTCACTTTTGAACCACCAGGTTGGGAGTGGTCCCTCTGCCTCTTCTCAGCCCAGTTGTCCTGCAGAAATGTCCTGGAGGGCTCAGAAATGTGAGGAGACCCACAGGTCATACAGTGCCAGGGTCTGCTGATCACTTCACTTTGGTGAGCCAGACCAAAATGGACCCCTTCCTCTTCCAGCCATGGCATTCATTATCTCTGCCGAAACCATGCCTATGGCTGATGTGAATGGTATTATAATAAACAGCACTGAAATCTCCAACTCTGTACCCAGGACGTTATCCACCCCTTATTCCATACCATGCACATGACACTCAGATGTTCATACCTTTCAACTGTAGACATATACGCATACCAATAACTATATAGAGACACAGGTATTATTTAAGTGGTCACTGTTCTCCCAAGATATTTGTTGAGTTTATTTTAGTCCATCACTGGTGCGACCTGAGCAGTCCATATTCATTGCTGAGGATATTTCATGACATATGGTGGCAGTGTCATTCAACAACCAATATTACATATATAATTCAACATTATAGATGGTTCTCACCAAAATCAGGTCCCCTTTGTGATGTACACAATGTTCCTTATCCCTCTGTATTAGCTACCAAGTGTAACCAGGTCCTTGAGCAAAAACAATCCCATGGATGGGTTTGCCTTTGCTTGAGATGGGACTAATCCAAATGGTCTTTCCCAATACGCAGCACATGCACCATTGAGACTTTATCGTCATCTGCTATATGTAGGGATTCTGACTGGGCAGGGCTAGTGTGGTTAGTGGCGCCTGGTTAGTATTAACTAACCAGGTGGTCTTCGGTAAAGGCAGATCCCAGCGTTCGAAGGTCCCACTGCCCATTGCCTTCAGTGTGGTTTTTAACAATCCATTTCACTGTTTGCCTTTCCCAGCAGCTCGTGGGTGATAGGCAATATGATGCACCCACTGAATGAGCCATGTTCTCTAGCCCAGGTCTCCATGAGGTTCTTGTTTGAAATGAGTCCCATCGTCTTACTCAAATCTTTCTGGGATGCCATGTTGCCACAGGACAAGCTTGAGGCATAGGGTAGGTCTCCAGTCATCCAGTGGTTTCTTCTACCATTGGGAGCACGTAGGGCCTGCCTTGGTGGGTTTGCAGGAGTGTGATGTAATCCATCTGCCAGGCATCTCCATGTTTTATATTTAGCCCATTTTCCCCCATGCCAATGGGCTTTACCTGCTTGGCCTGCTTGATCACAGTGCATGTTTCACAGTTATGGATAACCTGGGTTAAGTCCACCCTTCACTCATGGACCCATCAGTATGTCGCATCTCTTCTCTCATGACCTGAGGCATCATGGGCACACCAAACGAGAAATAACTCTCCCTTGTGTTGCCAGTCCAGATCTACCTTTAATTTTGGCAGCCCAATCCACTTATTTTTTGTTGCAATGCTCCTTATTAGCCCGACTCATAGGCACATAAGCATCCACCTGACAGACTTTCACGGTCAGCTTCTCTACCCTGGCAGCAATGTCTAGCCAGATTTTGGCAGCCCAGATTCTTCAATGCCAATTGGCCTTTTTTCATCTTTCCAGCCACCCCCACTGAGTGTTTGCTACCATCCACAAGTCAGTACAGAGGTATACTGTTGGCCACTTCTCTCACTCGGCAATATCTAAAGCCAGATGGGTTTTCAGCTCTGCATCCCGACTTGATCCACCTTGTCCTTTGTTAGCTTCTGAGACTTGCTGCTTAGGGCTCCATATGGCAGCTTTCCATGGTTGACTTGTCCCTACGATATGGCAGGAACTGTCAATGAAGAGAGCGTATAGCATCTCACTTTCTGGTAGATGGTTATGTGGTGGGGCGTCCTCAGCCTGTGTCACCTGATCCTCTTCCTCTTTAGATAATAGTCCAAAACTCTCACCTTCAGGTGAGTTTGTGATGATTTCCAAGATCCCAGGGTGTTTAGGATTTCCCATCTGAACTGGCTGTGTGATCAGAGTGATCCACTTACTCCAGGTAGCATTGTTGGCATGATCTATTGAAGGGATGTTCCTCTTGAAGGCTCTGCCCAACGCTCCCCGCAGTCATCCCAATGGGCGACTGGATTTGGTCTTGTATTTCCGCCGCGTCGCTTCCCTCGAGCCACCCTCTCAAAGGGAATCTGCGGCTGTCCTGCAACGTCCCTGGCCACCTGAACTGGCCACTGCTGGCAGGAGCTGGCTGCTGTTCTGAGCTGTGCAGTCCTTCCCGAGTGGGAAAGGGAGCTCTCAGATGTTTGGTGGGATAGCGCCGGAGGCAAAGGAGGAGGGAAGGGTCTTCGTATGGGTTCCAGCAAGATGATTTATTGTGGAGGGTCCAGGGACGAAGACAGTTAGAGAGCTGAGGGTCTGGGTTTATAAGGGGAATAGCACAACCAATCAGGGAAGGGCAAATGGGCGGAGGGAAACTTGAGGGACAACCAGGGGACAAATCGGAACTGGGGAAGGAGGGACTAGGTAGGGAGGAACCAATGGAGTATCATAGTGAACAGAACTTTCGAGAACATAATGAATATTTAACAGGGACATACATATTGAACAGAGGATATACATAATAAACAGGGAATACAAACACAAGGGGGGAACACACATACGTGGCAGTGGTCCAATGACCACGAGGGCGGCTGCAGCCCCTCAGGGAAACTGAGGCACCGCCACATATTTCCTCCTTCGGGCAGGGGCAACTGCTACTGGCTTAGGCTACCCATCTTGTTGAATTGCAGCCTGAGTGCCGGTGGTGTCTGCCAATTTGTTCTCCTCCTCCTCTGGCTGTAGGTGCTGATGTATGGTAACAAGAAGCCTGCAGGCAAGTATTAACTAGGGCCCAGCAGAGTGCAATAAGTTGCCCCTCTCTGAAACTGCCACAGCAATTTTATTTCAAATATTCTGCTACCTTATCAGAGTTTTTTACTTGTTCAGAGGGAAACTTCCAAACTATTGGAGCAGAACACTTCTTCAAAAGTAATCTTCAAAATCCCATTTCCTCCCACATCTCCTGCCACTCAGGAATTTCCACCTCTAGGGCAGGTGTCCACACAACCTCCTGTCTCAGTTTTGAGACAAATTCAAGAGGAGACACTCTGCAATGAGTAGTCTCCTCTAAAGGGTTTCAACAATCCCCCTCCACCAAGAGAAAATTAATACTAATAGAGACAAGTGAAAAAAACCCCAAACAAAACCAACAGTTTATTCACAACAGAATGCCCACAGGCAAGGAAGAAAAGTAGATAACCCCTAAAAATTGAACTATCAGAACTCACCCCCCACCCCACACAGACACAGGAACAAAGACCCAAAAATATCTGGAGAATGGGGCAAACATTGGAAAAATACTCCTTCCCGACACGTGGTGCAAGATGGCGCCAGCTTTCACACTGAGGGAAGTGGATATCCCATGGAGGAGTTCCAGCAAAAGGCAAAAATCTGGTGGCTCTCTGGCATCGACCTCCTCTCCANGGTTTCAACAATCCCCCTCCACCAAGAGAAAATTAATACTAATAGAGACAAGTGAAAAAAACCCCAAACAAAACCAACAGTTTATTCACAACAGAATGCCCACAGGCAAGGAAGAAAAGTAGATAACCCCTAAAAATTGAACTATCAGAACTCACCCCCCACCCCACACAGACACAGGAACAAAGACCCAAAAATATCTGGAGAATGGGGCAAACATTGGAAAAATACTCCTTCCCGACACGTGGTGCAAGATGGCGCCAGCTTTCACACTGAGGGAAGTGGATATCCCATGGAGGAGTTCCAGCAAAAGGCAAAAATCTGGTGGCTCTCTGGCATCGACCTCCTCTCCACTCTCCATGGCAGATGAAGCAGCTGGGCTGGAGCCTCTTGGTGTGCTTTCTCTCCCCGGCTCCACTCCTCGAGGCTGGAACTGGAATGGGGCAAGTCCACTCTCGCTGGTGCCTCTGCTCTGGTCTCAGACCAGCATCTATTCAGTTCACCTCGAGGCAGCTGAAAGATTGCTGCTGCAGCTTCTCCAAGCCAGAGGAGGGAAAAGCTTTTTGCGTGAGCCAACAAAACCAAGCTAGCCAAGCAAAGCTGAATCACACAGCACCATGGAATGCCTGGGCAGTGAGGCTTCGAAAATACCCACTAAAAGCCCAAAGCTCCCCCGCTCCCTGACCCCACACACTTCCGCTCCCAGGCTTTAAAGATGCAGAAACCATTTCTGGGCATAAAGCAGGGGATCATGGAATAGACCATTACCATAAATTACTCCAAGGCACCTCCCTAGAAATCTCCATCCTGACTTGATGTGTTGTAGATT
Source organism: Mohoua ochrocephala (assembly GCA_013398855.1). NCBI lineage: Eukaryota > Metazoa > Chordata > Aves > Passeriformes > Acanthizidae > Mohoua > Mohoua ochrocephala. Next base: position 9,705 of record VZTA01002794.1, read on the forward strand.
GTACAGAGGAGACAGAGCAGAAACAGCAAGAAGAATATGGTGTCCTTAGCACCCAGAGAGAATTCAGCATTCTCAAGAAGCGATGTGTCAGACCTGAAGGAGAGAAGAAGGTGAAAGGCTGGGAAAATTCATCTTCTCCTGTTTCCCCAACAGGCTGTGTGCAATTATTAATAAACCCCCAAATGTAGCAGCCCAGATCAGGACAGGCAAACGACAATGAAGACATATACCAAATGATCTTCATTGCCTTTGATGTTATCATTCCATAAACTGATATCACAAATTGTATCAACTGTGTCTTGGTTCCTCTCCCTGATCTGAAGAAGAGCACTATCATGGGCAGATGGTTCCACATATTTGGACGCATACACAAGGTTAGGTGCCACACTGCCACGACTAGACCAAGCAACGTCGTGACCAGGGAGTTCTGTACCCAATATAGAAATTATTTGGTCAAATTTGTTATTTTTTCACTTTCTCTCTTGAGCCCGTTTTAGTTGGGCACCAAATACGTCTTCGTTTAAGGCAATTTTACAGGGCAGAGACTCTGCAATAAGTTACCTCCCCTTAGTTTTCAACCTCTCCCCTCTACCAATAAGGAGAGACAAATGCAAAGAGATATAAGTGAAAAAAGCCACAGTTTACTAAAAGAAAACAGCAATAACCAAGAAATACAAAGGCAAACACTTAAACCCTCACGCAAAAATGCAGAGGAGTTCCCCTCTAATTGTCCCGGGGAACACAGACAGAATAGCATAGATTCCAGTCTCTGGGCCATGTGGCCAAGACAGAGGACAAAGGCAACAATACATCAAAGGAGCATCCGTGGTTCCAAAACTGCCTCCTTCCCCAGGCAACAACGGGAGCGGGGAAAAAACGAAACCTAGAAAACATATTTTTCTCCAAAAGGAGTCAATGCTGCTGAAACGCCGGAAGAAACTTCTCAGCAGATGTAGGGCCAACCCCCTCAGCATCTGGAAACTTGTGGAGCGGCTCCGACCCTTGGCGACGGGCGGCTGTCCTGAGCAGCAGCGGCGGAGAGTCCGGAGAAACATCTCCCCTGGCTCTAAAAGCGGTGGTTGCTATAGCAACTGTGGCAAGGGTCGCTGTCTGTCTTTTTTTTCCATCAGTTCCTGGGAGGCCGTGGCTAGCAGCCTGTCAGAGCGCCCCGCTTTCTGAGGTTCTCAGGAGTCTGGAAAGAACAAAACAAGAGCTCCACGTGCCTGTTCCCTGTTTTTAAAGGGACCGAGCACCCCCTCCCCTTTCCGTGAACCAGGGTAAAACACAGGTTCTGCTTCCCACTCTGGGTCTTAAAGGGATAGTAAACTACCTTGCACGGATTGATGTAGAGAAGATATGGAATACAGGATTTTGGGTCACCCCTACTGCTAAACTCTGCCTCCTATCGCTGTGACAGTCCTTCTAAGCAAACAGCTCCTCTAGTTAAAAATATGCAACAAATCAAATTAATTAAAATTAATCAGTTCAACTGGTGCAGTAGTGTTTCTGAATAACTCTGAGGACCATAAATTCAAATTAAGGCTTGCACAACTTCCTCCTGCGTTTGAAGAGAAGGTACGTTACCAAAAGGAAAAGAGGAAACTAGTGACCCTGTTAAACAGCATTCATCGGGGATGCTTGCAAAAGTGACTGTACTGAAGGTTCATAGAGCCAGATTTTACATCATAAACCAGAGAATGAAGCAGACAGACATAGCAATTAATTGTACCTAATGTTAATAGTCACATAAGGTTAAGTACGATAGAAGTCACATATGAGTGGAGTAATAGAAAGTTAATTATTGCAAAACGTTGATCGTAGGCATTCAGTGCTTATAATTTTATTCACAGCATGCTTTGGTTGTTCTGATACTCCTTCAGGCAGTAACATGGACTGTCAGATTCAGTTTTTAAGGTAAAGGTGTGAAGGATATATGCTAATTTATACATGTTCATTGAACATATTTTTTCCTAATAGTTTTTTAACAATGAGATTTTACTACAAAGCACTTGTTCTCCTTCTGGTTTTAGCAAGCTTTTAAATAGATACAAAAAGTGTACACCATGCTCTTTTGCCAAAAATGACTGTCCTCTTCTTGCAAATACAAGGAATGCAATATAGTTGTCCCACCATTCTGTATTACATTTGATTTATTCACTGATCCAAACTTGTATATGGCTTCTAGTTTTTGCAGTCTGAATGAGGACCTAATAAGCGTGGGGACAGGATTAAAGTATTGCTCCTGACAGTTTCCTAAAAGCAGTCCTTGTTCTGCTGACTTTTTACGTCTCCTACTTTTCAGCATCATCCTATGGCTCATTTATAACGTACTAGATTTAATATGTGAAAGTGTGATTTCTGGTTTTAGTACTGATGCTTTACCTCTTGTCTTCAAGTGATCTGAACTGGAAGCATACACTTTATTATCTACCTAGAACAGAATGATATTTATATTAAAGGGATATCAAACTCTTAAATATCCACAGAACCTGTAAAAGAGGCGGACCCACAGAACTGAGCATTGTGTTTGCAAAATTAGAGTGATACAAAGTTTATCTGACTACATATCAGCACTATTGCTTCATTTGTTATCCTGATTTTCTTAAACAGACTATTGCATGGCTCTTAATGCTCTATATTTGATTACTTAAAAAAAACCCAACGACTTCATAGTTTTTCACTTTTGCAATTTTAGTGGTTTTAGCTCTTAATCCTAAACTGGAAATGAGTATTCACGTGGGGAAGGAAGAATCTGATGTCATTTATTTCTGGTTAGATCGTTATACTTGATGGTTAAAGAAACAAAGAGCCAGTCAGGTTTGTGGTATTTTGTAAAATAGTACTGTCACTGCCAGAGAATTATGACAACTCACATTAAATATTTGGGTTGGACTTCATGTGGTGACATTTCACTGCAAATTTAGAGAGTATTGAGAGCATCTGCTTAACTTCTAAAATGTGTGTTAGCTCTTCCACTTTGTCTCTGCAAGTTTTACAAGGTTTCCACCTCTACCAATGTGTGTGTGACACATAAAATTGAAAAAAAAAGTACTGTTGCAGTGAATATAAGTAAGATTTTATAGTAGCTTTGACAATTTGTGTCAATTGCCTCATGGCCATGCCAAGTTCTGTGTGGCAAGGTTTTTGAGGGTTGTAGTTTGCATGATTCAGTAATCTAACTGGTGTAACCACAGCTGGGGAGGGCAATGATTTGATAGTAACAAGTTCTGTATTTTTTTTACTTGCTCTAAAGACTAGTTTAAAACACATTAAAAATCAATAAAATGTTCTTTTTCTTTCAGGTGGGAGATGAAAGAAGATGCAGAACTTGAAGATGAGGAGGAAGTTATGGTGGAACACTTAAAAAATGTTTATTTGACACAAAGGACTCCTATCTCAGAGGATAAAGAAGAACAATTACCTTGACAGAATTTGGGTAGCACCTTTTTTCTGGATTCAACAAGATTAACTTAATGCCATAACTCACAGGACTAGAAAGCTGAGAAATATATATCTTGAGTAGGAGTTCTAAACTAAAGAGTGTTTCCCTGTTATTGTCTGGTCACCCCATCACAAGAAGCAATTGTTCACACATGCATAAGGTGAGGAACAGTGCAAGAAAATGTCAGTGTCACAAAACAAGGAGGTTGTATCTCAGTACTGCAGAGGCATAAACCTGAATGACAAACTAAGAACTGTTTTAAAAATATAAAACTGACTCTGAAAGTAATGCAACTTTAGACACAGGCTAAGCAAATACTCCTGGTTTCCATCCACCACTTTGGAGTTGGAGTCAGCCTGCCCCCAGTTAGTGTCACTTAAGGACCTTTTTTCTCTCCTTTGGTGCTTGTTTATTAAATCACCCAAAATACATGAAAAGGGATAGGTGTAGACCATACACCTACAGTGCTTTTTGAGTTGCTCCAGGATGAGCTTGGCCATTATTCCTAGTCAAAAATGCATCAGCTTTTCTGCTGTCACAAATCCTCACTTAACATCCTGCGTATTTTATGGATTAAAAAACGCTTTATAGAGAAATTTTAGAAGTTTTGAGAAGCATCTTTTTATCTAAAGAATTATTTGCAGGCAGTGCTCAGGGGATTATCTGAACAGTGAAGTGAGAAAATAATAAATAATTTAATATTTATTTTGATAAATATAGTAAAATTTCATAGTTAAAGTAATCCTGGTTTGATATTCAAAAATTTCTGAATATTAAATATTTTTCTGAGTACTAAATATTTTTCTTACACACTTGTGAAAACTATCAACATGGCATTATCTTTTGTACAGAAGGTGTGATTAGTATTTCTTTAGCTCTACAGAAATAATCCATAATTTTTCTGTTAGTTTCTTTCATTAGAAGTCCAATGAAACTATTTTCTTTGCCTGATGAAGGACTCTGGCAAGATCGTGCTAAGGGTGCAATCCGAGCAGAGTTATTCATGTTCCCAGCACATCTTCACACAGATGCTATTACGGACATAACTTAGACCACTTGAATAGGATGAAGGCATGCTTATTTTCCCTAAAGGCTTCAGCAGCATCATGGGAAACCACATTACTGATGCTGATTTAGGGTCTTACCTGAAATGCAGGTTTTTCTCCTCTTAATTGCTCTTTTTTCCTTTTCATATAAAGCATCAGACCATTTAAAATGAAAATGTGGACAATTGCATCTTACAAGTCTCCAAAGATCTTGTTACAATACTGCACAAAAGGGCTGTGAGGCACTGGAGCTTAAAAAATGCTCAAAATATTAATTATATTCTTTATTAAAAGAATAAAGTAGACATTTCCCTCTGCTGCCAGTGTAGTAATTTCAGATCATAAAGAAGTGATTAAGTCTAAAAACCATTTGTATTTCACCTTTGAAGGTTAGTGGTGGACTTCAGGTTTAAAACATGTCTACAGGGATCTTCCATGATGGCAGGTTTGGTATTCTGACAAATGAGGCACACATATTCCAAGCCATACAAATAATGTGCTAGTGTACATGGAAACTGTAGTTTAGAATATTCTCTCCTATTCTACCAAAATCTATTGTATGTAATTAACTTTTTGTATAGTCACATAAAGTGCCTATGTGGTGAAACTGATTGAAATACTTCTTGTGAAAATGCTCCTCTTCTGGGAAATACTTACTCTGAAGAGGATAAACTTTGCACGTGAATAAGATAATTGACAATAAAACCCCTCACTTACACTTAAGTGGGAATATCCATACAGGGAGTTATTCCAAACTTGTTATTATCCTCTAAATTCACAACACACTGGGTTCTGGAATAATCTATAGGCAGTCACATTTAGAAAAAAAATAATTCTTTATGCCCCTTCCTCCTTTCTCTCCTTGCCACATTAATTCAGCAATAAGCCACAGGGTAGCAGTAGGACAATTTTGTGTTTCCCTTTACGATTATCGAGTCCAACTGTTAACCCA
>VZTA01002796.1:6839-30728 GCA_013398855.1 Mohoua ochrocephala
GAGAGGACCTTGGTGTCTGGGGCTGTCTGACCCTCAGCCGCGGCTCCCAGGGTGTTTGGTCTCCTGGCTGAACAGGACACGGGGTATCAGACTGAGGGAGTTACAAGTGTGTGGGCTAAAAGCACTAAGGATATATAAAAGCTGTATAAAAGGCTATATAAAGGGGTAAATAAAAGAGGTATATAAAAGGCAAAAATCATCCTGGCATCACCAGAGTGGCGGAAAGAGGCTCTCGTCATCTCCCTTATTTTCCTCCATTTTGAACTCTTTGCAATCAATAAGCCCAAAGTAAGCAAATCTTGTGAAGAGTGTAGTATTCACAAATCCTCAATGCCATTTGAAAGAAAACAGATGCTAAATCATAAGTCATCGTGCATCAAATTCCAAGGAAGCATCCACTTGGGATCAGCAGCACGTTTGAGAAATAAGGGCTAAAAGAAGGGTAGGTTTTTCATAGATTTTCATGCACAGAGGGTAAAAATTGAATTAAGCTAAATTTGTGAATTGAGGGATGACTAAAAATTACAGTGTTCTTGGGCATAGTATTTTTTGGAAAAAAACTCTAAGTGCATTTAAATGTGGAGATGAAACTTGATTTTGAAATATAGTGTGAATATTGTGAATTTAGAATTATTTGTGAGATTTGGTAATATGAGTAATGAAATAAAAATGAGTCATAAGTCTGGAAATAAGTCGTTTGATGCCCTTGTGGAATAAGCTGCCAAAATTAATAAAAAAATATAAAACTTAAAAATCAGAAGCTAATTTGAACATTTTTGTATTTATTCTAAAATTTTGAGCCATTAAAAATCTGGGTTTTACTTCCAAATATTACATCATAGTGAAATTTTGCATCATCTTTGCATAACTTTTTAAATCTTAAGATGAAAAACTGAAGAGAGATTTGTTGAAAAGCTCAGCATTTTCTCAAGTCTTAGTGATTTTTTGATAGTGTTAGTGATTTAGAGTAGTTACAATTTGGAGAACTAATCTGAATGACCACTCTAGAAACTCCCCCGTGCATTGACAGCTTCCCTTTAGCATTCCCATTTGAGTGGAATAAATTACAAAATGTCTATCATCTTATTTTTTAAAGAAACCGGCTCTGAGTTATTTCAGTGTCTCTCTTAAAAATATTTTAAACTATTGTGCAAGCATCCTACAAGAGTTTAAATACCTTAATTTATCCATTTTAAATTCTCTAACTATATATAGACTTTCAGGTCCTCTGAACAAGAGCTTAGATGAGATCCACTGACTGACATAAGTAAAAATTAGATAATAGTCTGCTGAGTAGAGTATATTGCTTTGGAATCATTTGATTGATGGGTCTATAAATACTTTTCAGATGTTGGAGTGCTGCAGTCCTGTGGAGCTTTCCAGTATCCCAATAGGTATTGAAAGGTTATAGCAACCCTAAGGAAAACTCCGTAACCACTTTTTGTGAATGTCCTTATTGTGAGCTATGTGGTGATGTTAAAACAGCTGCCACAAAACAAATTATAAAGAGCAATATTTGAAAAAAACATGTTACCACTATGATTACCATGGTTTGACCACACCACCTGTTCTGACTTTTTCCCCATGATAATTTTATGAACACTTCTGTGTGATTATTGATAGTTCTATGGCAGTGAGTAACCATTTGATAGTTTGGGATTCATTAAATTATTTTTAATTAAATCGCCCTCGACAGAACAAAAATTGCATGAAACTGAAGTATACTGTTTTCTATGAGTGACACTAGAGTTTTGTGGTTTAGTCCCGACTCTGAGCAAGTGCTGCTCAGCAGTAACAAACACATCCATGTGTTATCAACACTGTTTTCAGCACAAATACAACACACAGCCCCCTCTAAGCCAGTGTGAAGAAAATTAATTCTATCTCAGCCAGAACTGGTACATTCAGACATAACTGAAAATACTAGTAGAAGCTGTGAGGAATATTTAAGTAGTTCCTCCCTCTGTAAGAGAAAAGTGGTTATTATTAGTGGTCACTTTGTGGTTATTAATGTGATTTAGTGAAATCTCATCACCATGAACTGTGTTTCCAAGCTGGCTCTTGTCCAAGGACCTTTTCCAAGACTCTGGGAAGGACACACTCTTTCACTTCTGCCACATATTGTGCTATTACTTCATGTAGTGCATTAGGTTTGAAATTCAGTGCAGTGTCCGAGAACTGTGCAATATTATAGTTCTAAATATTTGAAAAATATTTTTCTAATGAATTAAATAGGGATAGTGCCAGATATTTAACATGATATATATATTTAAACTGTGCAGTAAACAGTGGCATAGAGTCCTAAAAGCCAGCAGATGACATTGGCCATTGCAAGGGAGAATGAATTACTGTTTTGTGTCTCATCACGCCATGTCATTTGTGAATTCTCCCAGGAATCTCTAGTGAATGCTGTCTTGTCCTGACAAATTCTTTGGGACAATTTAATGTTTTATTTCTTCAATGGCTTCTTTTAAAGCTTTTATTTCAGAGACATCCAATGGCATGTTGCTTAAATAATAAAATTGTAACATAGGGATCTTCCCAGATTGCGCGTATCTCCAAGAAATCTTTTTTTTTTTTTCCTGCTGTAGCCTTGTCTCTTCCGAATGTTTCTCTTCTACCATGGTCCTGTGTTCAGATTCTATCTGTAGACTTGACCTTTTATGTAAAGGGATATCATTTAAACTTTTTGGCTCTTGTGTTTTCATGCTTGCCTTTCTGGAAGCTTCCTCTTCCCCTTTTTTGTTTCCTTTTCCTCCACTCCCCCTTTTTTTTTCTTTTCTCCCTTTTTTTCCCCTTTAATTTTTATGTGGACACAACTCATGTTTTTTGAAGCATTCTTACTTGGCTTCAGTAAATCTCCTTTTCCCTATGATTTAGTCATTCTAGTCCAGAGCTTCATGGAAACCATGGGGGAGCAGAAAAAAATCAGTTAAAGCAACACATCCAGTTACCAGTGTCACCTTACAGTTGTACCATTTTTCACTCATCATGTGTTTTTGTCATTGCTCTTTTTGAACAGTATGTGTGAAAGACTTAATTGTTTTTGGAAAGATTTGTCCTGGTAGTCATGTTCCCTGGCACTTGGCTGATAGTTGCATTCATTTATATTTAAAGCTTGAAATAATTTTTCCCATTTCTTCTTCTTTGGGATGACATATTTATTCACCTATAAGGCTTCTAGTGAAAATATATGAAAAGTGTCAGATTTAGACTATTGCAGCATCTGCATCACTGTGTAATCACAGAATCATTTAGGTGGAGAAGACTTAAAAGATTGAGTCCAACATGTGATGGATCACCACCTTGCCAACTAAACCGCAGCGCTAAGTTTCTCGTCCAGTCATTTCTTGAACACCTCCAGGGATGGTGAGCCCACCTTGCTGGGAAGCCTGTTCCAACACTTGACAACCCTTTCCATGAAGAAATTCTTCATGATGCTCGACCTGAATCTCCCCTGGTGCATCTTGAGGCCATATCCTTGTTGTCCTGTCCCTACTTGCCTGAGAGAAGAGGCTGATCCCCCCTTGGCTCCATCCTCCTTTCATGGAGTTGTAGAGGGTGAGAAGGCCCCGCCTTGAGCCTCCTTTTCTCCAAGCTGAGCTCCTGCCAGCTCCCTCAGCTGCTGCTCCTCAGACTTGTACTCCAGACCCTTCCCCAGCTCTGGACATGCTTCAATGTCTTTCTTGCCATGAGAGCCCAAAATTGGATACAGGATTCAAGGTGTGGCCTCACCAGTGCCCAGCACAGGGGGACAGTCACTGCCCTGGTCCTGCTGCCCCAGAACTGCTGATAAAAGCCAGGATGCCATTGGGCACCTTGCCCACCTGGGTTCACGTTCAACTCCTGTTGACCAACACCCCTTACTAGGTTTGAAGTAGTTTTGAGGGGAGGAAAACAATACTTTTATCAGTATTTGGAGGCTCCTTGAGTTTTCTGAGTTTCTGTTGTCTTTTTTGTTGTGTGTCCTTGCATAAGGTTGATGTAGGGGAATGTTTATCTAATGACTCTTAGTCATACACTTCTTGCCGAGAGTGATAACAAAGGGCTCATGAATGGATTAATGTTTGTTTAAAACAATAGATAACCTTTCCTTTCTAATGTCAGTAATAGTTTTTACGTAATCAAAATCTCTCGTGGTTGGGATGAGTAGTTTGAATAGATTTTGGTAAAGCTTTTTTGGTTGCTGTTGTTTCATATTCATTTGGAATAACAAGAATTATTTTTGTCCCCAGTGAAAGCAATTGGTGTGTGTATGGTTTTCTGCTATTTGGTGACTGTCTGAATCCACTGAAGTGTTTCTGATTTGATTCTAATCTTTTAAAAAATATGTTTATTTATTCTGGCACTTGTATTCTAGACAGTAGATTTTGAAAAAGCCCACTCAAAATAATAATCTAAACTGTTTGCGTTGGATGGGAGCTCCGAAAACACAAAACTTAATTAAGCTAGTGGGATAGATTATCAACTGCTGTTTCAGAAAAGATAGGATCATCTTGGTTCAATGGAGAGCTCAAAATAGTATTTTGGGACCCTGTGTGGTAGAAGTCATCTTTACGAGATGACAAGGGTGTGATATCTGAAGTTGTTTAAGGTGCTCTGTTTAGGCCACAGCATCACACTGGGGCTGGTGTGTGTGTGTGGGATATATACATATATATTTATACATCCTAAAGAATTCTCTAATATATTGTAAAAAATGACTGTACCTATTAGAATCACAGAATGGCCTGGGTTGGAAGGGACCTTGCAGATCATCCAGTCCCATCCCCTCTGCCATGGGCAGGGACACCTTCCACTGGACTGGGTTGCTCAGAGTTCCATCCAACCTGGCCTTGAACACTTCTAGGGATGGGGCTGCCACAGCTTCTCTGGGCAACCTGTGCCAGTGCCTCACCATTCTCACAAGAAATAATTTATTCCTAATGTTTAATCCTGCTCTCAGTTGCTTTGGATGCAGCCCAGCCCACGGGGGGTTTCTGGGCTCCCAGGGCACACTGCTGGGGCATGTCCAGCCTCTCACCCACCAGCACCCCCAAGTCCTTCTCTGCAGGTCTGCTCTCAACTAGAATGGGTGTGGAGCTGGCAAAAGGGAATGTAACACTGGATATCTAGAAGTAATGGAACAACAGAGCCAAACTGAACTGGCACACAATCTATAAACATCTGAATGCAATGACAAAATGATTTAATTGAAGAGGAGGTGCATAAAGTGTGCTTGTCTTAGCTTTGAAAGTAGTGGTGTCCTTGTTAGCTGAACAAATGTGAAAATAATATTTATGTAACTTAATTTACAATGGATTGGTTGGCAAGAACATATAATAGAATGTATTGCTGTGCATGTAGTGAATTGCAGTTTGAAGATTTGACCTTTTTCAAAGACCTTTTAGGAAGGCATAGGAGGATGTTATGTACAGCTAAACCATTTTTATCCTCACTCACTAGGATGCAATAAAATTACTGTTTTCCTCATGGGTTCGCAATAATATAGTGCCAGAATAGTTTTAAATATCTAATCTCATCTGAACACTGCCCAACAGCAGCAGGAAGACATGAAGAATGCATAAGGAACGGAAGAAATAGCGTTGTGTCTCATAATGCTGAAATAGGGAGGAATCAAGTTCCTGCAATGAGTAATGAGATGCAAACCCTCATTTTCTAATTTGAAGGAATTCAGATCCTGTAAACTCCTTTACCAGTGAGAACTTAGAGGATATGCTGAGTGAGGGGGAGGCAGGATGAGAAACCCTTTGTTGCTGCCTTTCTTTATTTTAGGAGTATTTTTTTATTCCTTTCTTTACACTTTTAACAGATTCTAGTGGTCTCATGAAACTTCCTTTAAAGACAGACTACAGTCACCCTTGCATTTTTCTGTTTTCCTTATTTATTCAGATGAAAACTTAAGACAGATCCGAAAAACGCTGTCCTCGTATTCAAGGAATGATCACTGATGTTGACTGGAAAATGCATTTTACTAACAATAGGCAGAATAAGTTAGTTTTGGATAGGCAGTATACAACATTAGAAAACCTTATACATATAAAATAATTTCAGTCCAGACAAAGGAGAATTTACAGCACAAAGTGGTTAATTTGATTCTTACTAGTTGATAAAAATTGTATAGAAATTGGATCTGTTTTCTATTAAACCTATTAAAATAAGATTAGATATGATGCTGCAATGCATTTTTGTACATATTCATGACTATTAATGGTAACAGACATTCTAAAATATTCTATTTTTATAATTATTAGATAAATTATCTAATAATTTGTTAATGAGGAAAACCCCCAGATTTTTACAGTTGCTTCTCAGGAGTAATCCTTCACTTGTATTTGACCCACAGTTTATTTTATGCCAGTTAAATTGTTCATATAAGCAAACTGCTCTTTAAAAGCATTTTAAAACTTGATTCTTTCCTTTTAATGTTGGAACATATCAAAATAAAATAATTTTACTGTTAACACTGTTTTAACACTGAATTAGTTTTAGATACCTAATGTTACCATAAAATGTGATCTGTCATTTCTAAACTGTAAAATATAGTATATTTATTCTATAATCTATTGATCTCTATATAGCTAAACAGTCAAAGTGTAGTGTCAGAGGTTTTGTGCTATGAAAAACTGTCATTAGTTGATTTTAATTTTTTTCAGTCTTCCAAACAATAGCTTCTCTCTACGCTAAATCTACAACTAAACCCAAAGAGACCCCTACCTTTCAAATTAAAACTCAAATTATCACTCAAATAAACCCTATTTCAAATGTATATTTCCTGTCCTGTTAAACAGAAGGTCTGAGTGGCAAAGGTTATTTTAGGTTCCTGCTTTGTGCAGAAAAACTGATCATGGGGGAGAACACAAAGTAAATGTTATTTTATGATATTTATCATCTAGCTAAATTTGGTTTTGGTTTTATCTGGGATTTTTTAGGTTATTCAGAATGCTTAGCTTCTGCTGCTTGCTGTGAGTAACCCCAAACGCAGAATATCCATGTGATGAGTGATATTTAAGAATGATCCCACTGATATTCATGCTACTTTTTCCTTATTGAGATACAGATAGTGGTGTTTAATTATACCCTGACAGTACACTGGTACAGACTGAGCTCACATCTCCTTAGGATTACTTTTCCTGAAGTTGTCATTCATGGATCCTTGAAGAAGTTCTGTTAGCTCATTTTTCAGTGAAACACAGAGGATGGCTGAAAATTACCAACCAACAACAGTAAAAGTGCTCACGTGCATATAAATTACACAGTAGGGTTATGAGCTTCTTTCAAGTTCTCCCACATTCACGTTGGAAACTTGGGTAGGGAGGGGCAGAGCATTTTATTTTTATTACTATTTGTTTCTAATTAGTCTTAAAGGCCTCTGGTTTGGGCTCCTATAAGCCAGAGTATGGAAAAGCTGCACTTGGAGCTCTGTATGAGAGTACTATCATGTATCCTACAGTGCGATTATTCACTCTTTTAAACCCCATTATCTCATGCCTTAATTTTTTTTTTTTTTTTTTGATGTTTGGAGACGTTAAAAAAGTTTGTGTTCATTGTTTTAAGTGTGAACGTGAGAAGATTTTTAAGATCCTTTTTTCTTTTGTAGAGCTTTCTTCTAGGTCTTCAGCTGGCTCTCTTCTATTACAGGCTTTGGTCTATAAGGGGTATCTTGAAAAAAATAATCCTTTAAAAGAAGTAATAGCTGGATGTGCAGAGTTCTTGTTTAGCTCAAAACCTTTTCAAAGGCAATTTCAAAGGGGAAAGATTTCAAAAAACAGACTTCAAGAAGATTTCTGAAGATCAAAAGTAGCGTGCTGTGGCATAAGAATGCGTTTAGTGTAAGTGGCAAAGTTTTGATAGTGGAAGGGGGCCCTGTGGGGGTGGCTTCAGTGAGAAGAATGGACAGGACACAGTGATCCCATCAACAAAGTTGGTGGTGCCTCCACGAAAATGTGTGTAAGAAAGGAGCAAACACTGCAAAAGCAGTGAGGAGAGGGAAAAGTGTGGATATTCCCTGAAGAAACTCATGGAGTTTCCTCATCTCGTGTAGCATCTGTGCTGGAGGAGGGTCTCCTGGCAGGCTTTGTGCACCCTGGAGTACCTGTTCTGGAGCAGGTGTTCACTCTGAAGGACTTGCTGCCTGTGCAGAGGAGCCGTGCTGGAGCAGGCTTGTCCTGAAGGACTGCAGGCTCTGGGGAAATCACTCTGGGTTAAAGGAATAGTGAGAGGAGGAGGGAACCTCAGCCAGGAGCTGTTACAGACCACCCACCATTCGTTTTCCATACCCCTCTACTGCCTGGGGTGGTAGGGGAGGTGGAGAAGCCTGGGACAAGCTCTTTGCAGCTGCCCAAAAGGAGGGAGTAGCAGGGTGGGGGTTGGCCTCTTCTCCCAGGTAAATAGCAACAGGACAAGAGGACACAGCATCCAACTGCGCCAGGGGAGGACATCAGGAAGAATTTCTTAGTGGAAAGGTTGGTTAAGCATTGCAATGGGCTGCCCAGGGAGGCAGTAAAGTCACCATCTCTGGCAGTGTTCAAGAAATGACTGGACATGGCACTCAGTGGTCTGGTCTAGTGACAAGGTGAAAGTCAGTCAAAGGTTGGACTTGGAGATCTTTTCCAACCTAAATGATTTCCCTGAAAGTAAAAAGGTTTGGTTTTGGTNTTTGGTTTTGGTTAAATATTTGTTTTTTTTTTTTTTTTTTTTTGATCTCGATTGGCAGTAAGTCAAATTAATTTTCCCCAAGTTCAGTCTGCTTTGCTTTTGACACTAATTAATGAGTGATCTCCTTGTCTTTTTCTAAACAAGCTTTTTTGTTGTTTAACAGCAAAAGAGATTGCCCAGAGAGGCTTTGGTCTCCATCTTTGGAGATATTAAAAATCTTACTGGACATGATCCTGAGTAGCCTGCTCTGCCTACCCTCATCTGAGCAGGGGTTGGACACTCTAATCCTTCCTCTTTCAGCTGGCCTCTGATTCTGTTCTGTGAAGTGCTCCTGTGGTCCAGTGGTGGGACTGAGCCCCATTTTCCTGACATGGACACTCAAAGTTTGTATCAATATATGCTGTTATGAGTCCATCTTTTTTGCTTCATTTTTTGGTTTTTTTTTTTTTNAATCATGGTCTAATATCTTTTTCGACCTCCCCTTCCCAGCTCACCGCAACAGTTTACCAAGACCAAATTCTGTATGAAACATGTAAAACTTTTCTCCATAACTCAGAAAAACTGCAGAATGTTAGAAAGTGTGAGGGATGACATTTCCACTCAAACTTTGTTCTTGCTGCAGTTGTCAGTTTAGGGGGTTTTATGTTTTGTTTGGGTGTTTTTTGGTTAGTTGTTTTTATTTGAGGGGGGTCGTTGCTTGTTTATTTGTTTGGGTTTTTTGTTTGTAGTTTTGTGGGTTTTTCTTCTTTCCCGCCCCAGTAGTGCTGACTATTACTGTATATAGCAGGCAGCTTTACATGAATTTGTTGTGAAGCAAGACCATAAAAAGGATCAAGGTCTATTCATTGTAAATGGAACTTTTGTTATCTTAATTGAGGCAGATTTAAAGTACAATAAACTTTTAAAATTATTGTGTAACATGGCTGTATTAGATATTAAAACACCTAATCTTTCCTCTTATCTGTTTTTAATACTTTCCTGTTCATTTGCCTAGGTGTAGAAATTGCATCAAATGAACATTTGGCAGGAAGAAGAGGTGGGAGATATTCCCAAACTCACTGTTTTGAACTTTTTTCACTGTGCCCTCATTACTAGTTGCTTCTCTAATCAAATGTGTGTTCTGTTGATAGCGCTTAATGATGCCTGTTCTGTCGTTCCAGTACACATCACTCAAAGGGAATATCAGGTGTATGTGTATATTGATGTATAATATATATATTTTTATATCATATATATATATAAAAATTCTATGTCAACATGAGGGCCATGACTTCAAGTAACAAAGCAGAGAAAGGCTGAATCCTGCTCCTCTCATTTCACCGCAGAGAAAAGCTTATGTGGTCTTTGTAAGTCTACAAGATGCCGCCCTTCAGTTCCTTTCATGGGAATGTTATTTTAGCTTTTGGTGATAAAAGCCTCTTGTCAGTACTTGAACTTGCACACTCACTGATATTGTTTAACACAGCAGTTACCCTGGAGCAGTATCTGTGATAAAACCTTACAGTAAAGTCAAGCATTAAGTATTTAAAATAATGTTTTAATCTGTGAGGGGTCAAAACCATTTGGTATCTTTTGCAGGGTCTTGTTTTATGAGAGTTCCGATCTGTCAGATGCTACAGGGTGATCCCTTTTACGAAAACCCCAAGCATTTGTAAAAAAAAAAAGCAAATTAACTACAAGGAGTGTATTATAGATTAGAAGCTTCTGTAATACCATCAGATAAAGATTTGTGACATTTAGTCTAACAAAAGGTCATGCACTGAATCATTCCTTAAAATCATTCTTCCTGCTTGCTGATTGAGGGGTTTTTTTGTTTTGTTTTGTGTTGTTTGTTTTCCCCATTTCAGTTCATGCTTTAGTTCTGTTTCTAAGGTAGATATAGACTTCCTTTTTCCACTGCAGCATTTTCGTACATCCAAGTCTCAAGCTCTCAACCTGGAGGCTAAGAAGCAGAGATTTTCTTGACCTGAGCAGGTTCATTCTCTTTAAAAGCTCAGTCCTGATCACACAGGAGGAAAAATGGATATGCTAACACAAAACTGAAAATCTGTGTTTTCTAGTGTGATTTAGTGATTCAGATATTAGCAAAATAAGTAGATTGAGAAACTGAAAAACATTGATTTGGTAAACTGAATTTACTCCTAACTCTACATGCCTATGCTGTATTTGTATTATGAATCCTTTTCCTTATTTAAAACCTCTGTGAGACTTTCAAACTCCCTTTTTGTGTCCTCACTCAATATTTTATTCTGTATGACTAATATTTTTTTGTCTTAATTTATCTTGTGTGAGTACCCAAATATTATCTAATTGTTTTGTTTTATAGTGTCTCCAACCTTCGCAAAATTCGTGATACAATTCCAGCAGTAGGGAAAAAAAAATCCTTTTCTGTGGTGTGAATCCAAGAGAAGCTGTATGTCCAAGCTCGCTGATCTCATCGATCTGCTTGGCTTGTTCTTTCCATCTTGCAGAGAAGGAAAACAGATGATGTGGAGCTGGCAATGTCAGAGCTGGCAGTGATGTACACGAAGTAAATTCCACACCTCACCTTCAGCTGCCTGGTGCAGATTTCTCAAATGTTTCTCTTTGAATGTGAGTGTTACAGTGTGTCTGTCACTTGGGAGCTGGCAGCTGCTGCCACCTGTTCTCTGGAGTACATCACCAAACGTATTGCCCAGCTGCTAGGTTTAATGAGAAACACATTCTTCTGATTTCATGCCATTGTTATTGAATTCTATTTTCTCTTAGGCTCTAAAAATTAGAGAGGAAATTATCTGAAGTGATATTATACACACTAATATTATTAGATGTAATCCTAATATTTACTAATACTACTCACTATGATTTTTTTTTTTATGATGATCAGGACTTAATTAGCTTGGCACATTGTTGAGCAAGGGGGTTTTGAAAACTCTCAAAGTGATANCTACCATGGAAATCTAATTGCAACGATGCACCTTTTGCTTCTCACACAACTTCCCACTTAGAAGCCCGTTCCTGTTGCATGGCTGTTAGTCTGGTGCTGAATCTATGATGAGAACTGTTGTCAAATGCTCCTTGAAAATCTAACCACGCAATAGCCACCGAATTTTCTTTATTTTTCATTTTAAAAATTGTTTTCAAAGAACTTCAGAAGGTTACTTAAGCATGACCTCCTCTGTCTGAATCCATATTTACTGTCATTAATCAAACTGCACTTCACTGTGGTTTTTTTACCACATCGCTAAAGGTAATTTCTAAAGTTATTTCTGTGTGACAGAAGTTTCCTGCTTTGCATCATTATGTCTTAATATGTTCTTTCTTTCTTTCCTAAGTATATTCATGGTGGTGAGTTCTGAGGAGCCATCTGTTTGACACGCAGTCGTTTTCCTATACATCTTCAGAACATAGAGACATTTACTTGTGCGATCACTTGTGGTCAGTTACTGGCTGTATAACTGGAATACTTTTTCTCATGAAAAAAGTGCTGGATGTAAGTTGGATAAAAATGTCTGGAACTGGTTCTGAACAAATGTATACAGCTCATGGACAACTCGTACATCGCTCTACAGCACTTTTCTCTCTACCCAGGGGTGAAAATGCTTCCTTACATTCCAGTTTATTTATCATTCATCTGTAGCTCAGTAGAGGAAAACGAAAAAAAACTGCTCAAGCCTTTGATGTGAGCACTGCACAAATAATTGCTGATTATTAGTATAGAAAAGTAAATTTTTTTTGAAATGGACATTACGTAAATCCATAATGCTCTGGTATGATTTTGGGTTATGTTTTGATACCAGTTTATTATTTGAAACTGCAAATCTGTCTAGATAATTGTATTTTCAACTTGCTTATGGAAGACTGAGGCTGGGAAACTAATATAGTGAATAATTAATTCATAAAGTATGAGATTGCAGGAGATACTCCTTTCCTTAGTGTCTGCAGTGCTTTATAGAAGAGATTTATTAGAAACAGATGGTTTGAGAGACAAAAATCTCTAGAATTAATTTTTGCCATCTTACTACTTTAAAAAATCAAGTATTTTGGTGCCCAATAGTTCAGTGAAAGCCTTTGAAAGGGTCTCACTCTGATTTGGTCTGTGATCGGGGGTTTTAAATTTTTTTGATGGTAATTCCACATTTTTTACTGTTTTTTTGTAAATTAGCACGGATTAGACTTTATCTGGAACCCTGGGCTCAAACCCAGTTATCATGTTAAAGGTGTCTGATAGGTTTAATAAGTTAAAAACAGATTTAAAAGAGGAAAGTCGCTAGACAAAAAGAAGAGCAATAGAGGGCATGTCATATGAGGAAAGTCTGAAGTGGAGGGTGTGTGTGAATATGTTTAAGTTTGTGACTTCATGCCAATTTATGAGCTCAGGCAGAACACTCAAATCCAATGTACCTTCATCTTTTAGACCCCCCAATTTGTTCAGATCCAGCTTGACATAGTTGGGGAGGGGGCCCAGCTAGCACAGCCTGCTCAGGTAGATAATGATTTTGTGTTTTTAGCTCAGCAAGATGAATATTATGTTTAGATATGAGTCTTCCTTATTACAGAAAAGAAGACAAAATTTGATTAAAAGGTTGCCCAAGAATTAATTTGGCTGAAAATTGGAAGGGAGGATGCTAATTGGAAACCTCAACAGAATCTAAAATAGACTTTCAGTGAAAATATTGCTGGAGGATAGAGAGGGGGAATAGATCTTGGCTAATTTATTGTTACAGTTGCATTAATGAGGAAATTCTCTGTGATAATGCAGTATGGCCCTCTCATTTCTTTTGTTTAAAATCTAGTAACTTCTGAAAATATTCTTTTTGGCTTTTTTACATGTCTTTGTAATATGGTTCAATATTTCACAAGGAATAAAACCTAAATATGAGGTATTTAGTCAGGATCATTATCAGCACATCACAAAGTTTCAAAGTGATACTACTGGAGGAGATAAAAGATTATTGTAGAGCATTACTTGTTTACTTACAAAAAAGGCATATACATCAACACAAAGAATTGAAAATAATTATTTGCTTTTTCAACTGTACTTCTTGCTTACTCACTGCAAATTGCATTTACCTCCAGTCCTATTATTCCGCCCTGCTATGGAAATTTATCCTTTTTTTGTTTGTTTTTGGTTTTTTTTGTTTGTTTGTTTGGGTTTTTTTGGTTTTTTTTGTTTCTTCTAGTTCCATTATCAAAAGATTTAATCCCTTCTGTCTCCTCTTTCATTAAGTCTTTTCTCTTTGGTTTTGTTTTCTTCCTAACTCTAAGATATGGTATCTTCCAGAAAATGTATTGTTCTGGACTTCATCCCATAGTCTTGATTTTTATGATTTTAAAATGCAAGCTTTTTGGGCCAGTCTATGTGTACTCTTCTGTAAGGGAATTACGAGGACTCTTGCTCGCTGGTGTTCACTGAAAGGTGTACATGCAGGTTTCTAAGGCCTTCATAATCTGCTACGTTCTGTCCCAACAAGCCTGCAGGAAATATTTTGTTAAATTCTGTTGACCCTTTTTCACCAATTGTACATTTGTTGTTGTGTTGCATATTAATCTCTTAATTATATATGTGTAATATTTTATTATGTGAGAGGATGTTCCTTTCTGAGTACCTCATATATTTGTTCTCACTCGAGGGCGTGTCATATTTTTTTTTATATTGGCTGACCTTGTGAGTGAGAGCAAAAGTATCTCTTTTTCCTTGTGAACAACTGAGGTTTTCTTGTTCTGGCCCTGCCATTCAGCCCTGTGTGAATGAGGAGGGTGGGAGAGGGCAGGCAGAGGTTGATTTTTTGCTGCTTTGGTAGCTCCTGGCTGGAGAGATTTCTGTACGGCAGACCGACACATACTTTAAGAGCAGATTCGGGGAAATGTGGCACGTGAATGTGGCAATATTTTCATTCTAGATCATTAAATTATCACAGAATGTACAATAAATGTCTTCTGAATTTCTTTGAAGTCTGAATTTCTTAGGCTTTTTCACTTTGTGTATTTAGGAATGCCTCTGTATTAGTGTCCACTGGGACTGCTGCACACAGCTTCCATTACTGCTGATGGCAACTCGCTGCATAAATTCTCATTCATGAGAATGAGGATATATTTCTTTTCATTATTTTAGCAGGCATCAGTGAAGCTTCTTTAAGAAATGTGTTCAGGAAAATTGAGTCCTAGTAATTTAACAAATGAGCATAAGCTTTCATAAATTACATTTAAGATGTTAACATCAAAGTTAACATTCTTGCTGCGAATGTAGTGCCTTTAATTTCTTTTTTCTCCTAGTAAATTGCTGCTCAACTCAGCTTTAATTTATAATAAAAGAATAGTTTTAGCTTTATAGCCTTAAGACATCCACAGAGAGAATAAATTTACCTCTCTTTTGTTCAGCACTAACTGCATTAGTTTGTTAGTGCTTCCCCTTGGATCCAGTTGGGAGAACAGTGGGTTGAACAAAGGCTTGACCTTACTCTTACAAGGTTAAACTAGAGAACATCCTCAGTTATGAAAGATGGAAATATTTGGTTTCATAGTTTTAATTCCCCTTTAGGCAAGCCTTTCTCTGCTGTCTGTACAGGCAGTCTAAGAGGATTAACCGTCTTATTTTCACTTCTTCCCTTTTCAAGCTGTGCTTAATCACCAGAACTTCAGGAAGGGTATAGGTGACATTAGCTGACTTTTGTATAATTTTCTCTGACTTATGAGGGAGCAAAATATGGGTATTCAGGGTGTTGACTATGAAAAATAGTATTTGAATTGCAAAAAAAAAAAAAGAACTGAACGTAAAATTTTCTAGGAATACATATTTTCAAAAGCTCTTTTACACAGTGGGAGGCATTTGCTTATTTGCTTTGAAAAACTGGTAAAGCAAAAAAGTAAAAGTTCCATTTTTTAATGAAAATTAGAAGGTATAGATGAGACCAATATAAAGTATAAAGATATATAACTTCTATAGGGCTCTGTCTTAAGAATGTTGTAGAACAGTGTTGCTGTAGAGGCTGCTTTGTATAGTACTGGGGTCTCTGAAGACTTATGAGTGAGTAGTCATAGCTGTTCATTCAAATAGAACAATTGATGATTAAATTTTAAATTATTAAAATCAGACTCCAGTGACTTTTTCTCACAAGAAATGGTATTATGCTGTAAAACTCTGCTGTCAGCAAGAAATTCTTGCCATCAGGCAAAAGCAATATTTAATAAGAGCTAGAAGTAAGTGGTAAGTATTATTATTACCTTCTTTCACCTACCTTACAGGCTATGATTTAGGTGTATATATGTTTTCACAGGGAGTAATTTTTTTCAGATCTTTATAACTTGTAGACTAGTTGTGATTACACATCGGTCTTTATTCAGCAAAAAATATTTTAGTGCAAAAGTATTATTAAGGAAACATTAACATTAGAATCTCTCCTTAATTTTTTTTTCTGATACTGTTGGCATAGAGAAACAAGTGTGGGTGCTACTTTCTTTACTTTTTTAAAGACTAGTGAAGTAGAAGTTGTTTCCTGAATGCTTTGAATGTTCTGAAGTGTTTTGAAAAATAATTTTTGCAGATTTTGCAAAAGGACTTTGAAAGAATGTTTGTTTATTGTTAAAGAGATGATATTACTGTATCTAATTCAGAAGCAATATATAAAACTTCACAAGGTTTATTTGTATCGTGAATTTGCAAGTAATGGAGTTTCCTTTAGTATAATCTGTTAAGGTCAACTTTCTTATCCTCAAAAGAGGATAAGAAACAACACAATTATAAGTTGTTAAAAATTGAGTTTAGTCACTTGTGGTCATCTAAGGTGAGCAATCTCAAAGGACTTGTTTTTCCTTAACTCCATACTTGTAATTTTCTGAGCATGCCTTTAAGTGTATCCATTTGAATATCCAGTAGCTGCATGTACAGCATTTTATGGTCTTACCTGTTTTAGTGCTAAAACCAATGTGAGCAGTGTGCAGCTGTTTTTTCTTATTTCTGGTCTGAGAATGAAATTATCTAAAGGGCGTGAAAGTGAATTATAGAAGATGAGAATAGACCCTGATGTTTCCTGAAATTCTCTGTGTGTGCATTTAAGTGAATCTGGTTTTCTGCATTTGTGTTAGCCTAGGAGATGCAGTCATTATTTTCAGACTAGCTTTTTCAGGCTTGTATTCTAGTGATAGATCCAGACCACGAAGGTTTTGCTACTAGAAGAGTGTTTCATGACAAAAAGGGATCTAGATAATTTGAAGATGTGTTGAGATTTGCAGTTGTTTTGAGGTGGGCATCACTGCTCTAAGGAAGTGGCTCGGGGCCTTATATTTTGTTCTAAGTGCAAAAAGTAGCACTGGAATGTTTGTTTTTATCTCTAAGTCATTGCAGAAGGGGGACAGCGGATGAGAGGGGAAGGATGCTATCCATGCTCTGGTTATCAGGACTGAAATTAAACTTGATGAGCTTGAACAAAACACTTACTGTTCAGGGAGGAACAGTAGACAAACAAGCGCAAAATCAGATCTACCCAAGCTTGAAGAGAGTTCTTAAGAGGAGAGAATGGTAAAGCCCAATTAAGAGAGGACATAGAAGAATCTGAAGAACTCTATGAACTTAAATTGGTACATAGAAGATCAGTAATTATATCATGTTCCCTGAACTAAAGTTAAGTTTATGGAGAGAGCCTTAACAGAGCCTAAACAGCTTCACTTTGACTGCTTTGACTGGTGTTTGTGTGGAAAGGGAAAACTGTTGAGGTTTAGGGCATTTTTACTGTGGCCTAGTTCAAAATTTCTCTCCATAAAATGTTATCTTGTCAGGTTGTCTAACTTGATTAGGGTTAATACAAGCTTGTGACTGGCAACTGACAGAAAACAAAGGGCCAGGGCAGGGGGGGTGGGGATATTTGACTAAGGGGTTTTCTTAGGCCACAAGTAAGAAACAAGACTGATAATAACTGTCATAATCTCTTTATTATTATCAAACAGACAGGTCTTTATGGTTGTCTTTAAAAATTAGTATGTCACTGTTGCTTGTTCATGACCATTTTTTTCCTAAGGTTTTAAAGGGTCATATTTTCCTAGCAGCAAAATAGTGTTTATGTGGGAAGTCTTTTTGATACACTCTTCCTGTGTAACAGCATAACGAACCAGTCTTTAATGTAAAACTTCTAGGATATTTAACCACAAAAATTGCACCCCAGGACTGAGAACTTTGTCTTCATAAAATAAATCAATAGGATAAAGACATTTCAAATACACTTATTGCCTAGTTCCATCTGAATACTAGAACCATCCTTTAAAATTAATAGAAACTGTCTGAAAAATGACTGTGTTAGCATAGGAAAGAAACCATATGGGTACTCATTTTTTCATGCTTCTGTGCACTTGCTTAGTTTTGTGCTGGTTTGCCTTCTCTCTTTGTCCAGTACACATTTAATTAATTTTTAAAAGATCTACAAATGGCTGTGTTTCGATACTGGTAAATGATACTGAAAGAAAATGGCCTGGAACACATCCAGAGATGGGTAATCCACAACTCTGAGCAATCTGTTCCAGTGCCTCACCATGGTCTGAGGTAAGAACTTCTTCCTAACATCTAATCCAAAGTACTCCTGTTTCAGTTTGAAACTAACATGTGCTTGTTACATGAATCAAAAGAGGGTGAAACTGCCCTGACAATTTCAGTGTCCTGACAGAGTTTAATGAAGTAAATCTATCCCTGCCTGCAGGAGGTGGTTACAGCAATATTAAAGCCAACTGATGATAATTATTGGTTAATACTAGTCATTAAAATAGATTCACAAAACCATTTTACTTAGTAAGACCTTGAATTTCATTTCAACTTTTGAACTGTTTTAGCCAAAACTTAAATTTTAACAGTCCACATATGGCCTTAAATATCCTTATGACAAATATGAGGATGTTTTTCCCAGTTCTCTGTTGCTTGTGGCACAGGGATTGTTTAATTATTTTGTCCACTCTTCCTTTCTTCTTTCAAATATTTTGGAGTTAAAATCAGGATGTACCCAGCTGCAATCACAGGGGAAGGTAAAGAAAAGAACCATTACAAGTATTAGATCACGAGCATCTTTAGTGTTACACAGACTGGAATTCAAGATGTATGTAGAAAGGGCTTTGGCATCACCCCTGTCCCCAACCACCTCCCCCAAAAAAAAGTTTATTTTTATTCCTCTCTCCACCAACTCTCCTTTCATGTATGACTAGAAGACTCGTGGAAAGCTGATGCTGCAGCTGTAAAGTTGCATCCAAGTTATGGTCTATAAATGTACACAAATCAGAGGGGAAAATCAGCTTAAACAGGTAGAGGCTGATGAGTCCTTCTCTACCAGAGCTCAGTAACAGCTGCAGAGCTGTAATGATCTTTCCTAAGACCTCTCCTGTCTGGATGGGCTGGATGTAAGGGAACTATTTCTTGTGAGGATAGCCAACAGTAGAACTGGGGGACGAGCTGTGCTACTTCCATCCTCAGTGTTTTTGAAGATTTTTCTGGGTAAAACCCTGAGCAATCTGGTTTGTGGTCATAGTCGATCCTCCTTGAATCAGGAACTTGGACCAGAGATTCCTTTCAACCTAGACTACTCTGTTATTCACTGATCATTGTCAATAATCATCCTCCACCCTGGAACTCAGAATAGTTATTTCATTAAGAGAAAGAAGTTGAATTTTAGATGTGGTTTAAAATTACGCGTGGACAAAATGTCGCCTTCACATAAAGGTTGAATAAAGAGAAGAGCTACCTCAGAATCACTTGGATGAACAAATGTGCAGGGACACAAAGATGAAATTTTCCTTTTGAAATGAGGCCTCTTCCAAAGGTTCTGCAAAATTTCAAGCATATGCCACAGAATTTGTTTCATACTTATTTCTGCTCTATTGATTTAAAATTCAGTGGAACTTTTAGAAAAAAAAAACCTAATTCATAATTCTGTTTTATTCCCCTAGTATAATTCTTGTTTATCTAAAGGAAATAGAATTGTTTTGTAGCATAGCTGTATTTTTAATAAGAAAAAATGATTAAAATCCTAAGTAAATTTGATACTTAAATCTATTCAAAAATCAAAGGGAATGAATATACTTTTCTTTCTTTTGTCATGAACCAAACTCAGATTACAAAAATCTGGCAGAGAAAATTTTCAGTAACGCTTTCACATTAATTCCAAATTTTAAAGTATGTTGGTTTTCTTCCAACATGAAATGGGGTTTAATTTTTGCTTTTACCTAGTTTAACAAAAAATGTGTGTAACAGCAATGGGAGTTTTGTTACAAAGTTTCATGACTGAAATAGTTAATTGAGAAATAAAAGCCTCAAGGTGCTTTCCTACCAAATAAAATTTTCAGCAAAATATTTGTGTAGTAAAGCAATAGTTTCAGGTGTGAGCAGCAGTGAAAGTAGGCTGCTGACTCCAAGTCATGTTGTGGTCATTGTGTACCAAAAAGCCAGTATAAAATTGGAGCTCAAACTGCCTCAAAGGCGAGAATTTCATGATAACTTCTGCCGCTTTCTGACATTTCATTTTACATAAAATCTTTTTTGTTTGGTTTTTTTTTCCATGCTTCTTTTTCTCTGGCAGTCATTCGAGATTAATTACATTCAAGTCAAACAAACTTGAGTCACGTGGTCATCTTTCCTCAACACCTTTTTAGTGCCGTGAGTGGTACCCTCACACAGTGAGCCCGGCAGTGCTCTGCAGAGGCAGGCACGTGTTCTGGAAGCAGATGCAGTGAAAGTTTGCTGAATATGGCTTAATCTGCTTGTTTCTTTAACAATGTTCCTTGATTCAACATTTTCCTTGCATGGCTGCAGAGCCACCTTTGAGTTGCAGAAGAAAGTTAACAGGATTCATGTCTTAAGAGTCTGCAGAGTTGCAATCCTGCTCCTAGAACAGTAACTGTAGTAGTACTATAGCTGGTTTTCCAAAGGGAGTGTTTGTAAGCACAGATGGTTTTAACGTGTACTGTAGCATATGAATTTCTAGATTTCAGCACTATTACTTACTTACGTGAATAGAGACAAAAGAATAAAGGAAATACAATCCTTATACCTGAAAAAATAATGTGATATCTTCAGATATGTTCTGAGGTACCTCAGAATATTTTCTCTTTATGTTTGTGGGCGTAATGCTTCCAAATGCATGGCTGAAACAGCAATTACTGAGATACAATTTTAGAGAGGCGTTGAATTTCCTAGTTCAAAGTGAATTTGGGTCGTGTACTATGAGCAAATCCTATGGAAAAGAACCCCTTCACATTGTTTTTGAATCCATAGAATGTATCATGTTGGTGCATTTAGAATCGGTTTTGTGTTTGCCATATAACACCAAGACCAAAACAAGTGGCTGGGGAGCGGCTTTAACTATTGCCTTTTCCTTTTCCATGTCCAGTGACTGGAATGTTCCACAATGTTATGAAAAAGATATATATCATGCTATAACCTTCGAGCCCTAAAAATTGCTGTATTCTGTTGGAGGGGACAAATGCAGTAAAGCAGAGGTGGTTCTGTGAGAAGCGTTTTAGGGCCGTACTTTTAGAATTTATCCATAATTTTGCTTCATGCAATCTTAAGTGACTTAAGGAAAACTATCAATGAAACCAGCCAAACAAAATGTGTTCACTGGGAAGGAGAAGGAAAGAAACGTGTGTCTGAGTTCTACAGAAAGTGAAGGATAGGAAGGTGAAGAGACACAAGCTGTATTGAGAAGTGAAGGCAGGAATTTACCACTTGCCTGTTGAAATTCAATTCTTGAATTGAATAATCGAAAAATGGAAAACACATTCTGAAAATATTAATAAAAATTCTTCTTTGGGTCACTGTATGATTTTGAGTTACAACTGATTATTCTGAAAACGAATCAAAATAATATTTTAATTTCTAAAGTTCTATGTACATCTCATAAATGTTTGAATGAAAGTAGAGTATGGCAGTTGTTTGTAGTAAGACTTGCACTTGTTTGCTGCATTAAATTTGTTGATAATAATGCAAACCTGAATAATTGAAACTGCAATTAAAATCTGATCAAATGTATTTTGCCATAGGACCATAGTATTACAGTAATATTTAAATGTAACAAGAAAATTCTAGTTTTTATTATAGACATGTGAAGGTAGTACATGGATGAATAAAAGAGAAACAAGCTAATAACAAGTATGTTATTTATTTTTTAAGTGTTGCATTAAGGGGGATATTAAGAAAAAATGAACAGTACAGTTTTTAAATTAGCTTTTAATCTGAATCACACCAATATATGCCAGGATTCTGTTGGAAAGGCTTCTTTACAGATTTTTATATATACCCTTAGTTTTTATGACTTCTTTAATTCTGGAAAGAATTTCTGCTTTCTGTAAATGATAATAGATTGAAGTTTACTGAAATTATCAGAATAACATTGTTAAATGTGATGGTTTATTGATGTGAGGTCTCCAAAAATGAGTGAAAGACTTAAAAGGAGGACTATCTCCATAAATTCAACAGAGCCAAAGAATAACATTATTTTTTTTCCTTCCACTTCTTCCTGCCTGATGGTTTTCTTCCCTTTTTAATGTCATCTCTAAGCAATTTTTATTATGCTTTCTTCTTGTCAGGAAATAAAGCAGAGGAAAGGAGAAGAGAGAACCCAAAATTTAAGTGTCTTTAAGGACAAGTTTTAAAAAATGAGGTAAACGTCTCGAGACTCTAGATCTTAGTTACTGAAATATCTTAATCAAACAGGCTTTAAAGGTGGGATTACTAAAGAGAGCTGCTACTGTTTAGACTCGTTCCATGTGCATTTTTAGTGTATCATGCTTGGCATTGAGTGAAACATTGATTCTCTACCTTGCAGAGTTGTCATTTTTATTGTGTACTTGCCAGGTTTTTATTTCCCTTGAAAATTACGGATTTGTGGTCTCTGAACGCCATCCTAACATGTTTTTACTTATTGTTAGTAGCTATTTCTAAGAGCTGGTAGCATAGCTGGAGTGCAGGACTGCTCTTATACAATACATCGAGGTGGGAAATTGCTTGATAATGGGTTAGAAAGTTATCCACTCTTAACTATCATGTATTTCTCTTTTAATCTTTTTTGTTGCCAAATACTCCCTGACTAGTTGTCAAACTATGCTGTATGGAAATATATTGACTGAATGAAACACAATAAAATTAATAAGCTGTTTACATTTGTAATCTTGGGAGAAAAATAAATGGCAAATAACGTAAATTATATGATTGCATTTATTTTGAGGAGGAGAAAAACAATGTAATGTAACTCTTCATGATCCTCTGTATTCCCAGTCACAATCTTTTTAACCATTTAAGCAGTATGAAGTGAGTATTTCTGTAGTAGAAGAGTAGTTTGGGGTTGGTTATTGCTGGCAGAGAGGGGAGAAACGTGTAGCACATTTTTCCTCTTTGAAAACTCGTCCTTGCCTTACATGCGACGCAAATAACTTGTTGTGGAATGCAGAGAAGGGAAATGAAAAAGAAATTTCGAAGCGCCTCTTATTAACCTTCTCAACTTTCAAACAAGAACAGAGGAAATAAAAAAAACCAACTTGTGTATTTCTCAAGCCTATATGCATTTGAAAACTTGTGTAGACAGAAATTCTGTTACAAGGTTGGCTTTCCTTTCTTTCCAGTTAACCATGGCAGAGGTTGTTTGGGGTTTTTTTCTGGATCTCCAGTATACTTTTACACTGACAGATATCCTTTCTAAATTCTTTCTGAATAACACTGAAAACCCCCAAGACTCTAAATAATCAGAGTGTTTTAGTATATTGGCTTGTGCTGCTAAATCTATCAGTGTAAGTTCAGAAAAAAATCAGAATGCATCCCTTAAGAGAATAAAATAAAATATTAGTTAAATAGCCTCAAATTTTGTAAATTGGAAATAGTCCCTTTGCTCACTTGCACCGAGCAACTTTAAACTTCTTTTTCAGATATGCAGGTTTATTGGCCTCTTTGTAAGAATTACTCTTTTAAAAATAAGATGATCAGAGTAATTCTTCTAGCATTTACAATGACTTCTGTTCCTATCTGATATATTAATGGATGGAATTTCTTTATATTTTTCAATACAAATTTGGAAAAAAGAGCACTGCTTCTTTACCGGTGGCAGAGTTGTTAAAATTCTTCCTGAAAATAGATTTTTCAACTTTCCCATCTGATTCATTTGCTTTGAAATGCTTTCAGTTTCTGAACTGTTATTTTATCTTTTTAATGCCAGAATGGAAATTTTCCAGGACTGAAAGCTTCTTTCTCTCTCTCCCCTCACTGTTCCTCCTCTCCAATATGCATGTCAG
>VZTA01002797.1:0-27795 GCA_013398855.1 Mohoua ochrocephala
AGGGCTGAGCCACCGCCACAGCTCTTAATACAATTTTGCTTACTGAGTGGTACTAGCTCTCTTCTGTCACTAGGACAGAGAATGTTCCGAGTGGGGAAACAAATTCTTAGTGCTCTTTTCTTCTGTGTGAAGCTGTGCAAATCCATGACTGGTCAACACAAGTTAAATTCTTTTCAACTCTAGGAAAATATATATTTTTATTTATAAAACATATGATTTGTTTGGGATAAGATCTTAGCTTCTCTGGTCTTTGAGTACATCGAGATAAATCAGCCATATTCCGGAAAGGTTTTATGTGCTAGTCTGTGAAAATGGCAAGTTCTCTTTTTTATCTTTATTAGGATTTTACATCATTCTAATTACAATATGGTTGCTAAGTGGAAGTAAAAAGCAGGTTTTTGTGTTGATGCACATTAAAACTGAGATTCTCTCTTTCCTTGCATGAGAGAAACTGTAAGGGCTCATACAGATCCACTACATATTCTATGTTCCCACTGAAACACCTTTCTGAGGAAACAGTCCATATATGTGTCCCTAAGAAATTGTATTGAGCAAAAATTATTTTAACTCTTCAGTTTGGCTGTTCATGTATTATATCAACTTACATTGCAAACTAGACTTTATATAACTTGGAATTATTGCCAAAATATCTTCAGGCAAGGGTGAATACATTTTAAGCCTTCAAAACCTGGGCTAGGGCAGAAAAGGGCCCGAAATACTTTTCTTGCCGATTTCTGTGTTGGAGAGATACACAATTTCCACTACTGTATTGGACTGTGTGGCTGCTGGGGACAGAGTGGATGAGGAAGAAGCCACTCAGTCCTTAAGGACATTTTCCAGAGTTTTATCTAGAATGGGGAAAAGATTTCAGCTGGGGCTGCTGTAGTCAAATCTGAGAGAGTCTGAAAATTCTGTTTCTTCTCCCTCACAAAGACAATGAACAGAACTTTGAAACTGTGTTGGACTACCTGACATCCTCCTCTCAACAGCTTATGTCTCAAACAGCTAATTAGAGATGATTCTCTAATGGTGGTTGTACAGTAAGGGTGATTTCTATTAAAGACGTCTTCTTGTTGTCTTTCACCTGCTTTGGCATTTCAAAAATTTCAGATTTTCTATCAGACTGGGATTCCATAGTCCATATTGCAATTATCACTTTGTCTTTGAGGAGATTACTATCCAGCAAAGATGGGTGATCAGCTCAAGGGCATACCTTGTGGAAAAATTCTTTAGCTGAATACACGAAAACATAAGAGGGATGGAACAGCAAATAAAGAAATAACCCAGAGAGAATCACTAATCTAACAGTTATACGTGCATACACAAAATCTAACACAATAATGGCAAAGCAACTTTGGTGGCAGTTCTGGCTCTTTTACTGTTGCCCAGGACTCTTTCCACCTGTTTGATTTGTGGTAGATACTATTTGTGCTTGATTTTGGCCTAAAGAGTAAACGTTTTTTTATTGGAGTGGAACAGCCATGTTGACAAAGGGGTCTATTCCAGCCTGCTTCACCTGGCAGCAGAGCTTACTTGAGAAGAGTATTCAGCTGAGGCTGTTTGTAGGGCTCCTCAAAGGATGCCTTGCTCTTGTGACAGCCACAGCAACCTTTCTCCTGTCAGTTCACATTATCCAATGGCAGAGTAACATTTTTCTTACTGTGAGTGGCAGAGATGATAGAAACTGTACTTTTTAATTAGGAAATATCATACATGCAGACACAAGTCTGGGCAGGAGCTCTGTTCCCGGCTGCTTCATTTATGCTGCTGCCCCTCATTTCCCATTCTCTTTGCGTCTACTCTCTAGTCTTGAGTTGACCCTGATTTGAGGCATGGGGGAAGGTGAGGTTCTTTGTGGTGGCAGGAACAAAAGTTTAAATTAAACTAAGTTTGAAGTTTAATTTAAGTTTTCCATTAACGAAAAGTGTAAGAACTCAATTTTATGCTGAATACAATAAAATACTTTGATTTTAGGAGCTTAGGAGAAAAACAAGGACATGAAAAGATACATTTGCAGAGAAAGAGTCTTTGTCCTTTTTTGTGGTAACCTATTGATTAGGGCATGCATCCAGAGTGTGAGAGATCTGGACACCAGCTCCTTCTCCCATTAATATTTAATAATTATACAGAAGGAAAAAGCAGCTAAAGAGAAATTAAGAACCTGGTACGATTGCATTGGCAAGACAGACCCTGGGGCAAGGGAGACTGACAGTCAAATAGTGCCACACAGAAGAGTGAGTTGAGCCTAGGGCTCTTACACCCTGACAGGTCCTAAATGTCAGGTTACTGAGTAAAGGAGGAACACCTTTTCTGCTGATATATCCTACCAGAGTTCACCAGCTCTCCTCTCTTTCTTCACCCTTGTTTACTGCAAGGTAACAGGTCAGAATGCTTGAAGAATGAGACCTACATATCTGACAAATAATTAATGAATAAATAATATAAAAAGGTTTATAACATCGCTTCTGCCAATTGCTCAGCACTGCTGGGGAGTGGTTTCAGAGGTGTCTAGACCTATTATAACAAATATAACGCCACTGTGATTCAAATTAGTACTGTATGTTTCATGGAAAATGAAATCAGGAAATTCAGCTGGAATGCTCTCAGCTAAATTTAAATAAATCTTAAAAAAAACAAGCAAAGAAAACACATGCAAAATAACTAAAGGCAGTTTTAATTCAGAATTTAAAAATGATAAGCATTCATCCATTCTTTTCTCTTATATAAATATGAGTGCCTATATGTATATATTTCTATGTATTTCATGGTATATATATGCTTTCAGCTATGCTTATTTTCCTTTTTCTGTAAAGTTTTTCACCAATAGAAAATATTTTTGGTTAGAATGTCTTTCTCTTATATGCAGCATATTCTGTTCTGTATTATCAAACAGAATTGTTAATGAACAACAAATTAATGTACATCTTTAGACTTGCAAACAAACAGATGTAATCAATTGGTTTGAGTGTATCCACAGCAATCCTTTCCCTGCTTTCTACCTCCATAAACTAAATTTGACTCCTTGGTCAGTTCCAGGAACAGAGACTTCAAAAACAAACAGGAGCAAACTCTTCAGAACCTAACTCAGATCCTGAGGCAGAAATCTCCCAGCCTTGACTTAACTGTCAGGTGCAGAGAAAGCAGTCCCCTAAAGTAAGGCAGCAGTTCCCACTCTGCTGGAGCAGTTAGGTGCACTGTTTCCTCAGTGAAAAGCAGTGGGTGTATTGTGAGGCCTCAAAAAGCAGGAGATTATGTCCAAATTTAGATAAATTTAAGGTTCTTTCCTTTGGGATCCTTTGAAAGCATCTCCACCCTTCCACTGACATTACTGAGAAATGAAGCCACCATGGCTGTAGGATTAAGCCACTCATACTATGGTTTCAGGCAAAGTTAAGTGTCTGTGTTAAGCAGACTGTTTTTAATATCTTGTTTCTACAGCTTCTGCAGGTAGAGTCTGGGATACAAATATACACAATTTTACCACATAATTGCTTTTGATTTTGTGGGCTGATAGCTGGACTCAAAGCTCTCTGCATTTTGCTATCACAATACCTTTCAGAGGAGACTATAAATATGCATGAAGATGGAACGAAAATAATCTTCTTTAGGTCAAACATTTATCCAAATGACTTGATTTTCAAAAGTTTTCTCAGAAACCCACCATGTAAATCCACTTGTTGTTTATACAGCTAAGGACGTCTATGCAAAAGAAAATATACGTTCTGTGTATTTAAATTGCAGGGTTGAGCTGCAGTTCTTTATGGGACTTTGCAACAGTGCATTTACAAACTGGCAGCCTCCCCTACCTCTTCAATGAGCAGACATTTAAAGAAAGCTCGGGTAAACACCGATAAAGGTGAAATTCTTCAGGAAGTGTTGCTTTACCTGCAAGTGCTGCTTTACCTGCAGAAAACCAATATACACTGAGAGGTTTATGATATCTGTAGTTTGGATTTTGCTCAAACGTGGGCCAAGAGGAAGTGGACTGGAAAGCATCCCAAAAATTGGGAGCCTGGAGTACAGGGCATTACTCTTTCAGAAATAAGTTCTATATTTGGAACTACAGCTCAGAGGAGGGAACCCCTCTCCTGTGCTGATTGAACTCCTAATTTATGAATCTGTAGAAATTTGGGTCCTGCAAATACTTGCGCTCTTGCCTGCTTGATTTTAAGCACTGGCAGCACAGCTGAAATCAGCCTACCAGCACGCCTGGGGCTCAGGTGACAGAATTTCTTTGCAGAGCTGGGCACACTCGCTGGCTGTGCCTTTCAAGTGAGCCAGTATATAATGGTGGTGTCCAGGGGGAGGACGTGGGGCACTGGCAGCAGCAAAGGCTGCAAGTAATAAAAAGTGCTTTTCTAATTGGCTGCAATAATGTTTAAATTTTCTAATAAATAACATTCACACACATCACAAATAAGCCCTAGGTGAATGTTCCAATGGAGGTATTTGTCTGGAGTACCGAACAGATTACATTTACAGAGTTATACTGCACAGCAGGGAAATCACTCTACGTGGAGTGACAGGGCAATGGTCTTATAGCAGTCCCCTTCACAGCAAAGCACTTAGGCACGTGAGGATCGATTTCAGTGGAGCAGCTCAAGCTTAGTATTATTGATGTCTGTTGCTGAATTGGGTTGTGGAGAGGTGCAGAAACTGAGCAACCTTTAGGAAAATATTTATAGGATCCAGGTGGGGTGTGATAAGCCCAAGTTCAAGTGAAAGAGGAAGACAGACTGCTTGCTTCCTTAATATTATGCCCTTGCATTACAGGTATAACTGTCAAAATAACTGAGTTTATTTTTTAAATGTGCTACGATTGCATTCTGCAGAAGAGAAAACGTGCCCTGTCAAGAGAAATATACTCACAACAATTAATTCATTTTTTAATTAAGAGATGTTATACTATTTTGTACCTTAAGCCATGCAGCTGCTAGTGTTTACTGCATCTCCCTGTGTATGTGTGTTTGGCCCTTCCATCAAAATGTTCTCCTCTGAGTATTTCTTTTTTTCCTGTTCTGTGCCGGGATGCATGAGGGAACAAGATGAAACCTGACTAATATTGTTTGGCAATATGGTTGTTTGCAGTTTATTTGTTCTCTGGTGGATTTTATTATAGCTGCTGAATTTTTACTCATTAGTTTAATGGTGGTTATTTTGCAGATTTCTTTTATTCTGTATTTTTTATTGAAACCTTATTCACAACACCACAGTGACTTGACTATGCTCTTCATGATGCAAAATTTAATTAGATACTAACTAAGTAAGTGGTCCATTAAAATATTATTCAGATTGTTCAGGGAAATGTTTTGGTAAACATTTTCTTTGGAAGTTGACTTTTTGGTAAGGGAAATGGAAACAGACAAATGAATGCTGCTGTTTATTTTGTCTCTCAGCATGCAAAGGGTGAGATAGTGTGCATCTGAATTACATCTCCATTTGCAGTGGGAGAAAGGACCTTGCCATTAGAGGAATCATAGCATCCATTTATTATGCAGTTCAGGTCTAGACTGCCTATACTGCAGTCCATCAAAAAGTATTTTAGGGGAAAGATGCTCATAATGAAGCAGGGAGCTCCACTGTTTGAATGATGATGATGATGATGCACTGCAGTTGCCAAAGCCACATAATACGCATTGCTGGAAAATGTCCCATAAAAAAATTTGAGCTGGAAATAAAGATATACATTGTGTGTATTTAAGTATGGCTCCATTCTCTAACAAGAGAGGCTTTAATTATACATGGGTTTTCACAAACAAGTTAGTTCAGAGAGTGTTCAATTCACAAAGGTCTCTTTCTCTATACTCTGGGCTCTCTGTTCTATGCAGTTTTGCAGCTATTGAAACAGCTGCACAATTTTTGATTTGGTCATGGATACTTTTAATGTGCACATAAAATGAAGAGGAGAGGGAGGGAACATTTCTTTGCCAGCTCCATGCAGAAGAGTGAGCCAGCTCGGTATCTGAAGAATATTGAACGGGTCTGTGCTGACCTAATGGAGCCAGAAATCAGAGCTCCCTAAGTCACACGCACAGCTTTGATGTCAAGCAGTTTGCCAAGTGGCAGTACGTCCCTTGATGGCAAAAGAGAGGGAGAGAGACTTGTTGAATAGGGAGGTGGATGGGAAGAGAAAAAGTCAACTGTTGGAAGGTGAGGACAGCCTGTGAATTAAAAGGATTCACAGAAATGTCAGAAATACAATGGAAGAAAATTTCTCTCTCTAGACAGTGTACTGAAATGTTTCAGACAGAGATTTGTGGTCAAGGCTGTCCCTCATCCCCCAAATAAACTATTTGTTTCAGTACCATGAATCTCCTTTCTGCTCTCAAGGACTCCCTGGTCTGAAGCATCGGCTGCTTTCTGCTGAGGTGTGACCGCAGGAAAATACAGTCAATGTTGTGGTGCTCGTGCAAACACACGATGTGGCAATATTGCTATCGAGCAAGCACATTTAAACCAATGCTACAGATAAAGGGGAAACTAAAGTAGGAGGCAGAGCTCCAACCTAGAACTCCATCAGGAACTACTATTCTTTGATGCTCCCATTCAGCAAATTAATAACCCTGCTCTGTGAGAAGTTCATCTGGGAATTGAACTGGAATAAAGGACAGGGTCGTAGGGGAACATGGAAGGAGTGAGCCCTTCAGCATTGCTAATGGGATTTTTTTGTCCTGTGTTAAAGGATGTGTTACTTGCTCTAAAAGGAAGACAAACCCAAGTGCCATTCAGGGTTCTGGATGGGAAAGATGGCCATGTTCAGGGAAGACAAAATGGTCTCAAGATACCTTTTAGCAGAGACTCGTTTCTCAAAGAAGTTATCCATTTCTTTTTCTGGTAGTTCCAAAACCTGCTAGACTTTCCACCAGCAGAGTAGCTGATCCCTCATTTGTTAAGAATTTACATCTTCAGGCTCCGTTCCTGTGTGAATTGCCTGTAGCGTCAGTACTTGCATTGCAGCCTTTCAATCCCCTGGGGAAGGAATACAACTCCTGCTGATTTCTATAACCACTTCATTCTACAACACTTGTAAAAATGTAGCAACTTACCGATTAGCGTTAAAATCAGGTAACATATTTGTAACTATTATCATGAGGAGTGCAGATATGAATGCATATATGCCTGACAGTGTGTACATACACAAATGATCACAGAGCACAAGCATGTGAGTTTCATGTCCCTGGGAAACCAGATGAATTATAGTATTTCATTCCAAAGAAAATAATTATGTTTGCTGTTCTGAAAGGCTGAGAGTTCTAGCTGTTTGAAAAGCAGCAACGAGATCGTAATAAATGAAGAATTTTGGAAATTAACTAGATATTTTAATATTTTCAGACTTTTTTTTGCCCCAAAGTATTTGCAAGACTACCTTAGTATTGCCAACTTTGTATTCTCAGCCCATTCCAAAACTCCAGTGTAAAAATTGAATGTAAATCTGAAAAAACACACACCCCAAACCCTCCCTACCAAACAAAAAGAAAAAAGAGCAAAAGAACCTTATCTATGGATGCAGGTTTCTGGACAGTATTTGCTCTCTTCCATCTCAAGCTGTAGCACTTAGAGTCTCTTGGGGATGCCTTTCTGTGAGAGAGGTGGGATGGATGATGCAGCCTTCCAATGCCCTTTCAGTTAGATGGAGAAGACAGCATCATTTTGGGAGAAAGGATTTTCCCCATTTCCCTTCCCCAAAGTGAGTGTGGCGAAAAACAGCATCTGTGGGAATTTGTGCCTGATAGCTGTGGGAGTTGTTGAAACTGTTAGGGAGCTCCTAGAATGCATTCTTCCTGTGAGAGCCAGATTGGACAGGGAAAGACAAAAAAGCATTGCAGGAGATGAGGGGGGAAGAGGTGACTATTAAGACCCTGTTATCCATGTCAGGGTCAGTTCCTCCCTCCCTCTCTCCTCCATGGAAACATGTTTAGTCAAGTGGCAATTTCACTTGCAAAGAGAGAGCATCAGTTTTCTCTTGTGTTGCACTGTTTCAGGTTTCAGCAGTGCTTGGGCTGTGTTGCTTTTAAATGTTTATATTTTATTCACAAAGCTTAATTGGGAGTTTTTCCTATCTTACTGAACCTATGGATAGGAAAATTCAAAAATGCTAGCAAATTGCCACTAGGAAGTAATTTTGAAAGCATGAGGCACCAGAAAGTGTCTTTTGAGGATCAGCAGTCAAGGACCATGGTGAATGGACAGTGAAACTGTGTTTTCATTGCCGTCATCACAACAGTGTCAGAGACAAGAGATACCTGACCTCATCTCACTCTCTTTTGATGGAGTTAAATTAGGTACCACCAATCCTCTTATGAGTTTTAAGAGTCATGGAGTAATTGATGACACTAGAGACACCATCTATCATAATGTGTTTTGGCCGGGTCTACCCCAACACGGATCTTTGTAAAGCAGGGGTGATGCTGCAGGTGACATGCCTGAGATTCCTGCTCGTGATTCATCCACGGTTCAGACAAAACTGTGGGATCTCAATTCCTTCCTTCTCCTTTCTGCTTCCCTCTTCCTTGCTGCCCAGCAAACTTCCTTGTTGAAGACACTGTATCCACTGTTTCTGGTATCTAGTGCTGCAGATGGGTGTTACTCTGTCAAACTTGCTTACAGTGAGCTGTATAACAAAAGTGCTTTTCCTTTGAGCTATGGCTCAAACAAAAAGGATCAAGAACGGGTGTAGCACTAACGATCAAATGAGAAATTGTGGAAAACTCAGGGCTGTCTCAATTAGAACTGGGCTCTTTTGTTAATAGATCGGGTCAGGTGCCTTTTCAGGAAAAAAAAATTCCAAATTCAGAGCGTGTAATTTGGCTTGTACATATCCCTATACACTTCACCAGCAAAAAAGCAGCTGTGTGCCAAAGACATGTTTTCCTGAGAGTCTGGAGGAGATGGTTTCTACCATGGGTTGGCACAAGACTCTTCTGCAGAAGCCACTGCGACACAGATGATGTAGGTCCCTGCTGAGTCTGCCTGGCTCATTCTACCTGAGTAGCTTGGGATTCTATCATAAAATATGCTCACAGTGAGGTCAGTATGAGTTACAGTTACTTCCAGGAAGTAATTTCAATGTTTCTACTGTTTCAGTACCTCCCAGTACCACCTCTTCCAGAATTTCCTGTGAGAGATCAGCTACGATAGAAATGTGGAAACCTAGGGGTTGATCTGAATACTATTTCAAAACACAGGTCTCTGTATTAAAACTTACACTGAGTACTAGGGAAGGTCTTAGAAAAGAAAGAAGCATGAATCCATTTGCAAAGTCACTGTGCTTCATAGCCAATTACTTTTAACTAATTTTCATCTCAAGAGGTGGAAACATGGGAAAGTTTTTCCTACATCGACAGGTCAGTATTTTTCTGTGGAGTCAGGGAAAGTCAACATTGGCATGTTGCCATTTTGGATTATGGGGCTTTGCAGGAGCATATTTGTGGTGTGCCTGTGGATCTCCTTTAACACAGTGCCACTCAGTGATAGGGATGCAGCATGGCGAGAGAAGAGGAACGCTGATTCCATGAAGGGGCAGACATCTGCCGTAAATCAGTTCATTTATTTTCACTCTGCTGGGGGTGGGAGCAGAGGGATTTGTTTTGGTTTCAACTGGATTTGGTTTGGTTTTTTACACATATAGTTTTGAAACGACTTTTTGCTTCCAGTCATCAGAGTTTATAAGGTTATTATTGGTTGAAGTCAACATGCCTCTTAGGTTAAAGCCTTTCACTTGTATATTTATACATCCTCTTCAACGTTCCAGACATCTCTCTCATGCTTTGCCTGCAGCCTATTTTGTATTTAAAGTTGTCTTTGGACCTGAGATGTAGCTTGTTGAATCTGATCTAATAAAATGAAAACTAGCCTCAGAACTAGGGCACAAGAACTGAGCTCCTAAATTTTCTCTTGATTGTATCTTGAGTCCCAAGCTACATTCTCTGGATTTTACATTGTGTGATCTTTCCAAGAGCATGAATATCCCTTGTAGGAGGCTCTGCTAGTGATAAGGTTTCCCTTGCATACTATTCCCTGACTGTAGGTTTTATTTTCATTACAAAAATTTAGGACTCCAATTCAATGTTACTGACGATGACTGGGTAGAACACATTGTCTCTGTCATGAATTTGACAAACTCTACATTAAAACTGTTCCTTCAGGGGCTTAGTCCATATTTTTCATGTGGGAAACTTTCTTATTGTTACTGTAATTAATAGAAGAAACTATTGTCATCTCCCATGTACGTTTATTAGGAGAAAAACTTATTTTATGACACGGCTGAAACTCTCTAATTTCCCCCATAAGTGGCCTGATAGGCTTCTAGAAGACAGTCTTATCCTGTTTTGGTCCTTGCTTTACTGTCTTAATTTCCATTCTAAATGTAGTCTTAGACTGTCTAATTGTCTCTTATGATGGAAAAATTATATTATCACTTAGAAGAAGATTAATTTGGAAAGTTATCTAAGCTAATACTACAAGTTACATTTATGTTGTCTCACTGGTGAATATAATGAAATCAGCTATCAAGTTTTTGGGTAAGTTCTATCCTTTTTAATAGTTTTAGAAATGATAGTAGTTAAAAGATCTCTTCTACTGGTGATTACCTTGTACTTTCCCACCATTTGCAGTAGTAATTGCAAAAGCAAGTGGTGGAATGTGAGGTTTTAACCCATATTTTATGGGTCACAAATGGGCTCTAAAAACACTGCGGTCTTGCAATTTCATCTAGAGATAATTATTAGATAATGCCAGTAGTAAATTATTTGCTGCTCATATACTTCCTAATATTCACTACCCACAGGTAATTATTTCACCATTTTAAAGAGAAAGTGCATTTGAAACTATTAGCTCTCACTTTTAGGAGTTGAACACACAGTGAGCAAGCCATTGTCCCAGCATTGCAATCCAGAGGAGTCTTTACCTGTATGGCGTTGCTTCCTCATCTCTGATGCATCTCATTACAATTGCTCTGGGTTCACAAAGGTGTAAGAGAGGCCAGAATTTTTGTATCATGTCCTAAATGCACCTGTGCCTCCATCAAATACCTGGGAGGTTTTTGGTTCATAAAACCTATTTTGGTGCAGCAGACTTCTTCAGATGACTCCTACTTGATATGGTAAGAACTCACACAAGACAAAATTTTCTGTCTCAAGGTAGAACTCAAAGGCTGAAAGACAGATCATGAAGCCATTTTGATGGCACAAGCATAAAGAGTTAAAAACCCCTATTTCTTGGAAAATATTGTAAAAATAAGGAAGATTGTCAACTCGCATTTTTAGAAAACCTAACTTGGTGATGGCTGGTGTTAATTTTCCTGGAAGATAATCAACCATGTCATCACCTATAATTTACGTGCAGAATAGACTGCACTTTATTTCTAATCAAATACATATTCTATTTGCTTGTCCACTCCAGAGACCTCAAATCCACCTTTTCTCTTTTAAATTATAGTCAATTCAGGCAACTCAAATTGTTTCCACACCAGCACAGATCTGGCTGTCACACACAGAACTGTTCTCTTATGGTCAAGTAATTTAAATGACAAATTTAATAGTAAATTAAATTAATCCAAAACACACACTTTACCTCCATGAAAACAAGATTGGAAAGAAAAATACCTTGACTGCAATTTCATTATTAATGTATTATGCTGAAAGCTCTTCATGAAGTTGTTTTTGTCTCTGGCAAAATCACTTAGAAGTAAACACTGTAATT
Source organism: Mohoua ochrocephala (assembly GCA_013398855.1). NCBI lineage: Eukaryota > Metazoa > Chordata > Aves > Passeriformes > Acanthizidae > Mohoua > Mohoua ochrocephala. Next base: position 11,701 of record VZTA01002797.1, read on the forward strand.
ACAAGGGTAGCCTTGACTGAAGCATTCAGTATCTCTGTCAGCAAAGGTCTTCTGCAGAAGTTTTTACAATATCTTATCACACTTAGTAATGGCATCCAAAGGAGGGCTGCAGAGATGGTGAAGGGCCTAGAGGGGAAGCCATACATGTCGTGGCTGAGGTCACTTGGTCTGTTCAGCCAAAGAAAATGAGACTGAGGGGAGACCTCATTGCGGTCTCCAACTTCCTTGTGAAGGGAAGAGGAGGGGCAGGCACTGATCTCTTCTCTGTGGTGACCAGTGGCATGTCCTGGGGGAATGGCCTGAAGTTGTGTCAGGGGAGGTTCAAGTTGGCTATCAGGAAAAGATTCTTTACCCAGAGTGGTTGGGTTCTAGAACCCAACCCAGGAAAGTGGACACAGCACCAACCTGATAGAGTGCCAGAACTCAACATTCAGAAATGCTTGGACAATGTTTTCAGGCATATGGATGATTCTTGGGGTGATCATTTGCAGGGCTAGGAGCTGGACTTGGTGATCCTTGTAGATCCCTTTCCACTCAGGATATCCTATTATTCTATGATCCAGACACCTCTTCTAGGCAAAATTCTTTCCTGTAGATACACCTACTGCATGATGCCTCTTATGCGTTTGTGTTAGGATCTGGAACCACTCAAAAATAAAATAAAAGATCCTTTAAAAAATCTGTGGCATGGTGTGAAACCTCAAAAAAACCCCAAACCCAATGAAACACCTGTTTCGATTCTGATTACCAGTAACATTGGCTGAATCACGTTAATAAAACTATACTCATTCCTCAAAACTGAGGCTTAAGGAGTTCCCCTCTACTGAAACTACCAAAGCCAGTTCTCTGTTAAGTGTTTTGGGAGTGCACTTTCCATTGATGGAGGCATGAAACAAGTAAGTCCCAAATGCAGGGGAACTCCTTATCTGTATCCCCTCTTTGGGTTTGAATTTCCCCTTTTTCAACAAGATTCACTGCTCAAGCAGATACCCCTTACTAAAACTACTGCTGGCAGATGGAGGGGACTTGTCAGAGCACTGCCTGGAAGCTCATAAGGCACCCCGGCATGGTATCTGTGTTAGCATCTCTTTCATGAGTACTTAAGTCATCCCAAATTTTTTAAAAGACTTGTCATTGTTTCTCAAGTAGATAAAAGCTTCATTACATATCAGGCTACCAATGCTGCCTTCTTCATGAGTTAGGGGATGTTAAACACCACTAAAAATTGATAAAGAATCAAATCACTGCCTAATTTACAAAATAACAGTCAACTGACACCACATTAAAAGGCTGATCAGCCTTCAAAATTATTGCAGTGTGTTTATTTTTTAGATCATTTTTAGTCTTTGAAATGTCAAACATAGTGATCCATCTGAGCTGCAAATGTGGATGAACATACACAGGACTGTCATCCGCTTGGAGAAGAGTTGAAAGCAATTGCACATGGATTCATTACAGAATTTATACCTGTTCTGCATAAAATTCATGAAGAACAATGTAACCAGCCAGCCCCAGTTCTGCTACTCAATTGGTTTAACTTTTGAGAGGAACACACACTTTTTAGCTAACATTCATTCAGGAGTGCAGTAAAGCCAGGGTCATAGTACCTGCCCCCTCCTGACCCTTTTGTTGCTGAAACTTTTGAGCATACAGCCCTTATCTCACACTTAGAATCACAGAATCATAAAAAGTTTTGCGTAGGAAGGGACTCTAAAGATCATCTAGTTTGATCCCCTTGACATGGGCAGGGACACCTTCCGTTAGACTAGATTGCTCCAAGCCCCATCCAACCTGGCCTTGAACACCTCCAGAGATGGGGCATCCACAGTTTCTCTAGAAAACTTGTTTTAGTGTCTCACCACGGTCTCAGTAAAGAATTTCTTCCCAATATCCAATATAAACCTGTTCTCTTTCACTTTCCGTTTCCTCTTGTCCTGACACTGCATGTCCTTGTGAAAAGTCCCTCTGGAGCCTTCTTGTAAGCCACATTCAGGTACTGGAATGTGCTCCAAGGTCTCTCTGGAGCCTTCTCTTCTCCAAGCTGAAAAGCCCTAACTCTCTCAGCCTGTCTTCATAGGTGAGGTGCTGCAGGCCTCTGATCAACTTAGCAGCCCCTTCTGGACTCATTCCAGCAGGTCAACATCTTGTGTTGCGTTTCTAATGCATCCTTGAAGCTTTGCATGGTAATACACTTTTAAAGCAAGAGCCTAAACCGAGTTTCCTAGAGCCATGTTTGAGCTCCCCAAAAGAGCTGAGCTTCTGCAGCTAGAGGACCTTACAAATAAGGCATGCATGCTCACCAGTTCTGTGTACACAAGTGCTGGGAAACTAATGAGCTCTGGGAATATGCAGCCCAGCATATGGGCTCTGTAGAAACTGTTACTTTTAAATGGAATTTCTTGAACGACTCCGGCTGTTACTGGTTTTCTTGCCCAGGCTTATGCTGTACAGAACCCATGGTTCGGAGTTGCAAGAAGGAAGCAAGCTCGGTATGCTTGAAGGAGTGGTCGTTTGGGTTTTGGGTGCTCAGTTCTGAGAATCCTTTTCTTGCTATAGCTGCCCCAGCCAAACTTGCTGGGGCAAACTTCCTGCTATGCTGAACTATGTTGGGAGCAATAGACATACAAAATATTTAATGTTGTTGAACTAGAAAAAGGGAATTTTCCTGAATTATGGAAGCAGAAGAGGGACTCACACAGAAGCTTCCTCATAGCTCAGGCAAAAGTCAATCAACCATGTGACACAGTTCTATTGGAAACTAAGCTTCATTAGTTCTGGTGCTCATGGTACTACTTGTTTTTAATTAAATTACTAAATGAGGGATTATGTGCAGAGACTGCACTGATACTGTAATTGCTTCCAGTGATGAAATTCAGATTTCAGGCCGTGAGCTTCTGTAATACAAATGGATTCTTTATCTAGCCAGAATGTAGAGCTGCAGCCAGTTACAAATAAGGCAATATCTTTATTCACAGCAAAGGGCCATTCTGGCTATAGTGCTATGATGATTGCGTGACCTTTTCAAATAAACATGCATTTAAACATGCACTCATATCAATGCATGAGTAATGCAGAAACTAGAGCCAAACTTTGTAGTAATAACAGCCATCAGTTTTCTTCAGTTGTTATTTGAGTATGAGACATAAGTATCCATTTTAACAAATTCAGAGTTTGCAAAGCTAGTAAGGAGTGGCATGAGCATATCTTTTCTGGCCTCTATATAACACCAGCCATAGAACTTCAGTCAGTAGTTTCTGCATCAGATACAGTAATTTATGGTTGAATTAGAGCACGGCACTTAGGAAAGAGTTGCAGGAAGAAGATGCATCCTGCCCTTTTATGTTCTCAGTGCAAAACAGGCAGTAAGGCAGGTTGTTCCAAAGCTGCAGGCTCAGGAGCTGAAAATGCCTGTGTGCAAGAGTGAGGCATGGATACAGACATTCACTCGACAGGGAATTGGCTCAGCCTAGTTCTTAAGAAGACATCAAATCTTAATTTAAGAATGCCATATAACAGCGAATTATTATCTAAATTATCCTTGTTAAAATTTACCCCCTATAGCTTGAAGACCTTTCTGTTCATGTAGAATGTGTTAAGTCACAGCCTCCCCTTCTTTTTTTTAAAACTAAGTACTATTTACATATGTCCATTAGGATATATTCTTCAGTTTTATCTCAGTTTTATTTTGACAGTATATTTTATACATATATATATATACACACACAGACATATATACACTATATATGCCATATCTATTGTGGAGCAACTAAGCATCCACCGGCTGCTCACTCACTCATCCTGCAGTGGGATGGGGGAGAGAATTGGGAAAGCAAAAACTAGAGGAAAACCATGGGTCAAAATAAAGATGGTTTAAAAAGTGAAAGAAAAAAATCACAAAGCAAGTGATGCAAAGGCAATCACCTTCCACCAGCAGATCCATGTTCCGCCAGCCTCTGAGCAGCCTTGGACTGCTCCCCAGTTTTATTGCTAAGCATGACACCATGTAGTCCATCAAATACCCCTCTGGTCCATTGGGGTCAGCTGTTCCGGTTGTGCCCCCTCCCAGCCTCTTACCCACTCCCAGCCTCCTCACTGGTGGAGGGGACAGTGAGAAACAGAGAAAGCCTTTGAAGCTGTTCAAGTACTGTTCAGCAGCCTCTAAAAATCAGTGAGTTATATACACTGTTTTGGTCACCAGTCTAAACCACAGCACTACATGAGCTGCTACGAAGAAAATTAATTCCCTCTCTTAATGAAGAAAAGGAAGCTGGGATTTGCTTTCTTTGTTTCACAGAGAACTGATATCCTGATTCGTGTATCTGTGGCATAAAGCTACAAGCTGAAGTACCTGCACCAATAATGCAACCTAAATTGCAATGAATGATACTGAAGCTGAAGAAGGACCTGCCTCCAAAGTTTGATAATTGTATTTCTTCCGAAACGGAGAATAAAAAATAATGAAACACCACTAGTATTGGAGGAATGGCTGTTCAAATTCCTTAAGTATATGGCTCAAGGTACTAGCCTGTGCTAGGTTATGTGATAAAAATCTCATCTCTACCGGCACAAAGGCGCACAAATGAGCAATTGGTAACTGGGGTAACCCAACTAAAACCCTGCCTAGCAACCTCCAGCCCCATCACAGATGAGATGTCAGCCCCAAGGGTGAAGCCTGTCACCACCAATGAAGGGAATCAGATCTCCAGAGCACCTTTTGGACTGAGGGAGATCACAACCTAGGGACATGGGCCATGTTATGGGATGCAAGGGAAGAATGGTTTGGGATTTCATAGGACCTGCTGTAGGATGGTCAGAGTAGGAACTGGCTGGTGAGTAGGCCAAGTGGCTGAGGAGCCAGGGGGTATCTAAGGAAAAGACCATGGGGAAAGCTGGCTACTGGAAGCACCACGGGAGTCCTATCCACCTGCTGGACAGATCTTGTAGGTTGGCTGAGAGACCGGTGTGGGGGTGTACATGAGACACCTGGAGACAAGAGGATCCAGGGGCAATTTACTGGACAGGCTGCGTGTCCAGGCCCAGCTGCTAGAGAGATACACATTACATTTATATCTGCATTTTTCCCACAAGCAAGCCTTCATCTTGATCAGCCAGAGAGAACGGGATGAAGCCACGAGCGCCATTTGTGTTCCTGTCTGTCTGCCTGTGATGATCTGTGTGGTAGGACAGGTATGTTTGTTTATACGCATGTATTGCACACACGCATTTGTGCGTCTGCCTGCTGGGAATACAGCTCCAGCCTCATCGCTGCTCAGAGCTGGGCGCCTGAAGCTGTGTCTCTTTGGGGACCTCAGATCTGGCAACCTCTATGAACCTGTATGGACATTTTGACACGTTTTACAAATATTGAAGACTTCTGGATTAACTTTGCTCCAAAGATGCTACACATACAGAAGCATAGCGGCAGTGACCTTTCTTTCGTTCATGTTGAAGAGTTCCTTTTTATTTATCCCTTTACTAATGCACGCCCTTCTGCCACATCTATGTATTTCAGTTTGAAAAGGTGTCTGGCAACTTACTTTGTTAGAATAGAAGAACTTCTTTCTCTGTATTGGTAAAGAGCATCCAAGTTCAGAGGTATCTTCTGCCAGACAGGTACGAAATTCCTCTGTCACTTCTGGTGTCTGTCTCTTCACAGCACGGTGGTGGCACTGCATGTGGAGGGAAAGCTGTTGAAATCGGCTGTGTACAGCATATGCAGATCCCACCTATTTTATTATTCATATTAACCTCAGTTCATTTTAATTTTATGTGAGCGTTTTGATTCAGGTATAAAGCAATTTTTTATTATATAATATGTTTTATTATTATTCTTCCACCTTACACCCTGAAAGGTCCCAGAGGACTCCATTTCTACCATTTGACTATTTGCAGTGTTTCAAAGTAACCATGGGGTGCCTGTCCTTTTTAGCATCTAATTACACTTTGTAAGGGCTTGATTACCAAAATGCATTAAACAATAATTAGATAAGGATAATTTACATCCAAACAATAAAGTTGAAAAGAACAATATAACTGGTAATTGGCCTTGACCAAGGTAAATAATGTCCTCTTTTTTTATTTACATTTGGTTTTCCCTATAAACTGCCTACTGGGTTGTACAGAAGTAAGAGGCTAGCAAAAATCTGAATCCCCATCCATCAGTATTAATCTCACACTTTACTGAAGCCCCATCCATTTATCTTTCCGACACAAATTAGAAATTCAAGAGCTTTAACAAATGAGCCTGCAAATGTAAACTTATTAGGCCATATATTTTTACTACACACTGTGCAGTGCCCTCCACAAAGCTGTCCCTTCAGAGAGTGTTTTCCTATTTTGTGTTATTGATGGCAGCTAACTAATCACATTTTTAATGTTGTCTTTGGGGAGGGCTGTTTGAGTGAATGTGCAAACTAAACTACCCAGAATAAATCTACCTTATTAAATGCTTGAAATTATGTGTCTTTTACGATAAAGAAACTCTCGAGCATTGTTACATTTGCTAACCTTCTTTTTTGTAGAAATCAAAAGACTGGGATTAATTAAAATAATACATCAAAACAGGGGTTTGTACAGAATGTGTCTGCGCGTGAGAGAAAGGCCAAGAAAAATTGGTTAATTGGTCTCTTCATCCCTTCTCTCTTTCCCTCCATTGAAATATCTTTTAAAATTGCTTTTAAACTAACCTTGGTTAGCTAAATGTTGTCATTATCTATGCTTTTGGAGAATTTACTAGTGAATAGATCAAAATGCAAACCTTGAGACACAGCCTCTCTGCCCTTGTCACAAGAGTTTTTCAAAGCTCCTGCATAGCAAGGAGACTCTCTGAACAAAGCATTTCAGATTTTACAAAGTCTGGTTATTTTACTAATATTTTATTGATTATTTTACTGAATTTCTGGAGGTTTCTGTTAAGTGATACATTTAGTGCTCTGTCTGGTTTTCTAAGGCAAACTTGTTTGTATGTCTTTAAATTTGTATAATTTTAGAGAAGACTGGGAGAAGAAGGGACTGATCTGAATGGAATAGGATTTTCTAGAAGATAATGTTTAAAATCCTTTAATACACACAGATAAACATCTTTGACCAATAACATTTAAGCTGTTTTATCTCATCATTCTTAGCATTTAACAGAATGATGTAATTACTTCGAGAACCTTTACTACTTTGCTAAAAGATTGGTTAAATAATTTTAACCAATCATCAGTAGAAATGCTAATGGCTCTTTCATTGCTTCCTTCCCAGCAGCAAATAAAAGTATGGGTGATATCTGGATTCTTGTCTTTAAAAATAAGGCCTATTGTCTGTTTCAAAGATCTGAGCAATGAAGCTGGTTTGGTTTGATGAGGACCTCTAGGACTGCCCAGTGTACATTTCATTAGTGATTCCTATAGAAGAGGCAGAGAATATTTTCTCATTTCTCAGATAGATAGGAAATGAAACTTGAGAGCTAATAAGTGATAGTTTTACAAAGCAAGGCAGGGAATGAAGTTCAATTTGCTTTATGTGTATAACAGTCCACTGCCTACTTCTGCCCTACTCACCATTTAAAATCAGATTTCATTTGTAACAGACATTTTATAGAAGTGTTTCCATGAAAATGAAAACTATGCGTCACAGTTCTTGATATTAGTCCAAAGAAAAAAGATCTTCAACATGGGACAAGAGAAGTGTTGTGGAAAGTGTACAGATTTAGGTTTAGTTTTCTCTGGTTTTGCTAAAATACTCCAGTTGGTGCAATGGACCAGTCGGTCATCATTTTTCTTTTCTTAATTAGACTTCAGATTCGACAGTACTTGGCAATTAATAAATTATTTGGATTCTTTTATATCAACTCTGTTTTTTACATATGACTTGGCAGCTGTTGTCACAAGCAATTTGCTTATTGGATGAAGTCACATTTTTAGCAAATTGCTTGAAATTTTGTATGATTTTTTTGTTATTAACATGTACCAACAGAGAATGCTGTAGATAACACTACAGTAGTAAAATTATCCAGCAGAATTTCAGAGCAATGAATATTCTGCCATTTCAATACAATATATATCCTATAAATAGCACTCTAATGGATATGAAATTACAAATACTGTTATGTTGTCGAAACCCTATGGCTTGTGCTATAGAGGAGGTCAGGCAAGATGATCATAATGGTCCCATTTGGCCTTACGATCTATGAATTTCCAAGAGTTATAGGTCTAGTTTAAGTGCACCCTCAGCATGAGTTGCCTTATTATTTAGCAGAAAGGGGGAAAAAGTAACCTTGTTCATTCTTATACTGTAATGCAGCAGGTCAGCACACATTTTACCCATAGGGTAAATAAGTTTACTTTTTTATATAAAAAGAACAGGCAATTTGACATATGACTTTCCTCGTATGTACCCCAGACCACCGAGATGTGTCTGTGTAATCTGCTAATCATGTCTGTGTGGGCTTGTTCTTTTGCATTTAGCTACAGTCAAGAGCTAAGCTCATGGGAAGGAGGCCATCCTTGTGTAATAAAATATAAAGGGAAAGATGGAGCAGTTGTCTCTCTTACATGCTGATGAAGTTACTTGCAATCTAAAGCAAAACAAAACGCAAGCTAATGGAAGTTTGTTTGTTCTAACATCCAACCTAAGAGACTGAGCCAAGGAGAAACCTTTATTTACCCAAGCAGACCTGGGAAAATGAGAAAATCCCCATGAATTACATGAAGGTACTTACAGAAGCAGGGGAGACTGTTTTTAATCAAACATCAATAGATATCTAGTAGAAGGATAAATGAAAAGTGTACATTTTATTACAGCTGAGGGAATATGGCGAAACATTTTTCACTAGTACTTGTTCAAAATTTTAAACACATTTATTGCCCTCACTCTTTCATGTTTCTCTCACTTGCCTAGCAAAACATTTTATGGATAAGGATATTGAAGGATATAGAACTTAAAGAAATTCTGCAAAGTAGTTTCTGAAACTATAAATCAGACATTTACATCAAGAACTAAGTCTGGAGACCTGCATATTCCCGTTTACTTAGGAGACAGATTAACTTAATGAAGAAAGTTCAGAACCTAACTTCCCTTTTCAGAAACTGCCTTTAAGCCCTACTGTCACAGGTATTTTGACTGCGAAATTCACCCTGAGAGCTGATATTTTGTTTTCTGGCTGTTTAATTTGCTCCCTTCCATTCTCAGTTTCTCACACTACTTCAGAATAAATATAACACTACACATAACTAAGTTCAGGGAAAAGCAAAGGAGGTAAAACAAGGGATGAGGATTATTTTTTTAATGAATGCAAAAATTCCAGGATTTAACAATAAAATTTCCATGCTTCAAGAAGTTAAGTCAGAAACAAAGCAAGACATTATTTTGTATTGTTTTCTGGTTAAAATCTGAGAAAAGAATCTTATCCATAAGCATAGCTTTTTCGAAGACCGATATGGCATGCAAGCCCAAATACTTAATTCAGTTCTACCAGTTTTAACATATCTATGGGATTTTCAGATCAAATCATTGCACGGTAAAATGAGATAACAGTTTAGCAATAAACATGAGCCCTGCTGTTAAAGAACAAGGTAACAGAATTTTATTCTTCTCTTTATCTCAAGAAAATGGATTTTGAAAACACTACGTATTTTCTTGAGTAGATAAATCTTCTTCTGCGTCTTTGGTCACAAAGATATCTCAGGATATTTCAGCTACTGGGATGTAATTTGTAAATGAGAGAAGCTGGGAGGGAATATTAGATTCACTCTGGACCATCTTGTTGAAGGTTACTCAGAATAACCCAAAAGATGTAACAACATTCTGCAAATTCGCAAGCAATCTTTTTGTTCTGGACCAGGAGCTGCTACTTCATTGATTTTTGGAATCAAACCTGTTGGCAGCATAGTTGCAGTTTTTCAAGTGCAGAATGAAGTTTTTTGTTAATTAACTTAAATTAATTTCTTGAATTTTTGCTGCTTCTCAGTTTGATGCTGTGGGCTTGCTATGCTAATGAGTAGTCTCTTCCAAATATCTGTATCCCTATTTTCCAAACATTTTATTTTGCAAATATGATTTATGTATTTAGTGTAACTCATAGGCAAACTTGAGAAAGAGGGCAGGAAAGGAGGTCAGCTTTGAAAAGCTGTTAATGAGGAAGGAGATAAAGTAGCATGATGTGAAGGAAGGATGAGAAAAAGGAAACTGATAGTATTCTAGTGATCACAAGCCAAATGTAGGAGCACAGAGTACAGCACAAGTTATTTCTCCAGGTGCATTTTTAACGACAGCAGAACTCAGTGTCGAAAATGAGGAAAAGAGCAAAATTTATTGGAGAAGGACAGTGTTCTCCACCATACTGATTTGTGAATGTTACAATGTGATATTGCTGCAGTTAAACACACCAGGCTTTGTCAGAGGCCTTCAAGAGTTCAGCCCATTTAGCCTTGTGAAATGAAGGCTGTGATGTGACAGCTGTTGATGAACATATAAAGGAAATAAACTTCATGAAGGGAGAAAAGCCATTTAAAACAAAGGACAGCTAACCACAGATAACCTGGATTTAAGCTACAAATTATATAAATGAAAAGAAAATATGGGGAATTTTTGTTTGGTTGGTTTTTGTTTGGGTTTTTTTGTACAAACTTACCAGAGAAACAGTTGGAAGTATCCTACAATTTTAAGATATATCTTGATCAGTTTAAAAAAGAGATTATGTTCTACTACTACAGCTGTTTTCAGTGAACTTCACTTGACATGAAAGTCACTTTTAGGGGCTTCTATGTCTTCACAGACACAATAAAATGAAATTAATAAGGATTTTAAGAATAATAATTTCAAATTTTTTTTCAACAATATTTCAGCCATAGCTGCTGATGAATAATTTTTTCATTTGAAAACAATTATTTTGATATTTTAGAACTTCTAGAAAAATATAGATTTTTGCTACACATCTAAATACCAGTTTTTCTTATCAGGTTGTTTTTAGAAGCCTTCAATAGTCTTGACAGATTTATACCCACTATGCCCATGTTATCATCCACCTTCTCAAATGATGACAGCTATGGGCATTCAGAGTATAACCAACTAATGACAATACCAAAGGGATGGATGATTTGTATTTGTAGATGATTCTATATTTTTATAGATAATTGTTTGGCTGAACCTCCTCTCCCCTCACAAAAAAGCAGCATGATATTCAACTGTTTTAATTGGTGATCTCTTGGTATAAATCCTAAGAAGTGTTTACAGCTAAGTAAAGAGAAAGTGTTCTGAATTAGAAATACAACAGCAGTTGTAGGCACATTTGGAAAGCAAAGTCAAACCCCAGAATTTTGAAAAACCACAATAATTTGAACAATACTTCATCCATGATCTTTCAATGCCGGTTCAAAAATGGGTCTAATTTCAAATGAATACAGCATCTCTGTAATAAGCTGCCCCAAAGTACCCAGGAATAAGAGTGTGCTTTTATTTACTATTTCCATTTCATAAGAAAATACTAGTTTTCATTTTGAAATAATATATCTCCCTCCTATATACAATCAAAAGCAAAGACATTTTCAGGGTTTACAGGAGGACAAGATACAAATGGCAAAATGGAAAGGCATATACCAGTAATAGACTGCAAAATCAATTTAAGAAGTGCAACTGCAGTTGTCTTTCCCAGGTTTTTAATTATGTGTTTGTTTGCCATGGTGGCCTAATTTAGTCAAGTAGATGAGCCAACATTAAAAGCTGGTAGGAGAGGTAAGTAATCCCCAGGGTGGGCTGCTTGTGTAGAGAGTTTAAAAGCTACATGTACAGAAGCAGAAGCCAAGGCAAATTTGAGAAGGGGGTCCACATGATAAACAGTGAAAAGCCAGCAAATCAAATTTTTCACAATTAGTTGAACAACAACTGTGACAGGTTCAGCGCTTAGCATTTTCATTTGTGTGCTCAAATTTGGTTATCCGTCCTCTTTTATGCAAATGTGATGTGACAGGAGAAGCTGGGAGCACTCAAGCAGGCCGATCACTCACAACAGGAGCTAGGTCTGTACAGCTGAGAGGCCTGGATTAAATGGACTGAGTGCTGATGGATAAATGACATAACCTAGGCTGAAAGCCTCATGAAGTGATTTAGAACTTCCACAAGATGATGCCCAGAATATAAATTGTATTTTATCTTCAAATGCAAAAATAGAGGGGAGAAAAACACTAGCTTCTGCTAGTAAATAACCATGCTTATAATCTAGCTAAATCCAACACGCTTGTTGTCTACCACAATAAGGAACTTGGGAAAACTCTAATAGGTATCTCTAATAATTGCTTATACGCCACCATGTAACTCTACAGCTCACTGTGATGTTTTTGTGCGTGCATGGGAGACTTGAAAAGCTGATTAGGCAATTAAATCATTCAATCTACTTTGACAGATGGGAGGATGGCTGATGAAATACATGCATAGACACAGAAAATATTTCACAATGTACTTGCAAGTAATTTGGCAGCAGGAATTATCAGGTCAGAGAATTCTATCCTACTGCAGAAGGCATAATACTTAAGGCGATGTACTGTGCTAAAAGCATGCTCACACATGAAGGGCTAAAGGACAAATTACCTGTGTAGAGCTCCCCCTTTGTCAGTTTAAAGGAAACTGAAATTCTAGGGGAAGGCGCGCCAGAAAAATATCGCAGCTTGCCCCTTCGACTACACCGCTGCATTATTGGTAGGTTAATTTTCAAGACTGTTGGTAATACTCGGGGATAGTTCAAGAGACCTCCAAACCTTACTAATGATAGGAAAGTTTGAATAAAATCGCCTATGTGAATTTCAACTTGAAGATTACTATTCATTTTCTTTAATGAGAGTTTCTTCTAACTCTGTATCTCACAAGACTGCCATGTATTTTACACTTCTCATCAAATCCAATATGGTGTACAAAATTTTAACTGTTAATTGTCATTTATTTGTCCATTAGCTAAAGTACTAGGATTTTAATTTTTTTAGCACCCATTCCCTCTTTCAGTTAGTGACATTCATCTCTAGAGAGGATGGATTCCTTGCAGAATGTTGTGGACAATTGTCACTGCTTTGGAAAAGAACAGATTTTCCTTAAGGCCTGTCCATCTGCCAGCGGAAAAGAATCATATTACCTGCTGTTGAACAAAGCTTGGCAACTCAGACACATCTGAATTTGTGAAACAAACAGGTCCAGCATACATCATAGGCACTGGAATCCTATCGTGGGTTCCACAACTATTACATTGTTAGGCCACAGCACCTCAGAGACCCAGATCAACTATCCCAAGACAGACTATTTCCAGCAGAGAATGTGGATATGGTTGTCCTGTTTTGAAGCCTAATAGTGTGTGTGAGAGTTGTTCCATGCCAGTTGGCCTCACCGTCAGAGAACGGTCCCAGCCATGTTTAATTTACTAGTATTTATGTAGACCAGGAGGCTGAGTACCAACATTCCGACAGGGAACAAGACACTGAAATAGCCTATGTCTCTAGTGAGTTCTACTAAAAGCAAAAGCTATGAAAACATGCTGAAATGTGATAGTGCTGGATAGGCAGCAGACTAAACCACAGCATTACTGCATGACATGAAGGTATTTGGAAGCCATCACAGTCTACCACCTTGCAAGATCTTCAGGCTAGTTGCTACAGGCAGAAGTTGGTGTTTCAAGAACATTCATGGGCTTTTCTCACCGTTCATTTGGTTGTTGGGGTAGAAGAAAAATTCAGAAGGGCCTAGCATACCCACATCAATCTAAAATACCATTCAAAATTCATGCAGAGGGTTCCTAACACATTGTTCCCCTAACCACTACACAACCACTAAGCAGAGTGGTTAGAGAAGACTATTCATTCTTTGTTCAGACATTTGGAGGAAAACAAACAAAATGCTAAGTTCTTCAAAAGCCAATGTGTATTTTTGCAAGTAACAGTATTTACGGTATTTGGGGATATTTTAGAGATTTTCATATGGATCCATGGAGATAAAAGTAGATAATTAATTTTCATTGTGATTTTTGGACTCCAATAAAGACTCAAGATTACAGTCTACCTTTCCTTTCACATAAATATTTTAATTTTGAATGGTTTTGATTATCTGATTTTAGAAAGCAGTCATCAAAGCATACACAACCTCTCTCAGATAAGACAGTACTAGGGATGGCTCCTAACACTTTAAAGGTTCAGAACCGTTCCAATTCAGTTCAGAGGAAGAAGGTCATGACAAGGCCACTGATTCTTTGTGGAGCTGGAGAGATATCTGAAAGGAGTCAGGTACTGAAATCCTTTGCAAAAGTGTCCACTTCTAAAGGTTTAATTGACACAAGCTCCTCTTAACGTAATCATAAGAGTTTAGACCAGTATCTTTCATCGTATTCTGCAGCTATGATAACCAAAGAGGATTCCCTTGTCCTGTATCAAGACAATAATTCAGCATCATGCAATTTCCCACCTGATATCATGATCTGCCCATTAAGTTGCTCATGTAACTGCTTCCTAATTTGTTCACTCAGGCAACAGGTTAAACAGCTTAAAAAACAGGAGAGTTCCATTACTTGACTTGTTGATGTTATCCTACCTTACTTGGATGAACAGGTTTGAAAACACAAACACCTATTATGGACTGGAAAAGTAGTCTTTCAAAAAAACCCCTGACTGTTGACACAACATACTCCACAGGGACTCATAACAAGGAACACTAAATTCTGCAATCATTGAGCCATGCAGAAGTAATCACTAAAGTGAGGCTTCTCTAAACTTCTAGGTATCTTAGATGATACTTTAAAGTTCCAGATGGAAGCCTCTGTGAAAGTACTAGGCAGACAATCGGTATTTCCTGGCCCTATTCTCTGGATTTAGCAGTATTTCCCAAATCTTTGACAGCATGTCTTGTCTGCAACAAACTAGGCTACCCACAGGTGTGGCAGAGAGAGGGTAGATTGCAGGAAAGGAAACCTGCACATAAACAAGTGTTTGGCCAAGAACTTGAAACCTCAGCTTCCATCTGCCTCAGTACTTCCTTCTAGAATTTTAATATTGGTAGTTTATTTCACCAACACCCAACAAAATTAAACAAAGCCAGCCTTTCTACCATCTAACCTAATTTCAAATCCTACAGTGCATGATACATCCCTACACTTACTGTTTCCTTCCCACCTGCTGGTTCCCTGACTAAGGTCCCTAAATGGAGTCAGAATTGCCTTTGTTCCCTGCCAATGGCTTAGCTTGTCCACGCAGATCCATTAGAGAAAATGATCTCTTCTTGCTCCAGCCTAGCCTCAGGGCTGTGTCACCCATCTGGCAAAGCTGAGTTTTCCTAGGAAGTGCAAGTGCAAGCACCGTGGCTCTGCTGCACAATGGTGAGTAGGGGAGGAAACCCTGCTGCTGCTGCATTAGCACTGCACTAACATGAGAGTCACACAGCCTTTGACACAAAGCTACCACACTCACAATAAGCTAAACGAAGATCTTAAAGGTCTGACAAAAATCTTTCATGGCTTCTCACACCTCTTTTGGAGGTGATCCTTGACTGATCTGAGACTGCCTTCTCCCCACGGGAACCACTGAGGGATATGCCAAAAGGAGTCAGAGCTCCTACAGCAAAGACCCTGTTTGTAAGGCTATTAAGAATGCAAACGGGGCCAGAGAGTCAGCTCAAACGCAGGGCCATGCAGCTTTCAATTTAGTGGGGTCACAGATGAACCACAGCATGTCCCGTGTTTGTGATGAGTCCTATGCAAGTGCAAGGCTTCTGTTCTCAACTGCTCTTCTGATCTTCTGTGGAAGCACTTCAGCTTCCACATTCTGCTCACTAAAGGTTTTATGAAATGTTTTGTCCTGACTCCTGTGAATCGGGGGAAGAGAAGAGACAAAACAAGAGTTGAAACCAAACATACATAACCAAGAACAGCACAGTGGTGTGGGTTTTTCCAGTGAATGTAGCACGGCTGAAACAGAATCATGGGGTGAAGAGGGCTACCGATCTCACCTCCTCACTCCTGCCCCAGCATCCCCCACCAGTAACATCTCTTCAGTCATCTGGTAAAGTAGATTAGGAAGGTAATTCATTTGTACTATCCCATTTTTAAAGCATAGCCCAGTTCCTCAATTACTATATTATCTCTCAAAT
>VZTA01002797.1:28037-84942 GCA_013398855.1 Mohoua ochrocephala
GTCCTGGCCATCAAAGAGTTAATACTGCTTAATCTAGAAAACGAATTCTTAAAAAACACTATAAAGTTCAACAGTGGGCAGAAATTATTTCACAGAAAGATTCAAATGCTAAAAACTAGCTCGGTATTTGTTAATTCAGGGTGACTCCAAGAGTAATTCATAAGCTTCTAAATTAATATTTTTAAGGAGGTCATAAAATGTGAACTTTAGTAACTGCTACAGCCAATCAAGGTGCCATCAATCTTGCCTTAGACTACTAACACACTAGTAATTACCTACTCAAATTACTTTAAAAGTTTAACAAAAGCTTATCTACAGATAGTATTGTAGCGTGATATACTGCCATCTTAAAAATGGTAGTGTACTGGATGCTCCTGGTTAATCTTTTAGTTATTTCAGATTCCAATTTCTATAACTTATTCTCTATTTCTTCTGTGTTTTCCTGGTAAGCTGCCTTCAAAAAATTCAATACATAGTAGATTTGCAGAGAAGAGCCAGTAAAGAGCAAAGACCTCAGTATTTTTAGTAGAGAAAGGATTACAGAAAACAAGGATGGAAAAGAAATAGTACTTACTTTAAATTCACTTGAGAGGACATTTGGAGACAGTTCAACACAGAAGCTGAAGAAATAAATATATTTTAAATTATTTTAATATTAAAGTTTGTAGAACATAAATTTAGTGAAGACATGCAAATAATATTGTAGGAGTTCACCAATACAAAACTGCAAATACAGAGAGAACTAACCTATTAAAACTTAACAAGGTCTAATATGACTTACATTCCTTATTTTTTCACTGCATATTGACAGCAAAAAGTGCTCTACATCATTCTGTTGTACTGCCAATATCCTTACATAACTTCTAATAGAAAACTTATTTGGTAATTCAGCTCAGGCAGTAAGTCTGCTGACCTGCACTTTGCTTCTTCTACCGTAAAGGCTACAGCTATTGCTTTTCTTTCATTAATCTCACATTTTTCAGTAACAGAAGACTCTCACAGATAAATTTGGCTACCTCACATTAATACATCTAAATACTCAATACACAGGATGTTGCTTCTGGGAACAAAGAATTTCAAATACTAACCAAGAAAAGGTAGTTTTGCAAAGTAACTGATGAAATTCTACCACCGGAAGAAAAAAACCAAACAAAACCACAACCCCCTGCCCACCTCGAAAACCTCAAAACTGAAACCAAACCAAACAACAACACAAACTGACAAATAAACAAACAAAACCCCCAACAAAACCAACAAAAAAGCAAAACAAAGAAAGAATCCAACAGAAGTAGCTTGTAGGACCACCAGAGTCCAAATTTCTGAATATTGGAAACAAATATTCAGCAATTATTGACTTAGTATTTTAAAAGTAGACAGATCACTCCACAGATACTGAATATGTACTCTTGGATGTAGGAACAAAATCAGATTTTTATTCTCTCTATAGAAAGATTAACCCATTTAACATGTGTTCAAGTACATAAGCAGTTATGATTCCATATCCGGGCCCATTTCATTACTAGAACAATGCACGGAAGCAAAGTTTTCAAGTATGAGCAGGTAACATTTGCCTTCAGTGTAAGAACTTGTTTGAAAGATGGTCAAGATTTCAATTACCCGGGTATAGAAAGCCCACCTTTCTTAACATCTATTCTAAACTCTATGCTGCAGGAAAGTTTTCTAAACCTGCTCACTTGCTTACTGGATATTTCTATTTTTGTGTTCTTGATAAAATTTCTAATTCCATTTAACCTTTCACAACTGGTTTTTTGCCTAATAGGTGAAAGATGGTACAACCAATAGGGGAGTTTTGAAAACAGCATCAATGAAAAAGTTTAAGATTGTAGAACTATGCAAATAAATAAATAGTATCCAAACACTCTCTCTGTTTTCTGAGGTAAAGTAATACCACAGAGAAAGTAGATGGGAAAATATAATTAAAAATTGTATCAAAATACTCTTTGATTTCCTGTTAAAACTGGTAGAAATATCACATGGGGGATGTATCATTTTAAACATTACCTAATACCTCTCTGAGAGCAGCAGTGGGTAAATGTTAATAATCTATCAGATATGAATGCACAGAAACAATCATGATAAATAAAACCAAATAATTTTTACAACCAGAATTCCTCTTCTCACAGTCACTTCTGGTAAGTAAGGTTTCCATCTTTAGGGGAATTCAAAGATACTGACTTCTTGGAAGTCTTGCAGACTTTTGTGATGTTTATCCACAGGTGCTGATACAGCGGGTCCCTTCAAGAAAAAAAGAGAGCATATGATAATCTCCACATAGCTGATTTTGTGGATTAGGAGGAGTGTAATGAAATCTGTGGTGCCTCAGCACTTTTTGACATTGCACTAATGACTGAAAGGGAATAGAAAACAACACAGAATGAGTCACATACGTGTCCTGCATGGTGTTGGCCTACCTGTGATTGGTTTGCATGGGCATTGCACTCTCAGAGTTCCAAGTGCTCCATTGCACACTCAGTGTTCCAACGCATGGGCTACCAGCAGCTTCCTGGTGCACCCAGGCAAGACAGTAAGAGACAGTATAGTGGGTGCACAAGGATGGGCAAGTATTCCACATCATAGCTGGAAAACTGTTTTGTGTAATTACGGTGCACCAGTTGGTGGAGTTACAGTAGTAATTATTTGATGTATTTAAGATGAGTCTACCATAAAGCAAACATGACTGGCTACAGTGGTGAAATTTATTCAAACTATGTTAGGCTGGTGATTTCTTTTGTAGTTTGTATGAAAACTCAATGTTGTGTGCCATTTCTGTCCCTCTCCACTTTCCAGAAACAAGTCTTATCTTTCCCTATTCCAGAGCACAAATACATGTTTAAAATATTAATTCTTATGAAAAGCTTTGGCAAACAGGATGTAGCTACCCAAAGTTTTCTGTAAGTTCAAGCGTAATCTATCAAACCTAATTCAACTCCCAGAGCAGAAAAGGCGACGGATACATGCCTCTTGCAACACAGAAACATTCTCCTGTTTTATTCAGATTTAAACACCTGGAGTCATGTTTTATCATTGGTACCTAAATCCAAAGAGAGATACTTTGTTTCAGTTCTCACAAATAGAATTTCTGCTGACATAGTAGAGATGTATACAGGTTTTTGCAAGAAATGCAAATATTAGCATGAGAACTGAAACAGGAAAAATATCACAGAAGGGTTAAAATGGGAGCACTTTCCAGCTTTTGTGTTTCACTTGTGTAGCCATACTGCCCTCTAGCAGCCGAAAGAGAAAATACAAGGCTTCATCTCAAGGAAAAAAAAAAAAAAACCCAAAACCACGAAATCAGAAGGGGGGGTTTTTTTAAGCAGAGAAAGGACAGTTTGCAAATGTCGGGAAGAACATTTCTCCATGTTAAAACAAGGTACTTTAATGGAACGGACACTTCTCTTGGCTTTTATGCAGCAGAGCTCTGCAGAACTGGGAAGCTCTATAAAAATGAGGGTTTTTACCCTAAAGGCATTTCTGTGCTTTGGTAGATCTCAGCTACACCATACGTGCATTAGCAACATGCACATGATTTTAGCAAAAGGACATAGATTTTTACACGCATAGATCAACATACATTTTTCTGAAGTCTTTGCTTTCTCTTTGGATCAAACATTGTTATTGCACAAAATTTTGTGCAAGACAAAGAATAAATTATGACCTTTAAAACCTAAGAAACTTTTCTCATTTCCCTAGAGAGCAAATTATTGGTTAGAGAGAAGAGTTCATATGCCTTAGAGCTGGGAAATATCCTGTCTGGCTGCAGACCATCACAAAAACATTTTTGAGAAGCTAGTGTTTCTTTTCCTTTTGCATTTAAAAGACCACTACCTTTAAGAAACAGAAGTCATTCCTCAGCAACTGGGAAATGAACATTGGCACTGTTGAAGTTTTGGGGCCTGTGAACATTTCTGATTTCAAATAATCTTCACAGCTTGTCAGGAGGAACTGTAACACATTTACTTTTCTCCCCTTTCTTTGAAAATAAGTGTATACTGTAGATGACATAAAAATTTTAAAGAAAATTTTTACCCATCGAATTACTATCAAAAAATTCATGTGCACCTGCAGCACAAAAAAATAAAATAGTGTAAAAGAGTAAAAAGACTATTCTACCCTCTCTGTATCCAAGAGGTCAAAATGAAACAAACAGGTCTACTGCAGATGTTTTTCAGAAAAATGAATTTTGAAGAGTATATGTCTCACTTTATTCTTCCATTTGCTGATAGGGAAATACTAAAATCCAGTTCATCAGCTAGACCAGACAAATTTGCTAAACATGGTATTCCAGTCTTTGGCAGAGAGAGGTGAGAAACTGATTTAGTCTGTTCTGCTAACAAAGCAGGAAGGATCTTGAAATTCAAGAATTAAAACCGTAACATAAAAATTACTACAATATACCACTGGGTCAGATGAGATGATTTTCAAAGACATCAACTGGTCTCAGGTCTACAAGCTTACTGCAAGAAGAAGAAAAAAAAGTTAATCTTCACTCACACAGACCAAGAACAAAGTACAGTCATTCAGGTAAGCTTTAGCACTAACACATATAGAAGGATTTTACAAATAATTATCTACTAGGAAAAATAAATGGTATGGGTGGTATAGGTGGTATGTTCTTGAAATCATCCTCATCAGAGTTTCCATTAGATCTCAAGAGAATTCAAATAAAGACTGAAATCACCAAAATCTATTTTTGTTACAAGTATTTTTTATGTCCTCAGAGTTAAAACATGATTCAGAATGAAACATGCAGAGGCATACTTAAATAAAAATAATTATTTTATAAAACTACAGTATTTAGGTACCTGTGTAACAAGCACACTAGTGTGTTTATAAAGGTCTACATTGACCTCTTTACACTGAGTCCACAAAAACTAAGGGTTCATCATCCCCAAGGATAAGTTTACAGCTATATTGGCTCATTTGAGAAAGATGAAGCTTTTTTTCTTTAATCTTGATCAAGAACTTTTGCTTGGTCTGATTTAACAAGTTCATCTGAAAGCAACCAAGTGCTATGACATCAATACAGTAAGATACAGCTCCACTCAGAACAGTATGATGAAGAACAATAAAATTGTTTCAATTTTCACTTGTTTTTCCAGAAACCTCTCAAATTTCTGTTATTTGTTCCAGTTGCGCTAATCTTAATTTTTTAATTGTAATTTACTGTCCTAGTTGCAATAAAAGATAAGTAATGTGGGGTTAAATCTGACTATATCTTCATTAGTTGCAAGATAAAAAAAATCAATGTTGAATTAGAGTAAATGAGGTGTTTCGTTGAAGGTCTCTGCCCCTTTGTATTACTTCTGTGTATTTGTACAACTATAGTGTATGACTGGTCTTCAGAGAAGGAAAAATATAAATAGTACTGGCCATAAGTGTTGCTTCAAAGAGATATTCTTGGTAATTTACTGTTTTGCAGAGACTGTAATACAGTCTGAATTACTGGCTCCCATTACTTCAAATTTTTTGTAGTTCAACCAAATGTGGTTTTAAACAATATTGCCATTGAACTGCATGTCAGCTCACATCTTACTCAAGCCCTTTAGCATCCAAGTGGAAAATAAAATACCTTCTTCAATGTTTACCTTTTATTCCATGGAAATTTTGAAAAGCTGTCTTAAGGAAAACCAAGCCAGCAGGATGTTTGGTTTGTTGATTCAAACAAGGAAGGATGCTGCTCCAGGTGACAACAGGTTTCACTGAAAGCTATGTTAATAAGGATCTGACTGAACTGAAGTGACAAGCGTTGGCTAAGGTAGCAGCAAAAAGATGGAGAGCAGAGCTAGTCAAGGAAAACAGAGCAAGCCAACAAGAAATCAAATGAAGAAAACAATTTGATAATGACAAATCTGTACAGAATCCATTCAGACTGCAACTGGGACACAGTTTTCTTATGTTGAATAACATAAAACCACAGATTAGTTTTGACTGAAACAAACACTGGGGGTTGGTTTTAAAGTGAGAATAAACCAACTCATTCTGATCCAGGTGTTTTTCAACCATTCAGAATGTCACAAGGTAACAGCAGGGAATAGAATACACACCAGTAGGAAGTTTGCAGAAGGAAGGTGATAAAAAGAATTTTAAAAGGTTTCATCCCCTTACCAGGAGACCAGGGTGCAAAGTTTCAGTGAAGCGAATCTTGGACGGATGCATTACCAGGCTGAATTCGAAACAAACAGGCAAACTTGGAACACAAATTTTAAAATTATATGATACAGCAATTTCAGACGATTTGTAAGAAGCATCCACGTACAAAACACTTATAGTTGTCATTAGCTTGTGTTGAGTGACTGCATGAAAAGGCAGGTTTGAGCAGCAAAGCATGCCACACACTTCATGGAGCATGGACAGTGTTTTCCTGTGCTGTACCTGTTCCGTAAGACAACACACAAAAAATTTCCACCTCCTGGACTGTCAATTTGGCACCCTTCAAATGTACTAAATTAATTAAAAAAGAAAAGTAGGAAGGCTTGTACTTAATTCGGTGAATTAGAACAGCTCATTCGGAGCACTGGATAAAAAGGTTCTTAAAATATTTTATTTTGCCTGAAATTCAGTGTAAAAGGAAATCAATTTCCCAAATACAATTTCTTAAGGCAAAATTTAGAACTTAGTGTAACAAGCATGGCAGTCAATTGTGACATTTCAATGTGAAACTAGGCCTATACAAAAATTTAAGTGCATGTTTTTTGCAACAAGATATGCATACACATCAGGACAGAGGGGAAAACCAAACCAAATCAAACAAAAAGCTCAACCAAAAAAATCCCAAACCAGGATCCAGTTCTTAAAATCCCTTCGACTAATTGAAAAGCACAAACAAAAATTCTACAGCTGGAGCTCCTCTCTGGAATGCTATTACTTCTACTTTCCTCCATTCCTACTTTGGAATTGGAAAAAAAAAAAGACAGGGACATGACTTATCCAAGTTCTCCCCGTTCTCCCAGCAAAAGACAAAAATATGGACTAAAGAAAACACCCTGTTAACTGAAGTACTATCAGAGAATCATGGAATATTCTAACTTGGTAGGGACCCACAAGGATCATCAAGTCCAACTCTTAAGTGAGTGGTGGTACAGGCTCATGCCCATCTCTTTGATAAATAATACAGTGGTTTTATGATGAACTCAGCAATGAATTAATGAGGGGGAAAGAAAATATTAAATCAAAACACCCTACCCACTACCTTCAGAACAAAAATAAAACCCAAGACTTTAATACTTAATAAATGGGTTTTCTTTTGAAAACTGTCCAGCAAAATGCCACTAAATGGAAACAAAAACAAGTCTTTGTGAGAGGTCATTTACTGCAAAGGAGTGGGGAATGCCCCTTCCTAAGGAGGAGAGAAACTTCAGACCTCGCATAGCAGAATGACCCGTTAGAAAGAGCCAATGAAGATTTTCTGTGGAGTACACTAATATTTCACATATTTTTGAATGGTGAATACATGCTATAGTGTGAACTTAGGATTTTCCAAGTGTTACTTTTGAAATGAAAAAATGTAATCATAGAAACACGGGAATATAACATATGCATTAGTTGTGTACTGAAATTTTTAGAATATTATCTACTAAATATTCCAATTCTCCTCACATATTTTTCTAAATTATATTTCAGTACTGCACGTTTTTTTCGTGGGATCAAATTTTCTTCTAGAGTTGCACAGTGCAGAGATATAAAAAAAAATTCCTTATTGTTGGAGTATTATTCTCTTTACCATTTGACTCACATTACTTTAAATTCAGAACATCCAGAAGTTTTTATGCAGAGTGCACCATGAGTTAATGTAGATAAAACACGATTGAGATTGGTTTTATATATTCAGTATTATTTTAGTGTAAGTGATAGTGATTCAAGCTCCTTTTGTGAACATGGGGGTGGGGGTTGCCATTTGGAATGGTCTTTTCTTTTTTTTTTCTTTTTTTTTTTTTTTTTTTTTTTTTTTTTTTTTCATCATGAAGGACCATTTCCTTAGCTTTTTTGGTTATTTCTTTTTTTTTCTTTTTTCTTTTTTTTTTTTTTAAGACCATTCCATTTCTTTATTTTTTAACATCTTAAAGTCATAAGGACTTATATGCAAAGCAGTCATACACTTTATCATTAAAACCCATAGGTAAAATACGTACACAAATCCAACAAAAGGCTAGTACATAGTAAAGCCTAAGCATACTACTATGCAATATTATGAATACATAACTTTAGAGACTTCGGTTTAGTACTGTTATCTATTCATTTCTGAAAACATTCACAAAGATTTTAAATGCAAATTTTCATTCCGTATCTGGAATAGAACAAAAATTATCTATGTTATAACAACTTTTGGTCATTTGTGTTTGACCAATTCAGTAAATTACAAAGAACCCAAAGAATTCTGTAACTTTCTGTAGAACTATGTAATAAAAACATTGCATATGTTCCTAGTATGATGTCTTTAGCAATCATTTACTGAAATGTAACTCAAACATCAATCTCTCAAAATGTGTAACTGACCAGCTGCTTTTTAATCTATATCTGAATCCAACTTCATCACAAAACCCCTTTTAATACAAAGATGCAGAAGTACATTAGGTAATACTAATGCAACACAGGTGCAGTTCTAGCATTGTCATTGATCAGTTGAATCATCTTCTCCATGAACGAGATTCATTCTCCTCTTCCTCTTCATCATCATCTTGAAGCAGCGAGTCATCCACCAAAGATTCTTCCTGAAACTTCAAGAGAAAAATGTGATACTGTTACAGCAGAAAATATTAAACATCAAAAGGCAAAATACAAATCTCTGGTACTTGCACTTTAATAAAGAAAAAAATTTGGTTATGAATAGGTAAACATTAATGCTTTCAAAAAAGTACACTGGATGTATATGTCTTATATACACATATTACTAAACGGCAAATGAAACTCTTTTCTTTTCAACAGACTTCAAAATGACCATGACACGTGCACCTCATCCTTAAACAGCTCTTCTGATTCTTCAGCATATCATTCATGTCCAAACTGCTATGTTCTCATGAAACTTAATATGCTATACTGAAATCTAATGGTTTTTTGCATGTTCACGGTATCTATGTTTTCATCCAAGAGCTTAATCTACCAGTCCCACAGTATAGGAAAGGTTGAATCTAGGATTTTTTTTTTTAATTTGACAGCTTAATCAAGATTGAAATCAATATAAAAATTTAAACAGTTGAGGCAGGGAGACAGGTATTTAGAGAAACTCAGACAAACTATATTACCATATTTTCAATTCCTTTCCATAACAACATAGTAACTTGACACACTTCAAAGCCCTTGAATATAAGTTGCTTTAGTTTCTATCTACATATAGACACAGGGATGTATATAAACTATCCTATCTTGGAACTTTTTTGATGACCTCATCTAACACAGCAAACTCTGCTCTAGCTAAAGAAAGGACTAAAACACAAGGATATCTTTCCCTAGCAAAACTGCCCAGGTGTTAGAGAGCAGCTGTGTGGTCTTCCTTGCTTATTCTTCGTGTCTAAGGAATTGCAGATTTTTTGCTACAGTATTTCCAAATTCAGCAAGAGGTGTGAAGGTTGATTTGCAAAATTATGAAGTCTTCTGAGAGATAAGAGGCTCTAGGCTGAAGAAAGCCTGGACCTAAGCCTTCTCTCTTTCCTGTAGGCTCTTTAACAAGAGGGAGAAACTATCTTCATTACTCTTGCATACAGAAAGCACAGTTTCAGAAAGAGCTCTGCTGACACCTGACCCCGTTGGTCAATGTATGCCTGTGTAGTCTGACCCTGACTAAATCACAGAAGCCTTCTGAGGACTTAGATTCTTTCCTGGTATCCCCTGACGTTCAGTGAGCTAAAATACAACAGTGCTACAGTCAAAGAGGAGGAGTCCTGAGCAGTGCACAGTGCAGAACTCTACAAAACACAAGGCTGAGTGGCAGTAGAGATGATCAAAAAGCCAGGCTTCCATATAGGGGAACAACTATAGGGAGAGAATGTAACTGAGGGGAAGTATGACAGTATTCCTGTATATTAAGTATCTTAAAGAAAGTGAAGAGAGAACATGCAGGTGGCAGATCCAATAGAACAATACTTATTCTGGGTAGACATAGTTGAAAAGTAGCATTCCCTGTTATGGGACATTACAGATGTTATTCAGATTCCAAAGGAACCAGATAAATTAATACAATAAACATATATCAAGGCCTTTCAACTACAAAGATACCACATCTCTGACTCAAGAGGTCCCTGAACTGCAAACCCCTGATGATTAAAAGCTTATCTCTACTTACACATTTTACACTCTTCCTAGGGATCAGGTGTTGACTCAGAAGAGTCAACTCTTTTGTTAGGCACCCAGGTGTAGAGCATAAGGCATCTAGGAAGACCAGATGCTTTCATAATTAGCTGGCTACTCACCAGGGATTTTCTAAAGCACTCAAGTCCAAAAGACTTTCCTCTTATTTTCATAAATGGACTAGGAACCCTGTTTCATTATTAAGAATCTCACTCAGCTGAATTATACAGTTCCTTTTTTTTGGGTTTTTTTTTGAGACATCAAGGTACTCAGTTTCATTCAAGTCTTAAGCCTGCTACCCCTCTTTAGCATAGTACTCAGCTGAACTAACATGGTAGTATAGCTATGGAATAATGAAGAAAACCTTTTTCATGTATTTACAGTAGCTGCTATAAAACAAAGTTAAGTAAGTAGCAAGCAGACAAAACCAATGAGCAGCTAAGGGTTTTGAGCCAAGTTCTACTCCTAGGTATTTTCCATGTGAACAATTAGCTGAGGCAGTTAAAAGGCAGATCTCTCTGTAGTTCACCTACCAACAAATCTGGACTTTCCTTCCTTTACTCTGCTGAAACGTTTGCATATCCCTGCATGCCTTTCCTTCATAATACAAAAAGTCTCAGTGAAGTGGTTGCTCAAGGAGACCTCTCAAT
Organism: Mohoua ochrocephala; assembly: GCA_013398855.1. Taxonomy (NCBI): domain Eukaryota; kingdom Metazoa; phylum Chordata; class Aves; order Passeriformes; family Acanthizidae; genus Mohoua; species Mohoua ochrocephala. The sequence continues at coordinate 38,993 of VZTA01002797.1, forward strand.
AATGCAGACTCCTTGCATCAACACACTGCTGTTTATCTTCCCAGGCAATAACTCCCTGAAGGAGATGTGACAAAATACCTAAGGTGCTCTGAAGATTCCATAATGTAGTCTCTTGTTCACTCACAGCTCGTGACCATCTGACAACGCTTGAGGTTTGTGTACACGTGGAAAGTAGCACTCAGTAAATTGGAATGCACAAATGTCTAATATGAATCCACAGAGGTAGAGGTACCTGTCATCAACTGGTACACAAAAAAAATTCGCATTTTTGGAGACAGGAAGCCAACAGATGAAGTGGCTTTCTTCAGGAAAAAAACCAGAAAGTGAACACCACCGAGTGTAAAAAAAACTAACCAAATTTGGTTATATCAAAGCAAACTTGTGAAGCTGCTTTTATGGTAAATCTGCCAAAATGCCACAGGAAAAAGATACAGACAAAATACCGACATCGAGTAAGTCACGATGCACTTCCACTTCAGCTTTTCTACGCCAACTATGCGGATACAGTTAACTGACACTAAATAAATTAGGAAAAAGATTGCTTTATCCCCAGTTGGCATTTATTCTTCTGAATTCACCAACAGTGGTATTTTGCGTGTAATGAATTAAGATTGCATCGATACATATTGCCCTGCTATTCCTACATTAACCAATTAGGGGTATTTGGCCAAGGCTTTAGTATCTCTCACGGACCATGATGAAGACTAACACTCAACAAAGGTACTTTAGATGTCTCAATGAAGTCAGAAAATGCTCTGAATTATTCCTTCACCTCTACCCTCCAAGCCATATCTCTCTATAAAGGAAAATTAAGAGTCTGAAATATGATCCTCTTAAGAAATCAGTGCCAAAAGTAGATGGCACAAACCCATGTTTTGGGCAAAATCCTCAATCTCTCTCATCCAAGTTCAAACCCGTGCCTTCCATTTTCTAGGTATATCCTCTAGAGTTTTTTGTTGTGTAAAAAATGAAATATTTCTGTAAGGAAAAGTAAAGTATCTAAACTTTCAAAACCTTAAACCCCAAGAAATATAGAGAAATCTACTTTATGATACCAAAATATGAGCTAGATTAAAAAATACAAGTATGAATCCACAGATAAATTTTCTTTTTGAAAAAGCTGCATTATTTCATCTTAAAAAAGAAAAAATAAAATTAAAAATAAAGAAAAAAAAGCAAGCTTACTTCTTCTTCATCAGGTTCAGCTTCTTCTGTTTCAACAGCTGACATACTAGCAACAGGCTTGTTCCATGCCAACTTTAGCTCTTGTCCTTTGAAACGAGATCCATGAATTGCAGCCTAAAACGAGTTTAACCATCTTAGTTACATGTGACTTTACAAAAGAAGGTCTAAGTTGTAATATGTTCATACTTAAGTACTGTTAACAGGTTAAACGAAACAACTTCATTCACTGCACATGGAATTCATACATCCTTTGAGGAAAATGATGAAAATACATTTAGAAGAAAATAAGCCTGGAAAACCATAAATCATTTGGCGATGTGGGTAACATACTGAACCAACACCTTCCTGTTTATTAGTATTATTTTGCTGGGTTCCTCACCTTTCAAAGACAGACACAAAACTGTTAATGCATAACTTACTGGAAAAAGGAAGACATCCCACAAATTATTTAATACATTTTAAAAAACCCAACAAGCAAAAAACTAAAAAAAAAAAGCCCCTTTGTGGTTACACTTTAATCTACTGGAAAACGTTCCACTTCCTGTAAAGCTGTTGTAATTGAAATGTAAAAATTTTTAACTTATGGGATATTCATGTCTTTCTAAGTACCAGGTGCATTAAGTGGATGCTTTGGAAATAGTATGTTCAAATTAAAGTAACATGAATGAGCATAAATCAGCGTTAGCAACATTCCGAAATAACCGTCATGGTCACAAAAGATTTATAGTACAATCTGAAAGTACAGCATAATGTGAAATGTAGAAACAATTACATGTTCAATGACATCTGAACATGAATTGTGTGATATTAAAGTCCCCAGGTATAAATTTTAAATCTGTACATATAAATTTATGATAAATTTAAAAGATTCTATGCTTATTAAAATGCAGCTCAGGAGCTTTTTGTCCATGGTCGCATCACAATGTCACACAACTAGAATTTTTAAAAGTACTTATATGTGACATTTAGGTCCAGAAATAACTTGTAATCTTTGGAAGAAATTACTACTACATAAAAATGCAACATATTGCAACAGGGAAGCTTTCTCTTCCTTCCAGGCTCGAACACATATGATCATAAAGCCTAGGCCTATTTTCAGTTAAGAAGCTAAAATATTAGCTGCATTTACTTCACAATTTGTCTCAGCAGAGGTTTTTAATGATTACCTTCCACAACTTCTCAAATTGCCAGCCTTAAAGTCTGCTTTAGTTGTAAACAGACATTCCAATGGAAATATATTTAATATATAAGAATATCTTAAAGAAAATATGGGTTTTTCTAGATTTGATGGAACCCCATTTTCATAAAATTTTCACTTAAAAATGAAGGTGAAATTATACACAAAGTTATTTGACAATTAAAAGTTTTAATGCTCACTAGAATGTGGACATCTCAAACACTGATCATAAATCCTGATCCATCTAAAGTATCCCCCACTTTCTGAAGCATATTCAGAACTTCACCTTGAAAACTCCACCTATTGTACTTGAGAGTGATTGAGGAAAAACATTCTGCTTCTTAAATGCACTGAAATGCATTCACAAAAAAAGTTTTTAAAAAAAAAAGAGACATACGTAATGCTGACTTCAACCTTACCACCAAACATATGTTCTTCCTCCCCCTGTCCACCTCTTTATTCTGTATTACCTTCCTTTTCAGGTGCTTCTTCTTCTTGTCTCTATGCTTCTATATTTGGTTCAAAATACTAGCATTCTCTGCTTTTTAGATATAGAAATTTAGCAAGAGCAGAGAAGATGTTCCATGCCAATTTTTAGGCAAAACATGTTCTAATACGTATTTTGCTGATAAACAAGCATCTTTAGCCAGACACTGAATAGATCCTTGCCATGAATCATACTCCATCTGGGAGAAGTAAAGACTTTATTTGGACAGTCCATAAAAGCAGATTATTGTTCTAGGTAACCTATTTTTCTTTTCAAGGGAGCAGAAGTTTCTCTCTATACTTAAGAGCATTTCTTATGTAAATTACAATGTCAAAGAATACGAAGCTGCATAAAGAAGTACCCAGTACCAGGAAGCACCAAAACTAAAATCCCAACTTTAATTCAATTCATTTGTGAATACACTAATTACAACAGCTTTTATCCCCAAACAGAACTTTTGTTTACTGTTGAACTGTGTTCCTTCAATGCAGCTGTACAACACTGTTTTTCCCTAGCAGTCAGTATACACCACGTACCATTAATTGAACCTCCTTTTTTACAGAATAAATACCATCTCTGTACAGTTAGTGCTCATCATTGCTATAGCTAAGAGTTTCACAAACAAAACAGAATTCAGTGCTTTTGTAAAACATCTTTGGCACGTGGATCTCAAAATATCTAACCGTAAATAATACTTTAAGTGTTCAAAACTATTGTCCCCAGTGGCTTAATTTGCACTCTAAATAGCAGTTATTTCCTTCAATCAGGTCACTGGTGTCTCAAGATGAACGAGAGAATAGCCTGGCCAGGTATGAAAACTGTGTTCAGGTAAACTCCACAAGATAAAATTTGTGCAAAACATAAACATAAAATGAAATCTTTCCATACAACCATACTGTAAATATGAATCCGTTCTTTCTGGAGTCCCTACTATTTTCAAGAATACTCTCGACCAACAGTGACGCAAGGATTTTAGAGAAAACAAAATAATTTGCAGAACAACTATATTCATTGTTTTGTACAGGATCACATAATGCCTACACCATGGACCAAGTAAGGCAGGAATCCTACTGAGCCAAATGTATCAAGTCCTAATGATCCATATGCAATGATACTGAATTCTAACGTAAGTCAACTCTGGATTTTGGTTTCTAAAAGTTACTTCTGCAATTCTATACTTCTATACCTTCATAAATTTCTAAAAAAATATGCTAGAAAGGGGGAAAAAAAGAATCAGATCAAATCTCATTTACACTACCACGTGTTTTCAGACAATGATAAACCAAATTGATCCCAAAGTAAATATATAGGTTCACTCTGCAGGATGTCAGTGAAATTTCAGGAAGACTATGAGGGTACCAAGTCTTCAGGTGAGAAAACCTGGCAATTAAATAAAGACAAACCAAGACATCTAACTATCAATTCCTAGGTGTTTCTCTTAATTTCGCTTGTACATCGTACATCCTACACTTCACTTTGCTCTAAACTTCTTAAATTCCTAAGTATTTCAGTACTATACAGTTCTGACATTTTTGTTTAATTTAAACTTTTGTGTCAATAGTTTTAGAATAACTAGCACTATTACATTTAATCAAATATAGAAGTGTAACATAACCAGAAAGTAGTTCAATGCTGCAGTGTACTTTCAAGAAAGACTATACTCACAGCTTCAGCTTCTGCTCTTGTTTTAAAAGTAATCACCGCGTGGAGAGAAGAGTCATCTATCTGGCAATCTTCAATTTCACCATATTGCTTTTGATAAATAAATTTTAAAAAAAGTTTAGTAAAATAGTTCTTTACCTCTAAAAATGCAGTCCTAAATCAAATGCCCCTCCCCAAAAAAGTAGAAAATTAGAACGGTGTATATTTCAGTCTTAATGCCAGAGTACTTGTCTTAGCCAAGAATACAGTCACTTGTACTTGCATTTCTAAAACACCAAAGTGCTTTCGTCTCTGGATTTCCCAGTTCCTACAGGTATGAGGTAAAACTATGATAGAAAGAGGTTGTTCTGCTTCAGTATTTCTTTTGATTAGAAAGAAGGGATCCTGAGGTGATTCCATTAGCCTATTATGAAACTCTTCCACAAAAATATTTCTTAAGAGTCAGGGACTGTAGAAAAAGTTTCAAAACTTAACTGTATTTCAGCAGCTTAATAACATGACCCATCTCTTCCACTAATGGCCACTATGGTACTGCTACCTTTGATGCTGCCATCACTGTAAGCTGAAAAGACCAACAAAAACCCACATCTGTGCAAGTGGACTGCACTGCTGATGTGCACACAGTTGTGGTATCATATCACAGAAACAGAAACACAGCTCAGAATATTTCCAGTGGAATTTGGAGCAAGTTTAAAACACCAAACTTGCAACCTGCAAAATTAAATAGTTTTTTTCTCAGTGTTATCCTACTAACACTGTGAATGGGATTTTATTTGCTCATGTTTTTAATGAACATTTTGGATTGTTAAAAATAGTTAAGTTTTCTATAAAAAGAGAGACAGGTCCTTGTTGGATTTTTTTTTTTCCAATCTTCTTGCATGACTGCCTGACAGGAAATATTAAGTACACTGACTGGAGCAGAATTTAGTAGGCTAACTGGCTCCTGGACTTCTCCCTTCAGAGAAGACCACTGCAATTAAATGTTGGGGATAAAACACCAAACAAACAAGAGGGAAAGTGGCACAGATGGAGAGTCACATTATATTCTCAGTATTTATTCCATAAAATAAACAAACTTGCTTTTATTATACTTTTTTAAAATGGAGGATAAGGGCTTTTATAAATTTATGTTGATTTTTCACTATTATATTTCCAAAGAAAAATTTGCTAAAAATTATGTTTCCCACTTTATCATTTTTTAGACTGAAAACAGAAAAGAAAAAAAGTAGAAAAAGCTCTGACTTCTTAAGCTTAAGTATATGAATAGACAGAAATGTCTGGATGTCTTTTCAAGATCTACATACAATTGCACAATTTTCACTCTGACTCTTAAATTCAGAAAGTTGGGCAAAAGCACTGAAAATGTTCAAAGAAAATTTTCATTAAGCACTTGTTAAGATACTTCAACAAAGATAAACACGCTTCAGGTACTGAAAATTTGGCAACAAATCAATTTTTGTTCTCACCATATCTTCGATTATTTCATCTTTTGTACCTAAAAATTTGTAAAAAATTTACATATATCCTAAGCAAATAAATATTACAAGCCGTTTTTCTTTCTTTTTAAGAAAAAAACCCAGCCTTGTAAATGGTATGCGATTGCAGGGATAACTAGTTGAAGCAATAGTGCAACTTTCCTGTTTTACCTTTTCCTAATGCATCCTCTGCATATTATGCTAAAGACTCCTTCCTACAGCATATTATAATATTTCCAGATGAACTGAATCAAGAGAAAACAAGTCATTGAATAGAAGAACGTTACCCAAAGGGAAAAAAAAAGCGAAACCGTGACATACCGCAAAATGAGGCAGAAGATCTTCTCTGTCGCTTTCGGTAAATGCGGAGATTTCCAGCGCCCTGGGTCGGTGATCCACCACTGCGTGCACAGGAACTCCTCTGCCTCGACCCCGGCCTCGGATTCCTCTGCCTCTGCTACGCGACGCACCCCGACCTCTCGCGTGAACCCCTCTACCGCGAACTGAAGAAAGAATCCCTCGCTTGGCAGCCTAAGATGTTTATACACAACATATTGGCATTAAAATTCACACTCTACATATCTAGACAGAATTAACAAACACATATTCTGATGTTTTCTAAAAATACATCCCCAAGAAAGCCCCAGAAGGAGCAGCTTGCAGGTCTTAAAGTAACAGAAGGTGAACATTTAAATAACACTCTAATAATAAAATAACTAACTAAAAGTTAATTATTACCAGATCAATAATAGGATGGAAATAGGAAACAGGAACCAGGTATCAAAAGAGCCCTTATCTGTGAAGATTAACTCCTCATAGGAAAAAGAAACTGCAGTACAATTGAAATTTCATTATCAGAATTTCTTGACATGGTGTCTAACTACTTAATTTTTCTCTTTACTTTGTTTATCAATTTGTCTCAGAAGTTCAGGCAAGACTTTTATTCTGACCAGAATTAATGCAGCTTAAGAGCTTTTGGCCACAGAATTGTGAGATGTGATACAAAGGCTTCTAAGGGGCACCTCCAAAGACAAAATATTCACTCAACGCTTGGCTCTAGATACTCAATAATATCCATTCCCACAGTACCTGTGTATCCCTTCTAAAGAAGTGGCATACACTCTTCAAGAACAATCAAAAGGCCAATGACAGTGACAGTCATTTAAAAAATAATTTGCAAAAGTTACTCTAGGCTTCAAAAGCCCACTTACAGGTATTTAATTCCAACATTTATAACAGGAAAAAAATCTGCCATACAAATCAAATATTAAATGAAATCATCACATTTTTAATAAATCCTACAGTGTGTACAACTCAAACAGTGATGGCACTACTTTAACGCGTGTCAGTGACACCACTCATGAGGAGCTCTATCTCGTATGGCTTTATACATTAAATTCTTCAGATAATTTTACATTAGTATCTAGTTTGCTTTTTATTTTTTTATAAGCAGAATCCTGAGGGGCTTGGGTTTTTTTTAGTTTTGTTCTCTACTGGGGTTTTTTTAAACATTTTAAAATGTTTAAATGAATAATTTGGGGCATGCTGACTCAACAAACAAGCTGTAAACTATTTGGTTTTCTTTCAGTAAAGTCAGGGTCACCTGAAACAGAAAAACAGGTTATGAGTCAAAGAAACAACACATAAAATATTGTGGGAGTCAAAGTCACAAACACAATGTGTGAATAAACCGTTTTTTTAAGAATTTTTAAGAATACTGAAGAATCAAACAAACATCAAGGGGAAAAAACCCCATATCCCTCTTGTCATTTGTACAAGGGATACATTTCATGCTGTTCCTGAAACATTTAAGTGTGCATCACCAATGACCCTGTTTTTCTCCATCTACTTCTGCTGGTATTTGCTAAAGGCATCAGAAAATTCATTTAAATATTACTGTCCTGAAAGAGCTCTTTTTTTCTCAGCTCAAAATACAAATGGACTGAATGAGGACTGGTGCACTCAACTATGATGTAACTATTTCTTGAATGTGCACCTACATTTCCATTCCTATTTTACATGCCATTCAATTCACATATTTTCTGAAATGTAGAATTTACAAACCAGCTTTCAGTACACTTATAAAAGTATTACTCACCATCAGAAAATATATTGTTAACATAAGCTTTTGTGTCATCTCTATTCAATTGGCTTGGTTTATTAGCAAAACTATTTTCACAATTACCAAAGCTACATAACAACTTAAAGTAAGGTTTTAATGCAACTTTGCCACACGTATGTGCACTGTATTCATATGCAGTTATACACAAGACATGACCAAACTTCATTAAGACAAGAGCGATTTAAGCGAAACAGCAGCCCTGCTTAACAGTAAAAAGAGATAAGATTATCAGGTGGTTTAAGAAGATATTACACAATCATATAGGCAAGAAAGCGCAATATAACACAGAATAACACCCCACAGTATTCATAATTTCTCAAAATTACACATATGTATGAAGAATTTTGTATGGCCATCTCAATTTCTTTTTTAAAAGCAAGTACTTGAATAAAAAATTGTGTTTCTATACATTGAATACTTCTTGAAACACTGTATTTGCTTTTGTTAAGTTATCCTCTTGAAACCAACGCTGTAGTAATATTACTTTTAGCACCTCAGGCTTTTTGATTAATCTCATTAAGAGGATGCTAACACCTAAGAATAAAAGATCAGGCAGTGTTTTTTAACTCCTCTGTGTCAAACACAGAACGACCTTCAGGCAACAATTTAAAAACACTTCATGCTCTCAAGAAAGCATTACTACCACTTATCTATAAAATATCGTGTCATCTAAATAGTTACAGAATTTAAACAGATTAGCAATCACAATTAAAGACAACACTATTTCTGAATTCCACTGAAGTAGTGAAAGTGGTTTATTAAATTATTGTTAAATGTCTCCATCTACATGCAACTTAATACTGTACTCTGGATAAAAACAGTTCATAATACAATACACAAGCGAATAAACATAAAGGAAAATATTTGATTAAAAGTTAATTGCTACAAAAGAAGAGACAAACATACTTCCAGCTGTAGTTCTGTATATTTTCGTCTTAATTCAGTAACTTCCTCCCCAGCTTGCATCTTCTTGTATAAATCCAGTTCAGTATCTAGTAGCTCTTTCTGCATCTAAGAAATTGTTATGATCAATTATTAAGTTCCACAGTTCACATTCTCTACTAAGGAAACAATTGTTCAATAAAAAAGCTGCAACTTTCAGGTATACTGCTTGTTACACTGGGTTTCCACCTTCAAAAACAAACCAAGCACAAGCTAATTTTTTCTAAACATACATACAATAGAAAATCAAGATTATATGGTCATGATGACGAGATAAAAGGAATTATAAAGAAAAAAAAAAGCAGTACAACTATGAATGAATACAAAATCTACAATCAGTACTGAGAAAAAGCGCCTAAATTTATTACATCATAATGCGAAAGCACAAAGAGTAGTTCTGTTCAGACCACAGCAGAAAAAACACAGGAAGTAACAAGACCTTTGCTAACAAAAGACTGGTCGCTGATGCACCCGAAGTTACTGTCCAGGATACAGTGTCTTAAAAAAGTTATTAAAGTTCCGAAAACATATATGAAACTGGGTATCTCTGAACCCCAATTAAGACATGTTCACTGCAACCACTGAGGTGCAGAGAAAGATTTATGTGACCATGAAAATTTAATTCGAAGTTCTGGTCCAAAGTGAAACCTCTGTTTACTTCTTTTTCATGGAAGAAGCAGCACCCAAACATTTCAGTGGCATCACAAATGAAGGCTAAAGCTACGGAGGACTGTGAAACTGTTTACATTTACACCCACTGATTCAAAACAACAGCATGGAATGCTTGCAAAGGCTGGATGTCAAGACATGGAGGTTTCGCACTTGTGACAGTTGGGAGCCAAGTATCACCACTGATAAAGAAAGGTGGTTTTGTTTCTTTGTTTTTTCCTGGAAGCTTTAAAAGAAAAAAAGCTGGATTATTCAACTGGCAACTTCAACCTCAAGTCCATTCAGCCCCATTTTCTGATTATCTACAGCAACCACAGGAAAAAACCCATTATCTCTTGTATAATGGTTTTCCAAATTTTCAAAATTGGAACTAGCGCTTCTCTCAAATCCCACTGTGTTGCAATACATCAATGACATGACAAAAGAAGCGCTTCTGAAGTTAGCACTCACAGAGCAGCCAGTGACACTGGTGTAATAAAGACTTTTGAGGTTTATTATTAGTGGTCTTAATGAAGACTTCTCTGTTACAGAGCTCTGCAAAGTCTGAAGAAGGAAATGTCTGAAGAAGGACACACACTGAGAGGCGGCAAAGTTTCCTCGCTTAAGGGGGAAGAGCCTTTTGTAATGTGATGAACTGGAAGAAGCAAAAATAGGTAAAGATAATAGGCACAGTCACATGGGCCTCATCTCCCATGTCTTCAGAGTCTTCTTCAGAGCTGTCCAGGTTTTAAACACTTAAAAAATGCAAGAGAACCAAGATCAAAGTCTTTCAGAAAACTGTCAAAGCTGTAAATTTTAACCAAAGATTCTGTAAAATCCTCACTTTCACAAAGTCAGATGGGGCTGATTGGTTTTGCTATTTCAAATGTTTACAAAACTGCACACAGATAATGGATACTTGGTCTACTATGAAGTGGGCTTACTTAAAATGTTTCTCTGTTTTCCATACTACAAAGGAAATGGAAAAGCAGCTCAAAAACTTCATTAAAACTTCAAAATTAGTATATTATCTCACTATTTCTTAGTAAAAACAACTACCACATAAGGAAGTGGGGGACCAGGTTACCAAGCGAAGGGTGATGTGGGCAGAAGAGATCTCTAGATTAACAAAACTGGGTTGAAGAAGAACCATCTCAAACATAAATGTACCCATCCATACAAATGAGGGAGGGCCTACACAACATCATCACAGGGGCAAGATCTCCTTTCTTTTCTGGGAAATCAGTGCCTCTCTAAAGAGCCTATACACTAATACACAAAACTTGTGAAACGAAGAGAAGGCGCTGGATGTCTGCGTGCAGTTACAGGGCTACAATCTCCCTACAGAAACATCATAGAAAAACAGACACGAGTGGAGTGGTACGGTGGGCAGACAGTGTCTCTTAAAGAAGGACAAGCCAGGCTGGCAAGGAGTAGGAGCTGCTCTTCATTAGAGAAGTATGAACACACAGAGCTCTGCTTGGGGACAGATGATGAGTCAGCTGAAAGTTTATGAGTCAGGACTGATGGCAGACCTATGCCGGTGATATTGCACACCGGTGTGTACTACACACTACCTAGCCGTGTAAAAGTAGATGAGGCCTTCTTCAGACAGCTGGAACCATGGGTCTAGGTATCTGCTGGAAAGGCAGCATGATTTTCAAGAACTGCATCCTCCAAGTTCCAGAGCACGCAGGAAATAAAGTTGGCAGGATGCCTGCCTGGATGAACAAGATGATTCTAACAAAACTTATATCCAAAACCAAGGCGTACAAGAGGTGGAGCACAAAAGGAACACAGTGAAATTGTCTGAGCACGCAGGTACTGGTTTGGAAAGCTGAAGACCACCGAGAGTTGAATCTGGCAAGGGGGGTGAGAAACAAGAAGGGCTTCAACACATCAATCAGCAGCAAGAGGAACACAATGCTGGGGAAAATGTGGTCTGACCGCTGAACATTAAAGAGGACCTGGCAACAAAGGACACGAGAACAGCGGAGGTAATCAATACCTCCTGCTCCTCAGCCTTTACTGGAAAGACTTGCCTTCAACAGTCTCATATACTGAGACTGGAAAAACCTGAAGCAAGAATCAGAATCATCAAGGTTGGAAGAGACCTTTAAGATCAAGTCCAGTCTTCAACCCAGCACTACCACTACAACCCCTAAATCCTATCACCCAGAACCTGATCCAGACACCTTAAGCCCCTTAAGCACCACGAGGATGGTGACTCCACCACCTCTCTCAGCAACCCATTGCATTGTCTGACCACCCTAACAATCTATGCCCATTTTCAGGATAAATACATGCTGCTCCAACTTTTTCCTGACAAACTATGTAAGAAGCTATAGTTGAGTACATAGAAGTAATTTCAGTATTTCTTTCTGGTATTTCTTTTCAAGGCTGTGATCTGTTTAAGAACAAATATTTCTATGAAAAGCAAAATACTGCATTTTAAAAAGGTAATATAATTGCATCTTTACACAGCTGGTAAACTGGTAACAGCCATGCATCAACAAGAATGATAGCAGAGGAAAAGACTCTTCTCAAAGGAAAACCCAAATATGGGCACCTAGATCAAAGGAAAGCTGACCAGTATAATCTTCAATCTTAAAAGGTTAATATATAGACAAATTAAAGTGATATAAAAAGTCCCGGGAAATTATGTACCAGTACAGTTTGTTTTGTGCATTAAAGCTGACCAGAAGATATTTGTGCTGCCTAACCACGATTTCTTTTGCATAAGAAATACTATTTTCATAGTTTCTGTAAAAATGTAAGAAAGTAATGGACTATACACAAAGCATTGGACAAAGTAAAAGAAAGAATCATAAAACTTTTGGTTTTTTTGATCTTGCAGATGATGCAGTATCTGTGTAACAGCAGATACAGCTTTTAGACAACAGCATGGTTTTAAAATTAACTATGTTCCTTTGAAAAGAAGGCAAAACGAATCTCACTTCAAAGAGGACTTAAAAAATTAAACCAGTTAGGGTTTTGAATACTGCCGATGGGACTACATATTTTTATTCTTCTGAAACAAACATGTGAATTCATCTATTAAAAAGCTGATCAAAACTTGAGTACCTGAGTTTTAGTTTTCATGCTTTTTAAAGGAGTCCCTCCTCCTGGTGATACACCTTTCAATTCATCCTTTAACTTGGTAATGCTATTAGTCAAAATTTCCAGTGTTTTCATGATTTCTGCTTTGTCTTCTGACTTCATGGCTTTATTCTTCTCCAGCTTTGAAATCAGCATCTGTCCAATTCAGGAAAAAAAAAGTCTTTTTACTCAGCAACTACTACTACAGAGCTGTTTTCCAGTGGTTATTATAACTAATGGAAAAAACAAATACTGCATTTCTTTTGCTGCAACCTACAAATCGACACATAGGACTTTTACAGATTGTATTAAATTAAAATCTTTGTCTGAATCTCTAATTTGTTTCCTAATGAACATCTGATATTTCCAATTCATTTGCACACATTTGCTCAGCACACTTGAATTATTTCAAAATTTAATTCAACTTAAATGACATTCTGGCTTTTTTCCTCTTCCTAAGCCTAAGTGCAGTCATGCATAATTTTCTACGTCATTCTCACCTGCCCTTGTCAAACAGAACTTAGGCTTTCCCTTCTCTCAAACATATACATGTTGCTCCCAAATTAGGCAATATTAATTAAAATTGGACATAAATTGCGTAAGCTTGTAGGGTTTTTTTAAGTGAACTAACAGGACAAGTTAGATTAAAACTATAAACTTAAAATAATATGATAATGTCATTCTAAGAGAATACTTCTTTTATAGGCCCTTTTTTTGGTTCATTCTTACAAATTCTGAAATATTTTACACTGAACTGAGATTTTGTAACGGAATTGGTGACTGTCTTAATGCTAATATTTTACCTTCTGTGTTTCAATGTGCTTCTCCAAGATTTCTTGCTTCTTTTTCCTCACATCTTGTTGAAGTCGTAATGCTTCCTAGAAGCATAAAAAGATTACAGAAAGTTTCTAGACTTTGAAACATAATGCCAGAATAGTATACTATACCTGGCAACTACACAGTAATAACTTACAATAACAAGGAAATAATTAGTAACAGGAAATGCAAGGCACTAATATTTCCAACTATGTTTAGGAAAACAATGCATCACAAAATTAAAGAAAGATCCACGTATCTTTTTTAGTTAGATCTGTGTTGGGAAGACTTTATTACTGCTCACATACAAAGTAACACCTTACACAACTCCACTGAAAGCTGAAAGGCAACATATTACACTACCTCAAGAGGTAGAGCATGCAAGTGTTTAAATGTGCAAGCACAATTATCTTGAAAGCAACTGTAAATCACGTCCGTCAATTAAAACACAGTCTCCATAACTGTTACAAGTAAAAAGAAAACATTCTATTTTCTAAACTTGAAGTGTCACCCAAAGAAAAGCACCTCTTTTGTGTCTGAGCGCTCTAACTGGGAAGTGAGGAGTACAGCTACTCCATCTGCCAACAACAGAACCTTGACAGGCAATGGGCAAATCGAAATGAACTGAAACTGATCAATAAGTGACATTATTGCACTCGGAACAAGACGCAGGAGGAGAAGCCACCCCTGCTGTGCTCAGCGCCTACTAATGGTGCTTGTGAGAAAGCAGTTGCTTCTTTTTCTCAAATACAGAATACAGAAGTCTTAGACCGCAGAAAACCCTTAAGAGCTTTGATATCAACATATTTAATGGAATAGTAGAGGAGAGGAAGAAGATGATCAACTGGGATCAGACTGCAAGTGGAATATCTTATACAAAGACTGTAAATGCACAACAGCCATAGAAAAAGAAATAGTAGTCAAGTTTCTGTATGTCTTCCCAAATAGTGACAAATTCTGCTGCATGAAATGTTAGTTTTTCAATACAGTGTGCAATCACTTTTCTGAAGGGAAAGGAAGGTAAGATAAGGGGGTGAATGCAAAAAAAAGCTAGGGAGACAGGGGGAAAAGAAGGGAGTGAGTTCCACAAAATCACGTTTTTCCACAAGTACTAGTATATTGTAACAGAAATCTCTGAAGGCAGGAAGGAGCACAAGATCACATGAAAAAAGAGCCAATCACTTAGGCACATCTTCAGCGTCTTCTCTCAAGAAAACCCCTACAGCTGTTAAGATGAGTCAACAATTTTATTACAAGTGTTTTGCCATTTTCCAGGCATTTCGCATCTTAACTTGAAAGGGAAAGGCTCTAATTCTAAAAAACATGTGTTAGGGGACAAATATGAAAAGGAATTCCAAAATTAGAACTGCTTTCTTTAAAGTCTGGACCAATGGCAAAACTCACATGCGGCTACAAACTGCTAGTTCGAATCACATTAAATTACAGCAGTTTGCCAGTATTTGACCAAAATCTTTGTTTACCAATTATACTGATTTCAACACTTATGTTTGGACCTAACTTAGTATTGTATTCGTAATTTGTGGTTCAAAAACAGTAAGACGAACAACGTCCTGTGATTTAGTTTTTCTAAATGATAAGAATAAACCTGAAAAAGGAGCTTTGCTGGGCTCTCTTGAAAATTCTAAGCAAGCTAAAATATAACTGAGTGACCTATTAAGGCCAAATACGTTTTTGTTGCGTCTCCTTTCTAACATACATAGAAAAGAGAAAAGCCTAGCACTGTGCAAAAATAAAAACTGGTTCAGAAGAACTATAGCTTGAAACAACAAAATGCAGAGTCATAAAATTCTCAGTTCTCTCAAAGAAACAATTTTGGTCACAAGTACAAAATATACTGAGAATAAAGGCCAGTTCCAGAAAGGTTTAAGAGAGAAGAACAGTGACTATGCTATACTTCCTTTCACTCACAGTAGACAATTCATACCTCAACGTGTAGATTCTGATTCCAGGAAAAAGTGTTTCACATTTTGAATTTCTACAGTTTTAAACCTGCTTACACTGCCTGAACATACACTGAAAAATAACAAAACAATGCTGAATTTTCTTGTAATATGTGGGGAAAAAAAAGCATAAGTGAATTTAATCTTGCAACAAGTTTCATCTACGTTCTTCAGATGAGTATACATAGTGCTCTATCGCTAGGTCACAAGTTCCCAACCTAGGTCCATTTTATAAAGAAGCATATTTAATTTACCTGTTTTTTCTTCTGTGCTTCATTAGAGTCTAGCACGGAAGTGGAAACAACAGGCAAAGATTTCTGTGCTGCCTTCAAAGCAGCAGGGTTGTACACAGTTTTTGTCAAGCCAGTAGAAGTAGATAAAACCTATAGGAGGAAATCATTTTATTTTTTTGCCAGTGAATTTCAATCTTTTAAAAAACCCGCATGAGTGCGTAAAAATATATAAGCATCTTTTTCTTTTGTCTCCTTTGATGATATGGAATACAAAAATTTGGTGTAGCAATTATATTTGGAGTTGTTGAAGTTAAACAATTTCTGAAGAGGCAGCACCACATCAGATATGTAAGCTATAAACATCAGCTTATAAATCCTCTCCACTGAGATTTCGTATGTACTTCCAAGTTTCAAAGACATAAATATTTACGTATTTGAGCATAACTAAGGAAACAGAAGATTGAGATTTTTGCAAGAATAACAGTTGTTTTTCTTTTGTGTTTTGAAGTCTCAAATACAGTATTTCATGGCTGCATGAATTTTCCGAGCGAAAGTTCAACATAATTTTAAAGACTAAAGTCCAAAGTAGAGACAACAGTTTCTTTTCATGTGCAGTTGGTGCAAAGTAGAGCTTGCACAATCAGCAAGAAGTAACTCCAGCACAAGGATGTGCTTCAACATCACACAGCAAAGGAAGAGACTCCTATATCTCTTTGCTCTCTTTCCTACATTTGTAACGAGGTATGAAATTTCTCCATGACTTACTGAGAACGCAGATGACAGCTTTACCATCTCTCTAAAACATACTATGCGCATCTCCACAATACTGAAGACTTGAACTATTTTGTTTTCTTAGTATGTTCCTTAAAGAATATTTTGGGCATGCTAGTATTGAAAAATCCACAGCTAAGTCCTAGAGATAATATAGGCATGATCTTGTCCACCTTGTTAACAAACAGCAGAAATTATGCAATTGGTATGATTTCCAGGAGTTTAAAAATACTTTCTATGTACGTGAAAAAATTAAAAGATGCATGCAGATTCTATTGGTCACCATGCACTCCATAAAATCGACACAATGCCCACCAACAGGAGGAAAAAAAAAAAGAGACAGACAAGAAACAGAAAGACAGAAAAGACCAAGAGATTAGAAGAATTTATAACAGGAACGATTCATATAAACCCTTTGCACTTCACTATGATATTTACACTATTTCTCCCCACAGTAAAGTGTTTTCAAGAGTAGGCAGTGCATAGAAAACAACAGCAAAAAACAAGTCAACGCACATTACAGGGTACTATAAAAGGTGGTACAAAATGCTCTAAGCAGGCCATTACAAAGATGAAGGATTTTTTTCTAAATTTATTAAAGAACATTAAAGTATGCATATCCCAATCATACAGTTTTTACTACAAAGTAGCTTTAGGACAGACTACAAGACAAACAAACAGAGGATCAAGCAAAGACAAAAATATTGACACATTCCTTTTGCCCTGAACTGTCTTCAGGGCAGAGTGAACCACACCTCCTCATCTCTTTTATGTAGGAGATGCAAGGAGAGACGCCACAGCACCAACACAGACAAGTCAAAAGCAACACTAAGGTCTTCTAAATCGCTTAATACTATTCAAGAGAAGGAATAGTGTGAATAGTATGAATCTCTTCACAAATCCACAGATTTTTAGTTCCTATACAGATCTTACAACGCTTCACAATGACTGTTTTATCACCTTTTCCTCCTGCTCTTTGGGAAGCATAGCTACCTCCTTTCTCATTGCAAAGTTCTTGTCAAAGCCCGCACTCCATCGGGCGCAAAAAACCATCTAGGACATGACACCTCGGTTTTTTGATGGATGTCAATCATTTAATTTCTAATGGTTACAGAATATAATGACTGCAAACTAAGTAAGGTATTTCCTTGTAAAGAGGTAGCAGTAGGTAAAAACAAGTCAAAAAAAGTTTCAGAATCCTACTAAAAATGTCAAAGGAAACTGCTGTTTCACAACCAATCTAGTGACCAGTCCAGCAGCTCGGCAAAACCATATCTGTACTATAAGACAACACAACAGAAAAAGATTCTAGCATGAATTTACTCCTTGTAGAAAAGTGTTTCAGGATAACTCAACTCTTAGAGAATGAAGAAAAAAAGTATTTTCACTCAAACTGCAAGCTGAAGCAGACTTCCTATTTCTAAAGTAAGCTTGTATCATGTATGTAAAATGTAGTTCAGGTATACACAGCAAGGTATTCATCTGCAACAGATTTAGAACTAATCAAATTTGAACTAATCAAATTAACAACAAAATACAGTTAAGAAGCCTAGATCAATGCATTTTAGGCAGACTTTGAAATGCATCAAAGACACATTGTCTAATATTACAACTAATATTACTAACTTCAAGTATTGTTGCCTTTGCATGCTAAGTATCTCTGGAGTGAATTTTACCTGTTAGATTCCACTAAATCCATCAACTGCCATACTGATCGTACTGAAAAGGGGTGGGAGGGGATGTGTGGGGGGAAATACAGCGGATGCTTCATTTATTTCAAGTCAAGCTAACTCCCAATAGAAAAGATATATACCTAGACAGAGGAATCCTGTTACAGGGTATTACTTGCTGTCTTTCTACTACAAGTCTTCTCAAATGAATCTTATAAACAGTGGAGAAGCCTGTCCCCTGAAGTGCTAACCAGTTCTGGAAACATGCACTACAAACTTTGCTACTATAGTAAACACATCGACAACTTTGTATTCTGAAAATTGGCCAAAATACATAGCTCATAATGACAATTCAGATGCACTTTTCCCACCTTACCTCTCTTTGTCCTTTCTATACTGATTAATTTCCACCCTTATCTTTTCACAAGTACTGCAAGTTGTAAAACCAAATAAAAGGGTAAATGTTTACAGCATCACCTTTTAAGGGGCACAGAAGTCCAGAAACATTTTTATAAAACTTCTTTTTATGGTTTCCTATGTAGTGTCAAAATTTATTTAGTTTTAAAATTTATTTCTGTATACTTCTATACAACTCAGGATTATGGAACATATCTAGTTATTTTTATGACTGAATAAAAGGAACCTGCTACATTAAACAAAATCCACAAAATAGCAGCTTTTGTCCTAGTATGTCTTATTCTTCTTATAATCATTTAGCCATCTGCTGAGTTTTGATATATTGTACCTCCTAAAACTAATCCTTAACAAAGGATTATTTTATTCATAGTTATGTAACAAACTTAATATTCACACAAGGAGTTTCATAAAAAAATTAATTCTACCGAAATATGAGAAGAGAATATGAGACATTTTCTTACCTTTTCAGTTGTTGGAGTAACTGGCTTTGACACAAAACCCAGTCTATCCTTCACAGATAATTTAGTCACATTCTAAGAAAATAAAGCAAAATTATAGTTCAAATGTACACTACGAGTATCAGCAATCTAGAAAAATATTTAAATAATAAAACCATAGACTTTTAAGCAACAATACAAGAGAAATAGTCAATCAGTTGATAAAATGCATTATTTGATTTTGCAGTTAATATACATCTATAATTGGGTAAGACAAATATGAAGCCAAATTTGGAATCAAAGATTACACTACATGTTTTTTGCAAGAAGTCCAAGACATGCTAGCCGGCAGAGGATTATCTGCAGGGGCCCTTTTAAATACAGTACAGTTCTTGTGTTCTATAATCTGCTATTTGCAGATTGCATCTGCATCAAATGCAGAAAGTTGTTTGAATTTAAACTACAAATGTGTTATGATTTGTGCTGGTCTTCCTTTCCAGAGGTAAAACCAAAGTGGTGGCATAATGCTAATAATGAAATGTTGCAAATATAATAAAACATTAAAGACTATTTCTAATGGGAGTAACGCACCAGATTCTGTCATTATTCACACTGGTACTCTGGTTAAACTCTTCCTTGTATTAGGGGTGATGTACAAATTCTGAAAATACTTCTAGATACAGACCATCGTTCTCTAATGATTTTAAGCATTTAACAGATAAAATATATATACACTAAAAATAAATTAGCTTTTAGTTCTTTGCATAGAAACTCACTTTATTTTGAAATCTGACACCAGCAATATAACACAACAATACTGAAACAGTTTCAGAGCCTTTCAGTTTTTCTTTTGAAACTATGTAAAAAGATACGATACTTAAAAATTAAGTACCATGCTCAGGTAAAAAAGCCAAATATCAATGCACTGAGGAAAACTTTAACACGAAAACACCACTAACAATATAAGCAGATGCACTTACAAGTAGTAAATGTGTACCTGCTCTATATAAGTAACAGTAACTGGCACATTCATACACTACAGAACCTATTTCAGAAAGAACAGGTAACTGAATTTCTCCCTACAATACAAACCTGAGCGACTTCTGTGTTGGCACCCTGTGCTTCCGCGGGTTCAATATTGCTCGCAGGTACCGGGCCGAGCCGCTCCTTCACCGACTGCTTCACTACGGGCAAACTGGGCTGCTGCACTAAGGGCTGGATCACCTGGAACACCGCCCCAGCCCCCAAAAGCCACAGCGCAACATTAACAACAGAAGGCTGCTACACACATCATTCAGTTAGAATGCAATGAAATCACTGCAATGGCATTTACATTTGCACTTCCTTCCCTTCTACCATTCAATGGCTTTTTCACCTAATGGGAAAAATAACCACTTCATGAGATTTATTATGTTATACTGCATATTTGTATAGTGCAAATGGCAATAATATCCATTATGCACTTGCATCTTACAGAAGTGACCAAACGACTGATTTATTTCTATTAATTACATTCACTCAGCCTAACTTAAATTCTACCTGTTAGAACCAAATAAAACATCATAAAGAAGACTTCTGATTCCTCTCACAACTCTTTCACCATCAACCATTTAGTTATGAAAAGACAGAATACAAATTTGTATCACAAAGACTTTCATTTTTTACGGTGATATGTCACTTTTCATCTCCTGCGTGTTTAACTTGGACAAAATAGGAAAAAAAAAGATATAGAAACATGCAGTCATGAGACTGAAGAAAAAGAAAATAGAGCAGATAACCTTTGAACCTACCATGCATATACCCTGACAGCTAACACCTTTCCTTTTTTTTTTCTTTGACAAAACCATTCAACAGTTAAGACAAAAAAATATGCTTCCAAGCAAGCTTATTGTCATATTTATAGCCCTCAGAAGGTCACCTAATCCATTTCTCCACTGTAGGGCAAAGTCAGTTATGCCATTACTGACAATATCTATCTATCTATCTATCTATCTATCTCGTTCTTGCAGATTTCTGATGAAACAAGTCCTGTCACCTCTCTAGGCAAAAGTGTTTCAGTATGCTTTGGCATTAGAAAATGTTTTTTTAAAATTTAACCTAAATCCCTTTGTGCTGCCTTTTAAGCCCAGAACTTCCTGTTTTATCTACCTCAGACGCGGAGAGCATATTATTTCTGCTTCCTGGCAGAAGCCTTTTATTTGATGATTTATTATGGTTGACTCCCACCATCTTTACCTAAGTACTTCCACTCGTCTCGGAAATTTTACAGCAAAAATTTTCCAAAGTAATCCTGCTGATGAAATAGCAACGGTTAAGCAGTTGTGCTGGACCAGATACTACTGAAGGGACAACTTAAAAGTCAACTGACCTTACACTGAAGAAAATTCGAAAGCCTGTCTTTGGTGCCTGACAGACAAAATCTGGTTGGAAGCCATTATAAATACAGGTGAAATCAATTAACCCATAATTAATTAACATAACAGAAATCTTGACAAAAATACAAGTATTTATAGTACATGAAGAAGTATGAAGTTTCCATACTACTCATTGATATGATACCAAATATTAATTTCAATGAAATGAGAAGTAAATATTCATGCTTCTGAAAGACTTATGAACAAAAAATACCTGTTTACTGACTCAACAATTTGTTGACTGTTATATTTTGGGGTAGAAGAACACAGAAGCATTGCACCTAAAATTTTAATTTCCTGTTCAAAGTTTTTCTTGTTACTGTGTGCCTTCTGCTGCCGATAACAGACTTCAAATTGCAGTCTGCTGACATGTGCTGAATGGCTGCTCTTGGTGAGGCAGGAACACTTAATACTGCCCCCGGTACTAAGGGGAATTCATTCTTAAACCAGCAAGGTTAACTTACTAAAGGTGGTGTGATGGGAAGCTGTTAACTCCACTAAAAATTAGGGGACTACTAAAAATAACAAACATACAGATTGGATGTTTGTTTGGAAATACAGAGTTAATACTCCAATAATACTCTGAATAGCATAATCAGCAAATAAGCTGATACCATAGTCCAAGCTATCTTTTGAGTAGGAGGGAATGTCTGCAGGAATGCAAATGGCATACTGCACTGCCCTCTTCTGGCTGAGATGAAAATCAAGCTTAGAAAATAAGTATCATTTTGAGCAGCACGACTTTAGACAAAGCATCAAGGATATCTATAAAATCTAAAGGATGATAACTGGGAAGATCGTGAGATAGATGTCATTAAAACCGAATTTCTGTAGATAAAAATCAGGGCATTTTTTACAAAAGAAGGAGAGAAAGGAAACCGTTAAAATGCTGTACAGCAGGACTGCCATGGAAAACCGGGTCACTAATTCTGAATGATGATGAGGTACACACCAAGAGAAAGTAGGAATTCTCAACTCAGAACAGCAATTGAAAGAATCCTCTAACAAGGATTCATTCACACATTATACCAGCATATATAATTAAGTGACCATTTCTTCAACAGAGCCTGTCTCATATTTTGAAGTGCAGAATGTGTTGTTCCACACTGATGGCAAATCCAATAAAGCGGGATACACAAATATTCTGAAGGACTTGCTACACCAGCTGCTAACTGAGAGGACTCTATTCAATAACCCACCCAGCCTGGGAGAACCCAAGGTTCCTCTTCTTTGAGTACAGCCACTATGACTGCTGACAAGTCTGATTTGGCTAGACACAGGTTACTAATCTACCCTTACAACAGTAATTGCTGGTTTGGTTTTTTTTAATGTTGCCAACGCTGCTACAAACATGACAACTTCCAATAGGTGTTCCTCTGCAATTCAATAAAAAATGCAGATTAGAGCATTTCAGTTGTAAGGGACCTGCAACAATCATCTAGTCCAACTGTCTACTCACTTCAGGGTTGACCAAAAGTTAACACATGCTGTCAAGGACACTGTCCAAATACCTCTTAAACAGTGACAGGCTTGGGGCCATCAGCCGCCTCTCTAGAAAACCTGTTTCACTGGCTGACCACTCTCCAAGTAAAGAAATGCTTCATGTCCAGTCTGGACCTCTTGTGATACGCTTCCAATCCATTCCCAGACATTCTGTCCCTGGATATCAGAGAGATCAGCAACTCCTTCTCTACTTAAAAATGTCCCTGATCCCTTTTTACAAAATTAGGCTCTCTAATGAAGTTCTCCTCTTCCACTGCTGTTTGCAAGTTCTTAGATCTATGTGTGCATACCTGTATATACACATAGGTACCTCTGTGTAAAACAAATTCTTCTGCTATTTTCTACAACAATGTGCATGCTCAACAGGAAAGGAAATAGGAAAGAGGGAAAACCAGCACCTTTTGGAAGAAAATGGAGATCATCTTTCAAGAAAAGAAATATAACTCCGCTGCCTTTCTTATGCTCACCAGAAGAAATAAAAAAGCCTATACTAATTAAAGCAAAATAGATGTAAATCAGCAGAGAGCTACATCAAATCTTGCTTGAGATGATAACAGAGTGGAATTCACCAAAAGTCACTGAAGGGCTTTCTTTAAATACCTTTGGCCTCATCTTGCTAATCAACTCCTGAACCTTGTATATGAAGTCAAAGAATTTACAACTGAAGAGTGACTTTTGGAAATGATTGACATGAAGTAGTAATTATTTCAAAAGGACTTGGTTTACTTGATATGAACATTCTCTTAAAAATGTTTCAAAGATTCTATTTTACATAATATGCTAGAAGAGACTTAGATCCTCTACCTTCTGTGTGGTAGTCTGGATTTGCGGTGCGCTGCCTTCTCGATGCCAATAAACTTTAATAAAACGATTATTTAATACTGCTTCTGTACTTGATATAGCTTTCTTTGCTTCCTCATGTGTGGCAAACTGAATAAGGGCACCTTCTGGATCACCTTGATATGCAACCTAAGATGTAAAACAGAAGAACAAAACTTACCACACAGAGGATTCTCATTTGTGTCTAGATGATCATTAAATCATTAGCTTCTAGGCTTAGCAGCTTACAATTTACACCCAATATGCATCATTAGATAAATACTTCCCATTCATGAGTCCATTTTAAAGGCCTGGTGTCAGAAGCAACCTTGAGTTTATGCTAATAAACTTTAAGAATAGTTAAAAAACTTCAAACAAACAAAGTAAAGCAAAACCCCCAGCCAACTAGTATTTCTGTTTGCAAATATGAGTAGTTGTTTGAAGGACAAAATGAAGCATTGGCAAAGTAAAGAAAATTACTACAAAAAATGCAGGGGTCAGATAGTAAATGTCATACCTAATATCAGAGCTAGACAGCAAAGTTCATTTTGATTTTCCTCCTTTGAGCATTAACACATTATTTTAGCTTCAAAAGCCAAGATTATACCCTTTGCAAGAAGAGAATAACTTGCAAACTCCATATGCATATCTAGCTGTCTCTCTACACACATCCGTATTTTTCTTGCCTTAATGAATAATACCGCCTGCTAATACACCCATATTCTTAGGTAAATTATAGAAAGGCTTAAAAAATATTTAATAGCAATTAAGAGAGATTTAAAATCCCTCCAGTGTTCAGACAGGCACAAAAGGTTTATTCTGTCCTGTATCAGTACGCACAAAAATATTGTTACACCTCTTCATTCCAGCCCTCAGTGCAAACAAGAAAGGGTTTAAATAAATGCAAGGCAGCATCTGAAACTTATTGATAATGAAGCACGGTGAAAGGTCACACCTAGCTGCTTACAGACTGGGTATGAAATACTGACATTATACGTGCAGCCTGCAATATAGAACATCAGCCTAAAAGTCAGGCCCTCGTACTTTCATCGCTTTCCTCTCTCTTTAAATGCTTATTGGGCGACTCCAATAAACCACAAAGTAATTTTAACGGACAAACTGTCACTACCGTGGGACTAGAAAGCAATTATATCACAGGGATTGCTTTCTGGACGAGAAATACAGGTTTCATATGTACAACTGTAAAATAACTGTATTTACAGCTTATCTCCAAAAATACAGAGGGTTTATGATTGCAGAACCAAACTTAAGAAAATGGGTGAGAAAACCCCACGTGAAATCAATTTTCAGTGTTTTAAACAATGTATCTTAAAAGTCTCATCTCTGAGGAACACATTTGTTCCAAATCTAAAAGATGACTAGAACATTTCATTTCTGCTTCTTCAATGGCAGCGTCATTAAAAACAATGACACCTTATTTAATAACTAAGTTAGGAAAATAATGAAGAGTTTCAGAGAACCAGGAAAAAACCAACTGGCATTCTGCTTTTAGCAACTACCACTATCTTTAACATCAAAGCACACTGCTTTCTCTGTGTTGACTCTTACCTGCAAGTTGACTAAGTTTCCAAACTTACTGAAGTGCTCATTAAGTTTGCTGATATTGTTAAGTTCTGGGGGAACTTTTCGCAATTCAAGTTTTGTATTTTCATTTCCAAACTGCACCTTCTTCTGGAAACCTGGACTATTTGTTCTATTAAAATTTTGCCTGCAACAAATAAAAATCAAGCCAGAAATCCATAGCAAACTAGCAAACACAATGTTAAATTCTATAGGCTTACACAGAAGCATGTGTGTATGAGACAAATATCTGCAGACTTAAAAAATAATGCAATTTTAGAAAAGTGAAGGAGAGTACAGGACACATGCCCATACACCTGCCATCTTCCCCACTGATATTCTCAGCATAACACAGCACATAAATCCGTGAGATAATTCACAATTATTTGCTCATGTCAGTAATTCCTGACTTCCACATTGCTTCTCTCCAAAAACTATTTCTTAGCTATTGCATGAAATATCCCCACTACTGTTTCAAATAACCATTACTTCAGGGCTCTCCTGCAATCTCTTAAAATCCCTTCCAACCTTGCACGCACTGGTTTTTTTCTCAGTAACATACCTGGCAACTCAAATCAAAATAGCAATGATAAAATTCACATTTCACAACTAAAATGAGTCATCTCTAACAACCATCACACTGCAGCTCCCCTGTTTCTTAGATCATGCCAGCTTTCAAGGAACAGATCTTAGCATCATCCAAAGCAACTTCATTTATCTGTATACTGCCTCTGATAGAAGACAGTCAAATACAGATCACACCACAGTGTGATTTACTTTAGCACCATCAGTGTACTCACAGTTTAACTTTCTTGTAATTCATAGAGATATACATATGATTCAGATTACAGTAAAGCGGTTCACGAAATTCCAGCTACTAAGCAAACACTGCGTTAACGGTCACTCACTTGTCAAACCAAGTCTTCTTTGTAGGAACTCCACCATCCCCTGCACCAATTGTTCTTTTCCTGGATTCAGCATCTACCACTATTCTCATACTACTTTTATTAGGAGGTTTTTCTGTAAATAGATGAGAAGATTTTACTTTTTTTAGAATATATTTTCTGCGTATTTCATTGTAAAAAAGTGTTCTGCTCACATTGAATTTGCACTGAAAAGCACAATTGTTTATTTTGAAATTACTATGATTCTTGTTCTGACTGAATCAAACCTTGGTCACAGACTTTTCTTCTTAACTATCAACAGATGCTGTGACAGATCAAAATAGCTAATAGCACTCGTTTTGTCACCGTAACATCACACATACAGAAAACAAAAGAGGTGTGACAGAAGGCATCTGCCTCGAGATGACTGCGCTCTGATTCACAATGATTCACAATGTCCCATGCAATACTCTGAGGCTCACACCACTCCAGCTAACACCTCCATTCTACTATTAGATGGCACACACAAAAATGGTCATGATAGGAAATGCACAGTACTCCAGGGCACTAACACCTAGGAGCAAGATTTATGGATGGAGTGGGGAAGGAGTCACTTTTGCTGAAGAACAGGAATCACACTGGGGGACTCCTCACTGAAAATACACCAACAGAAACATAGTAAGATTAAATAGAAATACATACAAATGCAAATAAAAACCACATTAAAAATGGTTTTATCCCTCTTCCATTCTCATTTTGTGTGCTGCCGCTTCTTCTCAGGGCCACAGGAACTGCGAGGTTAAGATTACTCGTGCATAAAACTGCTACCAGATAAAAATCACTCTCTCTTCTCTGCAGCAAAAATCATCCTAAGATTTTACTACAGAAACAACAACATTTTTCTATACAAAAGATATACAAAGTGACCAGTTACTACACCTAAGTGTAAACTGTGCAACACTCTAGCAAGAGATTTCATTTTACCTGTAAAAATGCTCATGCAAAGCAATTATAGACATAGTTCCCTATTCAATTAAACATCTCTTAATTCCAGAAGGCTTTAGGAAAATGCAATGTTTTCCAGGATTACATGCTCTGAAAAGCTCCTCAACCTGCATTAACGTAAGAAAATCAGCTAAACTAAATATAGTTTTGAGAGCATACCTCTGGGTGGTAGATCCATATCACCTGATGTGAGTCCTATCAAATTTGGTCTTTGGGCATGTACTCTATGTCTATACATAGGTCTTGAAGTATTTGTTATACTTGGAGCTTCTGGATTATAGCCATCTGTGTCATACGTTTCTGGTAACAAAGAAATTGTCTAATTAAAATAAATTGCAGTTAAAACCCCTAAGGTTTCAAATATAATATTTAATTTAATTACAATATAGAGTTACAATAAAAGAGCTGTATAACCACTATCATAAAAAACCGCCGTGCCAAGTTTTCTGCTTAAACACAATGAAAATAATACACTCCAGTCAAAATTCACACTTTATATGCAAATTTTACTTCCGTCTTGAACTAACTCTGAAAAGAAGAATGTTAATTTACTGTCACAGTCTATATGATACAAACTTATTCTCCCAAACTATGACATTATAATCTCTATAAAGTACAGTATAATATGAATCAATGTTATTCTATTTAGCAAACCTTGTGGGCAAAGCCTCAGTACTACACCTGCTGTGAAAAGAGAGGGTGGAGCAGGAGGCGGCTGGTGATGAATACCCGTGGTAACAACAGTAGGAACTGAGCTGGTTGCTGAGTTTGGGGGGGCATCCATGCCAGCAGGCTGTAATGGTGGAAGGGGAGGGGGTGGTCCTGTCAAAAACAAAGGAAAACACTGCATTCATTTATTATCCACTACACTTTCATTACACTCCACTCATAAGAAAACTGATCTGAAATGCTTTTAAGGCTATTTAAGAATAAAAGGAGCTGAGATGGCACATCTGCAGACTTGAGGCTGTACCATAAATTCACATGAAACCACCCCCAACAGCAAATGACTCAAAACTTGGATTAGAGAGAAAAGCATTTGAATCATTTAACATTTCTCCAAACACCTTCTTACTACAGGCAAAATTTAATTGCCAGCCCAGTATTCATCTTTACCAACAGAAGCATTTTAAAGCGCGATAAAAACTCATCAAAGCAATAAATTCTATTTTTAAAATTTAAAAAGTATTTTTTAATGTAACAAAAATATTCTATGATGACAATAACTAACTTGACTGAAATTATTTTTCCAAACACCCAAGAAGAAATCTTCGACTCTAATGGAACTCTTCTTAAAATTGAGGGGGTTTTTTGTTTGGTTGGTTTGACTTTCTTTACAACAGCTAATGTGACACTTTCAAAGGTAAGCAGTCAAGCCTGATCTTCAGTTTAATTATTGACAAGAGCAGGAAAAAGTTATAACGTGATCTGAACTTGTCAAGAAGATTTGAAAATAGCACGTCAGGTAGAACTGATCAACCCAGAGAAAGTTTCACTCTATTTTAACTGAAATAAATACATTCATTCATATATTTTTAAAATATACTATCAACAGGAAATTAAAACAGTTAAGAAACTTCTAAGCAATATCAAATATAATTTTACCAAGTGGGACACCTAAGTTAATAAAAAAAGAGAGAAAGGAATAGTCACATAAAACTAACAAAACCGTTTTTAAACCACACAAGGCAAGTGAGCACTAAACTTCAGCTACTTTATAAATGACAGCCAGGCACATAAATCTCCCTGTAATTTTTAGTGCTTCAGATGAAGTACTTTCCCGTGAAACAGTAAACAAAGCGGAGAATTTTTCTTAGTTACTTTACAAGTTTAGTTTTAAAATTAATCCCAAATGATATTTTCAGGTATAAATTTGATGTGGTCATGTATTATCTTTACTTCTACTAATACAAATGAAACAGTAAGTATCTGTTGTTTCCATGATTTTCCCTTCTTCTCTAACAGTAGTCAATTTTGGACAAGTTCTTCTATAAAACTCAAGGAATTGAATTTTGCCACGTCATGCTTATGCTTAAATACAATAAAAATATTATTCTATATTAAAGGGTCACATTTAGTGTGCAACATTTTACAACAACCAACTCTGCAACAATTACCATCAAAAAGAATAATTTTGAGGTAAACTATGCCATAGTAGAGCATAGTTCAACTTTCTAAAATACAGCTGGGATTCTTCAGCTTTTTCAAAACAGCTTTTTGTGCTGCCAACCACTCAAGTAAGATCCAGGCTTTTCTACTAAAAAATGGGGTTTAATCTTTTTTAATTACCTGTTACAGGTGGAAGGCTAGGTGGTAAGGGGCCTGGTGGTGGTACTGGAGGTCTAAGGTTAACAGGAGGAGGACTCAAAATTGGTGGAGGGGGAGGAAGTCCAGGAGGAGGTGGTCCTTCGACAACAGGGGGTTGTGCTGGAAAAGGCAGAATGCCAGGAAGATTCACATCTTCTACCACTACTGGATCGCTTCCATGATCAAAAGGGCACATGTCTCCTCTCATACAGAAACCCTTCTCTGAAACATCAAAAAGAAGTGATGTTAGTATCCAACAGCTGTAGCTCGATTCAGGGTAGATAGGAGACATTCAATGCGTAATGCGGCAGTTTGTAAATGAAGAGCTTCGCACACCAGCAGAAGCTCAGATTAGAAAATGAAATTGACCGTTCAACTTTATTCTTAATAGTCAGCACACAGGGACATTGCAGAAACTTTCTAAGCACAAAAGTGTTCAATTCTTGAAGAACGAATTCTGCACTGAATTGTAACAAATGGTGAAAGCAAAGAATAAAATCTAGATGTCATCACATTAACAAAATCCCATTGTTTCTAAGCAAGAAGTGCAGACACTAAGATTGAGAAAGCCCTTTAGTTAATATTATGAAAATCCATGGACTTACCATCATAATCTCTACAGCGTTTCTTTGGCAGCGGAGGTCTTCCATAGGAGTTGTGGTCCAGCTGCTCTTCATGGAACTCCGACCAACTTTCAGTAGTGTTATTTCCATGATGAGCAGGAGCAATAACAGTAATAGTACTGCTCAATGTAGGGACAGGGTAGTGGCCAGATGAAATATTTGTCACAGAAGAAACTGGAGTATAATTGTTCTCTAATGGATCTGTTCTATCCATGTCATATTTTGGTTTTCCCAAATCCCTTTCTGTAACAAAAAGTAAAAATAAAAATTATATTGGACAATTCCATATCCACCTGGTCACTAAAAGCAGCCACTACTCTGTAAGTATCTTTACTCCACATCAACTCAATACACATACATGATAATTGAAATGTTTTACAGGTTGCCCAAAGTGCCCGTGGAGTCTCCACCCTTGGAGTTTTTTATAAGTCAGCTGATCCTAAGCAACCTGCTCCAGTTTATTTGCTTTGATAAAGGGTGTTGGACTACAGCACCTCCAGAGGTCTCCTCTAACCTCCACTATTTCATGATTCTACATTCCAAAGGTTTAATCAGAAAAATAATAATCTGTGAAGAACATAGTCAGACCCTGGGGTATTTTAATAACAGCTATATCCACAGTAGAGCAGATATCCTATTTAACTTCAGGGAGAGTACATCTTCTTTAGCGATGCACGCATTCTAAGAATTTCAAACTGAAAGTTTTGAATAAAGGGAAGCAACGGCAAGAAAAGGGTAACCATCACTTGAAAATACTATAAAAGTTACAAATCTTTAATGTTTCAAGACAATGTTATTGTTGTATCTTCATTTTGTTGATCTTCATTTTATGTTGCACTCAAATGCATGTATTTATTGCATGAAAAGCTTTGCCATAATAGGTGAAATAATAGTGCTTGACAGGTGTGGAACGCTCCTGGGCAGACATAGCAAGTAAAATGACCTTTTATTCTGAATACATACAGACTATTCTCTTCATTTTCTAATATTACCACCAAATAAACAGTAAGTATCCCAATTAAGACAGAAAAGTTATGTCATGACGTAAGTTAATAGACTTAAATAACTCCACATTAAAGGAACATTATGAAATATCTTAAAGATGGCTCATCAGTGTGGGTAAAACAGGCATTTCTTCATGTTCTAAGAAAAAGAAACACAGCTTTCACTACATAATATTGTCCATAAGGTACTGTCATTTCAGTTTATGCAAATAATCCTTAAATCGAGACTTAATCATGTTGTAATCTTTTAGTTAAACTGCTGCATGTTATTTAATTTGCTTGTTAATAAGGTGTTTGGAAAATACCTCTTCTCATATTTTCAGATATCTGCATTCCTACTCTTAAGGCTGGGTTACCAAGGCCTGTTTTACAGAAAGAAAAATAATACGCAAGAGAGTTCTACCAGACTGTTTTTACCGCTACATTGTCTAATACAGGACAAAGATAAAAAATTACTGTCACTGCTCTTTTCCAATTTACCATTAAAAACTACTGAGGGAAAAAGCTTTCTTTTCAGCTGAAAAAGCAACTCCCTTTTCAAAGAAGTTTAACTCTACAAACTACTGTACTGAAGCCTTAAGTCCTACAGATATGTGCACAAATGCAAATACTTACTGTAACAATTTCAGCCCTTCACCTATGACACTAAGGAGGGGACAAGACCAAAAGAACTGAGCTGTAGTGTTCTGCTTGACAAGTCATTTGCTGCCAAACAGGCAATTTCTGCCAGTTCTACCTCCGTAGATGAGTATTAATTTCTGTATCTCCCTAAACCAGATTCCGAGTTTCCTAAAACTTAATGAAATGGAAGTAACTTGGATTTTTCTGCCTCTCTTGCAACAGTCCTTAAAAGTGGCCAGCACAGTCACTTAACAAAAAAGGTATTAAAGAAGAACAGAGGGAAAGAGAAGAAAACAAGCACTGAGAACACAAATCACAGAAGCCCCATTTCCACAGAAAACAAAGCTAAATTTGAATAAAGGAACAAGAACAAGAGAGGACATTCTAGTACATTTTGAACATAGTTTACAAGTTTAGTTTCTAAATTTTGTAGAAAACATTCACCGTATTTTAGAGACCAACTGTTGGTACCTCTGCTTCGTGTTCTGCTCCGGCTTCTGCTCCGGTCTCGATCCCGGTCCCGTAACCTCTCTTTGCTCCAACTCCTACTTCGACTCCTGCTGTAGCTCCGACTCCTCCCCCTTCGTCTGTTGTATCGATCCCTATAGGAATCTCTTCTGGGAGGATTTCGGTCGTAGTCCCTCTTCCGAGAACGTTCATCTTTTTTCCTGTCATCGCGGCTTCTAAAAATGAAATATTAGAGGTTAATGACAAGAATTACGAAGCCATAATTTGAAATCTTAACTACTTAAAAACTTTTAAGAAATGTCAATGGAAAACTAGAGAAGAGCTACAAATTGTATCTAATTTATGGCTACTCCTTTCTTCTCAGAAGGATTTTAAAACTAGTTTCGCTTATTCGTTTTATTCTTACCATACCTAAGATTTTAAAACATACATAAATTTCTGTCTCTGCCCAATACTGCGTATTTCCCAAGTTGGAAACACCAAGAGTTATTGAAGGGAAGGCTTCTAAACCAAAATTCAAACTCAATACAGAGCAGAATAAGTACTGCAATATAAACCACAAATCTAACATCAAAATTACTGATAAAACTCAAAGGATGACAGCTGTGATAACTCGAGAGACGGGTTACACTGACACTTGCACACTCGCCATTTAAATACATCTGCGTAAAAGCCATAGAAGTCTTCTTTTTAGGCTTACTAGATGACAACACAGAAACAAAGTATTTAATTTAATAACACCACAAAAATCCAAATCCATCTGATTACTGATATAATAAAAGGAGTTAAGCAAAATTTTTTACCTGGTGTCTCTGTAGCGAGAACTTGACTGAGGAGGGCTGTGATTTAACCTTCTAGAGAACTTTTTCTCTCGCTCTTCCTCTTTAACTATCTGAATTCAAAGCACGTATTTTAGATCAAAACATGAGCACACTAAAATGCAGACTTCTGCACAACCAAATAAAACCAAAAACTCTGAACACTGAGCAGTCAGCAGTAACACTGAAATGAAACATTTTAGTCTCTAACATAATTAAAGAACCTTCATAAAGCATTAATTCCTATTTCTAGGAATATTCAAAGTACTGTTTCAGAGAAAATAAAACAATCGATCTTAGTAGTGCTGCACTGAAAATACAGCTTCTTTTACCGCAGGTAGATAAAAAACCACTTTAAGGCTTTGGGAAGATTTGAGAAGGCATGGATATTCAACAACCAACAGCAAAGTCTTCATCAGCAGGTTATCTGGTTCAGTTCACACTTAAAACACTTTCATGAAGGCAAACCTAGGCTGCTACTGTAAAGCACAAACTTACTCTTCTGGCCCAATGCACAACATAAACACTTGTGACAAAAGGATGTTATCTGGATCAAGCAGGTGAAGGAATGTGAATTACCATTTAGAATGCTAGCCTGGATTTATGGTGAATTAAAGTGCAGCACAACAGCAATCTTGACCAGAGACCTCATGTAGATTGTACTGCAGCTCCTACACTACTCAGTAACTTCATTTACCTTTGCCTCGTCAAAACCACTTTGGTTTACCTTTGAAGAACCCACTTGTGTTAGAAAAACCATGCAGCAGTGCTCAACATGTCAAGTACAAATCTTCTGACTTATTTTAATGCTGTCATGTAATTATTAATAATATTATTAATAAACATAAATTATTATTGACACAGACTATAATAAATTATTAATAACTATTACTAATAAACAAATAAACACTATGAAGGGAAACACATAAGCAAATTACATGAATGAGGAAAAAGATGTACATTTTAATTAAAAGCAATGCCCACCTCTTCTTTTTTTGTCTCTTTTTCTTGATGCTGAAAAAATTCTACTTTCAGGCTTCCTGATGATGGCTGTTCTGGTGGAGGTAGGTAGCTTTTTGTATTCACAGCATCAAACAGTTTTTCCACAAATATCTGAGTTTCTAAAAGTAGAGTGTACAAATATCCATTATCCAAAACCATGGTTAACATTTGCTTTAAAAATAAATAAATAAACCCAAAAAACGCAGACAACCAACCAAAACCAGCATTCAGAAAAAAGTTAAAACAACAAAGAGTATTTTCTTTAAAAACTGTGTTCCTAATTTTATATTTAAAAAGGACATTTACAGAGTCAAAAAACATGTCAATAATGAACAATGTTTCACAAAAGTTTTCAATTCTTCAATTATTTAATGTCTCTTAATAAAACATCTGGAAGAATAGTTCTGGCATATATACGCAGAGCTTCAATACTTGCCCAGGGAAGTTGTGGATGCCTCAAGCCTGGAAGCATTCAAGACCAGGTCAGACAAGGCCCTGAGTCCCTGCCCAGGACAGGAGGCTGGAACTGGAGGATCTTTACAGTCCCTTTCAACCCAAACCATTCTATGATTCTGTGCCTCTGCGAGTACCAACAAAACATATACCTAATATATGCATGCTCACCTATACACCTGGGCTTTTTAAAATTACTTTATGGAAATTGAATTACATTCTACAAAGTAACAAAGCTAAAAAAGAGATCAATGCCCGATTCTATGGTAAATGATTGCTTGAATAAATTGAACAAGACAGAATTTTCACTCAATCTTAATTGTTATGACAAAGCCCATACCTTTCTGAAGAAATACATCCAGCTGATCAACACACAATGCCTTCAGTTCCTTTTCACTTTTATCCTTCTTTACCAAAGCCAGAACATATTTAGCTAGGGCAGATGGATCTGCATCACATCTGTAAATATATTAGTTAGGAAAAAAAAAAACCAATTTAATTATAGAAATAATGTCTGAAACTGGTATGACCAATACAGAAATAGGGCAAAACCATTTCCTACCAAAGCAGATGAAAAATACTCAGGTGTATTTTTCAAAACAGAGTCCAGATACATGGTATTTCTAAGTCTCACTTTCCTTTTAAAGAAAACTATTGCCTAGAATATTTCCTAACAATACTGCACAGAGACCATTAGAGCAAACTAGAATAAACTATTTAGTTAGAAACAGCCTCAACTGCCTAACAGTATTAAAAACAAAGACAACAAATACTTCCCTAATTCCCCAAAGATGGAATCAATAATTCCAAATGTAACACGGAGTAACTGTCAACTAGGAAAAGTCAGTCTATCCAATTACAAATTAATACAGTGATACAGTAGAAGTGATCTATGCTACAAAAAAAAAAAAAAAAAAATCAGACCCTTGAGTATTCTCTTAAATACACTTTTGAACATTCTTATTACTACTTACACATGAACACCTTAAAAACTGAAATTGATTTTTTCCGTTTCAAACTTGGTTTCAAAAGCCTAAATTCATATATTTGTAACAGACACCTCCATATGAGGTACACTGAAAATGGAGGGAAATTTAGGGGATCATTATCCATTTGACATCTGAATTCAACCTACAATTAAGTACAGAGCACCTCAGTGTAGAAGCTGATGGTCTTATGCACATCAACAAAGAACTCAGAATGAAGAAAGCCATGTATCCACATTCAGCAGAACATTATTTAATATAACTGGCATACTTTTTTTACAGCGTTTCACCAATAGGAATCTACAATGAACTTTGTGGTGGTGGTGTAAAGCCTGCCAAAGCAAGCGAGACTACTGTAGAAAACCATTCATGTTTCAAAAACAGTAACTAATGAAATGATGAGACACTGGTCTTAAACAATTTAATCTCATTATTTAGCATATGCCAAAGGAAGACTTCAGGCCCCACAAAAAAAGGCGGGATTTAATGGGTGCACACCGGTCATGTGATATAGACACCTGACTTGGGTGGTAATCAAAGTTTGTACTCATGTTTTAAAGAACTACAAGAAGAAAAAAACTGCTTTGATGCATCCTAACTGTACATACTTTCTAGCAAAAATAACCAATAAGAAAAACTAATCTGTGGTCAGGGAGTTGCACTGACTGTGAACGTTACACAAATACTACTCGAGCACAGAGGTCCAACAGTCATAATAAAGGAATGAAACACAAGTTCCCAATCCCTTCCACAATGAGTGAGATACAAATGCTGAAGCTTAATTACTAATCAAAATGCTGATCATTGAAATGACATTATTTTGGACACTGGGCAAAAGAAACCAAATCCCTAAATGAACATATCACACCTAATTCCTCTCACCAGAGAAACTTATCTCCTGCACAGCAAGCAACATCCCCCATGCAAACACATCCACTAAGCAAAGGAAGCCGATCTGTCAGCATCACTTATGGACAGCCTGGGCCCAGAACAGAGCCCTGAAGTTAAAGGTCAGAGCTCCAAATGTAACCCAGCATCCTCCAGAAAGCAGGCAATAGTAGGATTTCATGCTGAAAAAGGAACTTGGGCTGCTAACGGACGTACCACAGTATTCCATGTTAGTCTGCATTATTTATAGATATAGGAAATGGGAATTCATAATCAGTCTACATTCCAAAAGAACCCACGCACACTAAATGAACAAAATGAAAATATATAGTGCGAATGAAAAACCAGACTGCACACTGACTGAAAATTCTTCAGAAAGTTTTCACATCTAGTTTGCCCCATTCAGCTCTAACAATTCTTTATCTAGACAAAAATACTGTCCAAGCACCAAGTCAGTCATCTTAGAAGCAGGAACACAACCTCCTACAGTGAGAGCAGCAGGACTCTTTACCGCTGCAAGCACCTGAGCACATCAGCCAAGCAGATTATCTAAAAGCCCAGTGTTGAACAGTATTCATCACAGGCTGCAAGGAGGGCTCTCTCTCAGCCTTCAGCAGGCCCTAAGACCAGCATTTCATAACCTCTCAATTCTTGAATTTGCAAAGTTATTAACTTTTTGTACTGTTTCTTCTCCATGCAACTTCAATGGCACTTCAGATTTTCAATACTTGCCCAGTTTCAAGCTGAATCGTGCCTTGGAAAATTAATGTGCTGTTTTCATCATAACAGGTGGGGAGCAGACAATTTTCACATTATTATCCTCAGTTTTTCTTTTTTGATTTCAATTTCCACAAATTTGGTTCTCATTCGATAATATAAACAGTCAGCTGTCATTGTTCAAAATCTGCTACAACTTACTTAAATGACACATGTGCACTCAAAATTTAGTGGTGAGGGCAAAAAAATAAAGGAAAAAAAAGGGGGGAAAAGAACACCAAGTCAGTCTAGAAGGTAAAAACCTACTGCTCTTAGCTACTACTACATATTTTAATTCTCCAGCTCCTACAGTATTGAATACACGACAACCTCATATTCAATTTAAAGCAATTCCTCTTTCATGCGCAGGATAAAACCGAGAAAATCTTCTCTGGGAAGCCACTTAGACTGTAACAAAATAAACAAACCATAAACTACCCCCTAAAACCAAACCAAACAAACCCACAAAACCGCGCAAAACCAACAAACAAAACCTCAAAACCCAAACAAACAACAGCTGTTTAAAAATAATGAACAGTTAATGCTTTCATCCTCCCTACCATGATGACTTGGGAAATCTCAGCAATCCTGTCCATCCCAGGACTTGAATTCATCCACCCAACTCCGAGATACGCTTATAAAAATACTCTCAGTGAAAATGTACTTTTAATTTGCAAAGCACACGATCACTTTCTGCTGTGCACTCGTGCACATGTTTTAACATTAACACCCTGTACGGCCACATATAAACAATGCAAAACAATCGTACTGAATTCTACTATTATTATTATTATTATTCAGTGTGTAGAGGGGAATTTCTACAACAATAAGAATTTACATGCTTTCAATTTTGGCTACTTAACAAATACTATTTTTTTAAAAAATAATAAAAGACAAATTACTTCAAATTGACACTAATTAAACAATAATGAATACAACGACTTTTGTGGTAGAGTGAGATGAAGATGCTTTTGTAAATCAACATTATGATTTTATGTGCTTTTTTTTTCATTTTTTAAAATTAAACTGCAAATATCTTTACACAGACAGATGCTGACATCCTTTTTTAGGTACTGACTTGAAAGAGAAGTCTCCTCTTCTATATTTGCTCTTCAAAGCTTGAAAAAACCCACAAACAATTAATCTGTTTTCTCCACACTACTGTGAAGACTGTTTCTGTAGACAGTATCTTAAACAGATCTAACAAGTTTATAATCTGATCTTTTATTGCTTTTCAAACTCTTAAAAAGGCCTTTTTTAAGATGATGCTAAAATTAAATTGCTAGGAACCTCAAGCGGTGGAAGAGAGGACCAACTGGTCTCATGAAGTAAAAAAGAAATTTAAAGTTTACAAAATTGTGAATAAAGGAGGTCTGCCTGATTCTTCACAGCCATCAAGAGTTCTAGACATGATCTTTAATCATTTGGTTTGGGGGGAGCTGCTTTTTTAAAAAGCAATTCCTTTCCACTTTTTCACTCAAACCTAATTCTGAAATGTTCTGAATAAATTCTCCATCCACTGGTTTAGTCAAAATCTGCTGGTTTGGATTATGGGGCCTTGAGTTTTCCTGATAAACAGGATCTTATGTTCTCCAGTTTAACGGTATTTTCTTACAGAATAGCAGCCTTTGTGTGTGAATAATACGCAATATGCTTGCTCTGTCTTTGTTGCGCATACATGGATTTTTCACCCATTTTGAGCTAGCTTTATCAGTTTTTCTAAACCTCTTTGTCTTGCATTTTATGCTCTTATAATCGACTTTGTTTTGTTAACAAGTAATGTGAGAATAAAGACAACAGGAAAGGCACCCATGCTGATGGTAGCACACATACTGTGTAGCACAAGGATTTACCACACACGTATCATGCTACAGTCTCGCAAACTGAAAGATAATAGTGGAAGACCCTTAACTGACAACTCAGAAAAAGGAGAATACCACCAACATACTTCAAATACTCTAAGTTGCACTAAAAATAAACAATAAATTTATAGTTTGATGCTACTGCTCACTGAATGATACACATTTTCAGTTACTAAATACAGGTTTGAATCCTTAGCTAAACCTGAATATGGTGTGGTACGTCGGTCCTCACCATAAACCCAATCTGTGCATTAAAAGTGTGACAGAACTTTATACATAACTTCATTCTTATGATAAAGTCTGGTTACTAGAAAAATGGTCACATCCACCAAAACACGTAGAGAAACATTTCTCAACTCTGATTCCTGTATCCCCATCCCCTCGACATTCTGTAGGCATGTGCTGCAAGCACCAATACGCAGCTGTAATCACAAATTTCTCCTCCTGTTTTCGCATTCGTGTTTTCTTTAACAAACAAACTCCAGCTGGCACAAGTAATCTGAATTCATTTCCACTGCAGCAAGTACATCCCAGTGTGTGCTACAATTAAACACCACAGCATGTTTTCTTACACCCAATTTCTGAATATATATCACGGTTACTAGCAATGTCCAATGTTTTTACCTCTAGTAATACTTTTCTGCAGTCTGTGCTAAGTCAGAAAATACGCAGTGCCTGCTCCTCTCTATTAAACAAGGGAGACTGCTCACGCAATCCTGCTTTAATAAACACTACTGAATATACAGACATAGATGGAAGAACTCTCTTGCTAGATCTCTATGTGTTCTTCAGAGAATTATACGGATACCTCCAACTGCTATGCAACAGATAAAAGCTTCAAAAAGGAAAGTAATTCCCAAGCAAATATTTTGCTCAGTCACAGAAGGAACAGTTCAACAAAGCTCACAGGAAAGTTCAAAACCCCCTGTTTCTGACCTCACCTGGCTTTGAGTCATTATTTGAAATTACTATTTCAACTAAAGATAAACCAGAAAAGCTGAAGCTGTCAGAGTAAATTTAAGCCTTAATTTTTTTGTTGTACATATTATTTGAAAAAGGAAAAGTAATTTGACTGACTCACCTCTCTGTACAGTCTTTTTTTGCAATTCATTAAACACTTTTTAACCTATCCGCTTCCAATACTCAGATTTTTTTTAAATCTAAAATATGTTCTGAGAACCCCCTTTGACTTTTTTAATCGCCATACATACATTAGCCCTAACTGAGAAATGCAGTTTATGTGGAACAGATATTAAAGGTGTTTGCAAAATCACATTACTGGTGTAGCTGTATGTACAAAAGGCCTTATACTGTACGCACACACTACTTTTTTAAGATGGTAAAGAAACTACACTAGGGTTTTTTTTCTTCAGTTTTAAAATTAATGTACAAACCAAAAAGATGCTGCAAATCCTGAAACTAGTTCCTTGACAAATTAAACTACTGCAATACACTGAAACCTCAAAAGCATGTCTGTAATCCTCCAGGCAACAAATGGTGTTGCTGTAAAGGAAATAACATGTAGGTGCATGCTATTTGTTGTGCTCTGATCCTGAGAGTTAATAACCTAAATTTCAGAGTCTAGCTTTGTTGCCTGAAGACTGACTGCTAAAAAACTGCTCAGTTCTTGACATTAACCAAGGTGGACATGGCTGTGTTTGAAGGCTGAGAGAAATGCTTTGTACTTGCAGGGCTGAGTGGGCGCAGAAAGATGTACACTGCACACTGGGCAGTGCAGCCAGTCTCATTCGGGCAGTTGCACCATTCTGTTGTTACTAAAAAAGAAAGAAATTCTATAAAAAGCTACAGTGTTCAGTAAGTAAAATGAATGACAAAC
Source organism: Mohoua ochrocephala (assembly GCA_013398855.1). NCBI lineage: Eukaryota > Metazoa > Chordata > Aves > Passeriformes > Acanthizidae > Mohoua > Mohoua ochrocephala. Next base: position 79,926 of record VZTA01002797.1, read on the forward strand.
TCATTCAGCAAGATCCAACTTTTATCTCGAGACACTATCGTGGCTGAGAAGGACCACTCCTACGGTACTCACTCCCATTAACTCTCTAACAGTACTTAGCGCAACAGAAACACATTGAGGAACGCGGCGGCCTCCAAAGCTGCTATTCAAGCTAATGATGCCATTAAATCAGTTCTAAATTATTATGATACCCAGATCTGACATGTTCATACAGCTGCAACCAGTAATTGGCAGCCCAGAATGCCACCCCTAGATTCAAGACAGCTCTCGTGAGGCAGAACAGCTGTCAGCTTGCTGGCTCTCCAACACCCATTCAGTGCAGAAAGCAAAACTCATCACAGCGTCTCTATGACTTGCAATGCAGTCACAGGGGTTTCACTTCACTGCTGATGTTCACTGCAAGAACAAAAAAGGTTTCCTGTAACAGGTGTAATTTTCTCCCTTTTATTTTCTGCTTTGAACTATACCCAGTAATACCAATATTTTAATGCTAACAAAATATTTTTACACAGAAGCTTAGCAGTATCAGCACTCTAAGCTAGCAACCTTGACTTCTCAAATACAGCAGCTCTCTGTGAGTCAGGTGAACAGACTATCAAGTTTCATAACAGATGTAGAAAAATAACTCGTGTTAAACGTGACATACCACTGATGTGTATTTGTGCTTTAGTTATCTTAGTTACAAATAGCTTCGTGCAAAGTGTTAACAAAGTAAGTGAAATGAAGAGAAACACCTATTGCTTCTGAACTTCTTAGGAAGTTTCACAGAAAATGAGAGAAATTTCATGGTGTTATTGGTAGGATGGTGTGCCACGTGTATGTGGACAAGGTTTTTCATTTTAACTTATTTCTAAGCTTTCAACGTCCTGGCTTATTAGCATATTCCTTACACCACTGTTAAACCTTTTTCATTTGCTACCTTTTGTCACTAACGGGTGAAGCCAAAATACAAGGGTTGAAAAGCTTGACAAACAAAGAATAGTGAGGGCATAACTGAACACCAGAGGACACAGATCATCTGCCATAAAATATTCCACTGATAAATATACTCAAAATATTCTTTAAAAAATTTCGATTTTATTCCATCTGACTTACGGAATTCACCAATGCAAAATACCTTTCCATTTCAATGAGGTATGCCTAAATATGGTATAAATGTTGTAGGCATTTCATCTTTTTTTCAAGTTTGATTTAGTACGGGAACAAACCTTCACAAAAACGTAAATACAGTGAAGTGGGAAAAAAATTAGATATGGGAGCCTTAATCAAATTGAAAGTAAAATTCAGTGGGCCACAGAAATATTTCTATTTAATTTATTTTACACAAAGTAATTAAAACCAAGGAAACTTTCCACTGTAGAGAATTAGGGCAAGCGGGAGAACATTACAATGTCTTAAAAGTGAAATTGTGAGTGCAGCATTAGTACAAAAAGCTGGTTTTTTTCACAAGTAGAGATTCAAACAAATTCAAGGAAAAAAAAATTAAAGAACTTGGAACTTTGCCAAGCCAGATCCTGATATACCAGCAAGGACTATAGACACAGTTTATATGGTATCTGGAACGGACTTGCAGAAAAGAAACCCATCACGATTGACAGGCTCAGTGAGTGCCTTGTTAGTATAGAAATCAGAAGTGACAGGCATACGGTTATATTCCAAGTTTAACATTATTTTCCAACACTTGACAGAAACCATGCCACAGACGAGAAAGTGTGTAACACTAGAAACTTGGCTCATTGCTGTCTGCAAGCAGAGGATGACTGGTAACAAATGCCTTCTTTACAGAGCTGACTGGAGTTGAACATACAAGATAATTCTAGTCAAACACAGCAGCCGCAGCACAAAAAGCCTCCTGCCACTTTATTTATACTGGTACTACATTTACGTGGCTGTACCTGCAATGATTCCACGTGTACAGGTAGCAATTCCCTGTACACCAAACAGAGTTTGGAAATAACAGAGAGTTATTTCCAAAACCACTAAAGCAGCCTCTTCTTGAAGAGCTGTAGAAAGCTCCCAGAGATCTATCACCCCTCAAATGGAGCAGGACTGTGCAAATGCTCCAGCATGGCAGCATTAGCAGTTTCTGCCTCACTGGAACAAGACAAAACTCAGATAAGGCCTTTTTGTATGGATGATCACCAAGGATTTGCCAAAGACATTAGAGCAGTCCAAAACAAACAAACAAACCAAACAACCTACCACTAACAAAAAATTCCCAATCTTAAATCCTCCACCATCCATCTCCTTCAAACATTCCTGTCTATGAACAGTGTTTCCCAGAGACTCCACGCGAAAGCAATCCAACAACTGAATCATGTCCAACCCATACAATTACGTAACACACTTGTTTCATTACACTAAGAAGTTAGAATTTTTAGAACGGTTTAAAGATAAAATGACACAATTTTTGTGGCTACTGCTATATTTTAGTTCTGAAACATGTTTCAGAAGTACATGCATTATGGCCTTTGGAATAAGTTATACATCCTGATTAAAAAATGCTATCTGCTTGGAAAGGGCAACTTGGAAAGTGCAGCATGTTCTAACTACTCAGCTCTAGGAAACTAGCACATAAATATAGATTTATACGTGTTTGTGTAAAATTTATTTACGCTTCTTCTTAAATGCACTTCTCCCCTTAAAACCACTATGACACCATCTCCATAATGACCTAATACAGGGGTGTATTTCTTAATGCAGTTAGGAGGTTAAGCTACACATCTTGCAGCTAAAGGCTTCTGAGAGAGCCACTAGACAAAAACACTTGGCACTTTTGTTTCATTAACAGGAAAAGACAAGTCGAAAATCATTTTTGGGCTACGGCAACACCTCCAGAGGATCAGCACTTAGAACCTCATTGTTCTAGTACTGCAATAGCTGCTTCTTTAGAAGGAGGTGCACACTGAAATTTTCATACAGCCAGAAGCATTTCAGACAGCTGACACCAAAAGCACCTCCAAGAGTATTGGACCGCTAAGAAAAGACAAGACATCTGCACCGATTCCAATATCTATTCAACCGTGCAGTTACACAGGACACTGCAGAAAACTGAATGACAGTCCTTGCTGGTTTGTTTCCTCCCAAAGCTAAAAATTCAGAGAAGTCAATATCCTTCAGACCAGCATCTCCCTAGCTCTCCACAGTTTTCCGGAACGACAACCACATTTGATCTGCTCACACACCACATTTAACCTAACAGATACATGCTGGTCCTCTTAGTGGAAAAAAAAGCAGAAAATTGCACTGATCACGAAAGCTGAAAATCTCAATTTCACCCTTTAAGTGCTGACTATTGCTAGGACATCTCATGGTTTAACACACTAACAAAGAAACATGGACCAACCTGTGTCTGTTTCCAGCCTCTTAACCAGCACACTCTAAAATACTGACATCGAACTGCTGATTTCCATTAACAAAATATGCATACAATAAAGTATCCAGAAACTAATAGTGAGCATCATGCAGCAAAGGACTAGGGAAGTCTATTACCCTAAAACACAACATGCTATGTTATTTGAATATTGCATTATATTGACCCAAGAGAAAAAGTAATTCACCTTCCCCAAACTACAGCTTTACAAGATGATGATATTTTTTCCCCTCAAAATAAAATCTTAAACGTCAAACCTTTTATAACAAAGACACTCGGTGTAATTTGCTGCAGGCCTAATTGAAAGTCCTCTGAAAGTAAATTCACGGTTCATCTATTTCAGTGTGGTCTGGATTAGACCCTACGGAATAAAGGAGCACCACTACCTCCCCCCCCAGTCCCTCAAAAAAAAAGCCCCAAACAAACAAAAGAACAACCCCAAGTGAAGCTCTCCTAACAATGTCCTGGCATGTAATACCTTTTTCAAGTTATTTCAGCATAAGCCCTACGAACTGCATCTGTACATACATATATTTATCTAATGGTTATGGAAGCCATAAAGCAAACTTTGCCGCCTCCTCCCCACCCCCACCCGGCATCTGAACTCGTCAAGAGTAAAACCTACAGTGGGCAAACACCTCAGCGCACAAGTTAACACCAGACTGAATTCAGAAGTTCTCATTAATTTGATTCAAATCAAACTCCAGCAATTTAATTCAGACATGTTAAAATAGTGGCTCAGAATGACAAGAAAAGTGTATCCTTTGATCTAGAGACACCACAATTCCAGAAGATAAACCTTTAAAACTAAGTTCACACCTCAGTTTCACTAAAATACTATTCAGAGAAGAAAGACGTATTTGCAGAAGAGCCTCACTTACTCACACGAATGTTATGCTTAGAGGCCACGCAGGTATTCACAAACAGGTAAATTATTCTCTGGGGCTCATACTCTCAAGTCCTCTACTGATGCAATTTTTATTTGGGGGGAGGGAAACCAGAGAGCGTCACATATTCCAAATAACCAAGAATGATGTGCGATGAGTCTGTAGGAAATGCTACTGGGAAGATCCCAGGATCCCGCAAGACGTCTCAGTGGCACCTGAGCTCTCTCGCAGAAGGTCCCTGAACAGGGCAGCGAGCCGTGCTCATTAACGTGGCCTCTCCGGGGCTGAGCGCGGGGCACAGCGAGCCGCACAAGCACACAGAGCGTCTCCCGCTCTCCCTGGGCTACAAAGGGAAGAACGCGGTCGCTAGGGGGGGAAGCTGCATCCTCCGGAGGGAGATGGTCCTACCTCCCGGCCGAGGACGGCGACGGGAGAGCGGGAGAGCGACGCAGCCCCTCACACAAGGCGGCCGGGGAAGAAGGGCGCGGAGAGGGCATCTCCCGGGATGCCCTCCCCCGGGAGGCATCTCTCCCCGGCACCGCGTTTCCCGCCCCTGCGGATCCCCATCGTCTGCAAAGGGAAGGTTTATTTCGAGGGGGCGAGAGGGCAAGGAAGGGTCGCGGTTACTCACATGGGCTCCAAGGTTTTGCTGAGCCAGGATTTCAGCGCCTCGAAGTTTTCTATGATCATTTTAACCACCATCCAGAGCGGCCCGGGCCCCCCGCCTCCCCGCCAGCAGCAACAGCAGCAGCAGCAG